>VXBC01009900.1:291914-433773 GCA_013399945.1 Ploceus nigricollis | reverse complement strand
GTTCAATATATATCAGACAGGCATTTGGGAAATAAAGGAGATCTGAAAAATGAGGGGAGCTGAACTCTTGGAGATATGCCAAAAAAAAAACCTCAAGACAAAATTAAGGCCGTAAATACGTATTGATTACTCAGGGGAAGCTTTTTACAATGTTTTATCAAAGGTTACCTGCTCCCAATCCTTTATATTCTAAACTCTGATACTGCTAAACCACAAAGTGCCTCAGCATCTGTCCTCTCCTTAAATATAAGACTACCAAACTGACTCTTGCTCACCATAGGCAGGCAAACAACTCAAGATATTGCTTTGCTTCAGATGCACATATGTTGACTGCAGGAGTCACTCACAAGTTTCTCAATCCTTCCTTCACCCATAAATGCAGGTTACTGAAGCAGTGTTACATTAGGAGACCCTGGAATATCAGGTTCCATATCTGTTACGTGTTTGGAACAGGCTAATAACAAAAATGTTCATTCGTATCAAACCACATTTTACTGTCTTTTTGTAACAGGCACTGCTTTGGCTACAGAGCTGCAGAAAATGCAGCAAAAGTTATGTTCCCTGTTGGCATTTGAGAACATAACTTTCCTCAGAGTCTCTTGAAACACAGAAAGCAAATGGTTTCCTCCTGGTATTCTGAAGAGGTGTTTTAAGGTAAAAACAGGCACCCAAGTGGGTTGATTCTTCTGTCTAAGTCTAGGGGTATGAGGAAGAGACCTTCAGGGAGTTAAGAACAAGAGAAGTTTCACGTAGCTTCCAGATTCAGGGAAAGCACAAGTCCACTTGGACTCCTTCAGCCACTCGATGGCTGTCGTATAAAAGGATATTAACAAAAAGTTCAGTTTACACATACATTTATGGGGTCTCCCACAGCCTTCTGGCAACAGTGCCTAATTGAAGATTTCTTACTGGCATTAGGAACACCCCCTCTTTAGCTGGATTCCTTAAAGCAGAAACCAAGTCACCAGCCCAGAGCTCTGAATTCAGCAGCTGCAGTTATGAAGGCTCAGCCACTGCCTTGCCTCTGAAGTAAGAATGAAGCAGCTATTGCAGTTTAAAGTGGCATACACTCACCACTTTTAGGGAACATGAACATTGATATCACTGTTCTGCTTGCTAAAGTCACCTTTTGTGTTGTTAAATTTTTGGTACTTCCGTTTGGAGCCAAAGAAAACTCTTCAAAGTGACCTTCATGCTCTGGGCTTTCTAGTCCTGGAAAGTTCCAAAACAAACACCCTACAGGTCCAAGTAAAGCAATACATAACTTCAGCAATTATGCACATGTTGACAAATACAGGCAATTTTCAAAATTCTCAAGTTTCTCAAAAAGCAGTATCCAGGGCCCTGGCTATGGCCCTTTCATTAAAACACAACCCCACCACTCTTTCTTGCTTTCCTGATATTTCTTCTCAGAATTAAGCTGTCACTACATAGAAAATTTAGATTTTATGTGATACTGCCAAACATCCAGCACACAACTGTGCAATGTGTCATTCAGAAAGCAACTGTATTTATAACTTTTCAATTACTCTTACTGAACCTAACACCAGCTTTATTTGGGTTGTTTATTCCAATGTTCTAAGCAAAGATTGAATTAAAATAGTGAGAGCAATAAACCGTATATCAAGACCAACAACTCTAACTGCCTTGCATCCCAAAAGAGAAGAAAACCATGACAGAATTTCTATGCTTTTATATAGCACTGCCTTGCACAGAGTAAAAATTTTTAGAATGTTTTTCTTAGTGTTTGTAATGTTCCTTCCAGTAGGAAAACTGCTGTCAGATAATCATGGCAGAATATAACAGTATAACAACAACTGTTCCAGTGTTTAAAAAAATGATACTGACTCTCCAATTATGAGAAATTTTCAGAAGATTATGCTTAACAGCATATCATGTTACTGACTGGCAAATCATACCAAGAGAATGGCTAATTGTACAAAGTATGGCAAGCTATTTAGTAATAAACCTAAATTTATTCTTTGCACTTCAGTGGTGCTCACAAATTACGCACTTAGATTTTATCATCCTGCATGATAAATCTGTCTTGTGTTTTGCACACAGAAAGACTTTCACAGTAAAATAGATACTGTGGTAACATAAAAAGTACAGTCTACCCTCCTGGTTGTGGTTATTTCTAATTTATGAAACACATAATAGCCAAAGCTGTCTAGATGGCTCAAGCCAATTAGAAATAGTCCCAATAGATATGCATTTCCACAACAGATATTTCATTAAAAAACAAGCCTCATCCCCTTTTCAGTTTTGTTTGTTCAGCCTCAACTAACTATAACCTCTAATGCACCTCACAGGATGTTGGGTTATATACATTACACAGAAAGTCTCTGTCAGTAAAATAAGTTACTACATAGCCTCTGGAAATAAAAAATGTACAGCCTACAAACAGTAAGCACCTTCTTTCCCATGCCATATGCCCCCAGTAATCATTGATACATCCTGACTTTCAAGAGACAGACAGACAACTGTGTAAATAAATAGACTCTTATGAACTGCATTTTGATAGCCATATAAATGAAGAGTACTTTCACTATTTAATTAATCCAATTAACATACCAGCTTCCTAAATCTTTGGGAAAACATCAACATGCCTACAGCTATCCATTCCCAAAATCCGGTATTTCATTTATTAATCTTAAAAGGATGTCAGAAAGGGATGTCATGGACCTGCAATCTTCACCACTTGCTTGGTGGATCAGTCCTTGCCACGACAGCACACCCCCTTCCTTGAGGGGTCTCCCAAACACAGCAGATCAGTGGGAAGAGGAGAACCATGAGCCATCCCAGCCTCCTCTGTGCCTCTTGCCTGCAATGTCCTCCGAGGGCACAATGGAAAACACTCAGGCCCAAACTGATTTGATAAAATGTTTTCTGCCCGTTGTGCACAGGGACAGTGACTCCATAAAGCAGAAAGCAGCAGAGACTATGACTCATGAATTGTGAATGAGAATTCTGAACCTCCCCTCTGCGGATGGCAGGACTTGCAGTGACTTTCAGCCATGAAGAACTGGCCTTCTATTACAATCTGTTATTCACACACGGAGTGAAGCCATATTACAGCATAATGAGATCTGTATATTACACCCAGATATCATTTAGGAAAAGCAGTTTTGCCTTATTTAACAAATGCAGTATACACATATTCTCAAATGTTGTTGATTGTTTGTTCATAAAAATCATTGAGAAGCTCAGCTTGGAAGGACTCTAGAGGTCTGGATACAAAGCACTGCTAAAAGCAGGATCAGCTGCAGTATCAAACCAAGCGGCTCAGGGCTTATCCAAATGTTTTGAAACTTCCAGGGAGGGAGTGTGGACTTCAGTGTGTACATTCTGTAATCAGCTCGCAGGGGTATAAATTAATGCACATTAATTTATATCCCTGCATCTGGCTGTTTATGTATTTATACCCATGCATCTGGCTTAGCAAACACTCTGCCAGAAGGCAGTAGGAGATATGCTGGCCAAAACAGCCAAGGAAACAAATTTGTTCCTTTGTCCATAGGGCCCATTTCCTTCTTAATGGCCAAGTGCACCTTCCATCTCTGGGAGATGGTGCCTTGCCTGCTCTGTGAGCACTAAAGGTAGTCTCAATCTTCTGTGTAAAGCAAGGTGACATGGCCTACTCCTCAAAACCCAAAAATGCCTTTAAAAACATCAGAGGAGCAATTCATTCTACAAAAGCACATTTCTGCTTTTACAAAAATATCCCCCTATTCACAAGAATATCCCAAAATGTTAATTGTGACCAAATAAGAGAAGGAGTCTTAGACAAAAATAATCTAGAGTAAAGCTTTTCTCTCAGGATCTCCCTTTAAGTGGGCATTGAAATAACCCCAATCCATAAAATTTTCTCCTATGTTCTCATGCAATAATAATATCAATGGAACTAATAAATCAGGATTCATTTGTCCAAAGATCCATTACTGTATCAATAAAGCTACTGGTCTCAAACACAGAAGACAGTATGAAAGCATGAACCCAAGCTTTGTGCATGTTGAATAAAGCTTCTGAAAATGGTTTTCTCTAAAACAAATGCTAGCAATGTGAAATTTGATGACCTTAGCAGCAAGCAATCATAGGTAACTCTATATGGAACATGAAGTGTAGGCCTAGGGATATGGGTCTTTTGAAGACAAAATATCCATTCCTGGACTCTTTCCCAAGTTGCTGTAGAGATGTTGTTCCAAGAATTCTATCTTTATGTATGTCCAGTGAACGAACCACAGACAGCTGTCTACAACACATTTACAGGAAGTTTTAGGTTTTGTGGGGTTTCTCTGGGCTTGTTTTTTTAAATATCTGTTTTAAATTTCCTTTTGTCTGTTTCAGATATATTTTGTCAGCATAAGTTTACAAGTTTTTCATATTTCCATATTCTGCAAGAACTTTCACCCTTGCACCTTCACATTCTGCCTCTGGTAATTAATTTTCACTCCCACCCAAGATCTACTAATTTCTGTAACAATCAAGAGAATACCCAAACACTGCAAACTGTTTCATCTAAGAAAATTGAGATTTACCATGACAAAATCTCAGAGGTCGTTTATGTTTGGGAACAGAGATGCAGTTCTCAATGAACTACACCTCCTCTGTCCAACTGCAATGTTTAGAAAACCCAGCCTAGATCTGGTTTTCTCTGTCCTGTACATGAATCCTCACAGTGCAGCTCAGAAGAGAAGGCACATGATTCCAACCAATTTGGTCTAAAAGGCTCCTCTCCAATTTTGAAAAGATTTCAGTAAATTGAGTTGTACATTTGGATACCAAACTCTCTGTCTTATAAGCCACACGATCCAAGGAGCTGGAGTAGGAAGTGAAAGAGTTCTGCTGGACATCAACATGGAGAAGGAGAGGACAGGAACAGGAACTAGGACTTCCTTGCTGAAGGAGTATCTCCTCCTTCCATACTGCAACCAGGCAAAGCTCAAACTTCTACCCTGTAAAAAGGGTTATATAAAACAGACCAAGGAAGAAAACTTTCCTCTTTCTCCAAACTGATGTGAATCCCAAACGAAGCTTGGCCCCTGCACTTAATCATTTCCAAGAATTGCCCTATTTTGAGTTTGCACATATTACACAGTTCCACATGCTCTTTTACAGGATCTCTGTACTTCACACCATGCTTTGTTGCCTCTACCACAAAATTATTCTCATTCTCCTTTTATCTAAGTCAGAGTTTAATCACATTTGCAGAGTAAGCAAGCATTAAGCTGTATCCCTGGGTGAGTTTCTAATGCTAACAGCATGCAACAAAAGGAGAATCCCATCACTTTATTGATTGTCTCCACACAAAAGCCAAAACCTGATTTAGCATGAATGAAACCATTTCTTCTGTTTAAAGGCTATATCAGAATGAATGCTTGTACTGCTTCTGTACAGGATCTGGAGAAAGAGGATCACATTGCTCAAATGTATAGTGTCAATACACGTTAAATCTATTTCAGAAGTTCCCCAAAACTGGCTAATTATTTGATTGCATGTGGGAAATCAAAAGGTACAAAATGGGATGATAAACCATCTTCCAAAATAAACTACACTCATTAGAATATTAATTTGGTTAGTCCATTTAGGATGTTGTATCATAGAGTGCAGAGCTGTAAAAGCTGTAACTTCAGATAAAAAAGCCCAAGCAAACCACTTTTCTTAGAATAAACCAAAAGGTATTTCTAAAATAATAGCATAAGAGCATCAGCCTAATGCTTATTTTACACTTGGATGCTTTCTAATATCCAGACAACCTCAGTGTGCAAATTGGTGTAGTTCGCAAAACTAATTAAGAAGGTAGGATATAAAATCGAGACATTATAAACATTTTAGGCAACTGATCAAGCTTCTTCATCTTTTCTTAATAGGTCTATTCAACTATTTTTCCACCCACACAATCATTCTGAAGAAAGATTACGGAACAGGACACATTTAGAAACAAAATAAAATAAAAATATGAACCCCAAAAGACAACCATGTTTTCAGTTCATTTTAGAAAACAAGATTCAGAGGGAAATAATACAAGATGACACAACAGAGGAAAGATCACCCTTTTGCAGATCATTACACTATGATTTTATGGGGTTCATGACAGAAATCAGTTGTATTAAATGGAATTCATCAGTGATGTAATTTAGGGACGAGAGATAAGGGGCTGTGATCAAGGGGGAGAAGTAATTTCACACAGGGACACAGGTGATTACAATACTTAACACTATCTCACAAAAAGTGATTAGCATGTTTTATCTCTGATGCAGACACCCAATTCCTGCCTGCCCTGTGCCCTCCTACTGCCTGAGCAGCAGCAAGCCAGGCAGGGTGGCTGCAGAGGTGGTCAGCCCAGACAGATGTGCTGCAGGCAAAGGGCCCTGCCTGTCACACCCCACTGCCTGCACCCTGCTCTGCTCACAACGTGCCTGTGGCAGCTGTTTAGAGATCTCTAGATGGATACAGATGAGGGGTATGTATAAATACATATACACACACAACGAGGGGAGAGAGAGAGACTGAGAAGCTCTGTGTGCTGAATTACTGAATACAGCACTCCACAAAGTCAGAACAAGCTCTTCCCATACACACAGAGCATGTTACAAAACACATCCCAGCTTCACTGCAACTGGCAGCCCAGGAGAAGAATCTCTGGTCCCCACTATAGTGGGGAGACAAAGCTCTGCCAGCCTTCAAAGAAGGCCCAAGTATACTTTAAAACATTGCTCAGGATGTGTCACTTGTACAAAAACAAATCATTAAGTAACCTTATTCATTTTCATATCTTATTTGGGAGAAATCACAAAAATTTTTATGTGCTTTTCTTTTGACACAAAATCTGTCTGAATGAAGAAAGGATGAAGTTGGATATCTCAATGTGGGTCAATGCAAAAGAAAAGAGTATCAGTGCTCAATATCACCTTACAGCCTAACTACTGGCAAAGCACTCTGCCCAGCATTTAAAGACCTTACTGAGGGTATTCAACCACAGGAGCAGTGTGACTTCTTCACAAGGACACAGTGAAGCAAAGTCAGGACTTTTTACAAGGCCATGCAGTGACAGCACAAGAGTGAATGGCTTCAAACTGACAGAGGGCAGGTTCAAATGGGGTATTAGGAAGAAATTATTTACTGTGAGGATGGGAAGGCCCTGGCACAGGTTGCCCAGAGAAGCTGTGGCTGTCCCATCCCTGGAATTGTTCAAGGCAAGGCTGGATGGGGCTCTGAGCAACCTGGGATAGTGGAAAGTGTCCTTGCCCATGGCAGGGGGGTTAAACGAGATGAGCTTTAAGGTCCAACCATCCTGTGATTCTTCCTCTGGGTATTCAGGTCTCCCTTTGTTCTGCCTCATGGAAACCAATTATGACAGTACTGTTCATTTTTTCCCTGCTGAATTATCACGTGTTTTGATACATGTTGTTAACAGATTTGCCATTTTTTTTACTTTTGAACTCCTTTCATTTTTTATGATTAGGAACAAGCCTCTACCTGCAGTTTGCTTTGCTTCGGCATCCAAGTATCCTGTACAATTGAAGATGTTTTTCATTATCTCAGCCCAGTGCTGTCAGGACTCATTTTCTAACATTTTGCTAGCATCCCTTGCAATTCACGAGTTTCAGAATATCAGACCCAGATCACTTCCCATTTTCAATATGATGCAATATACAATACACACATAGTTTCATCTTTTCCTTCTTCAAATCTTTATAGTATGATTCTCTATTTCAAGAGCTATAAATGCTAGCTGTGCTTAGAAAGAAATGTGGAGAAAACATATGACCAAAAAGAAATTCCACATACACTTGCTTATGTTGAATGGATTGCTTTTTGTGGCAATGCTTTATAGCTTTGATCTTTTAACAGATTATATATATGTAAAATCAGAGTAATAAAAGTAGCAGTGAACTAGTAACACATTTACAACTTTTATGTTATGGATCATACAAAATTTACAAGACAGCCCTATTTAGTGGTGGTGTTTTTAAATGAATACATTGAAGTGCAGTGCTCTTTTCTGTTCATAAACTATAAGCCAAATTCAGAACCTGGCAAATTCAGGCATATTATTATTAGAATTATGAGTATACCACAATTTATATCTATTTAGAATTACTGAAATTGAATTACTTTTTAATTACAATACATGCAATTCAGGCATAAGGAATTCAGGTATTATTAAACTCTCTGGGCTATAAAAACATATTAAACTCCATCCCTCTAGCAGCTACTGATGACTTATCTGAGTCTAGCAAAGCAATATATATTACTTCTCTTCCCAAATACCTTGGCAAGGTCACTTGTTTGAGAGTTGAAATGTAAATTACTTGTATTACAGCAGTATCCTCAAAAGTTTTTCATTTTGTGCATTAGCTCTCCCTCATTCCATCTGTGCTATTTTAGGACTGTGAAGTCTGAACTGATTGTTTTCATAAAAAGACATGTTAGGGCAGCACTGAGACAACAATCTGGAAAGTGAATTTTCCCTTAATACTACCAGTATTAATCCTTCTTCACCGTTCTTCACCCTTGCCCTACAGAACTCGGTATTTACGAACAGTTAATCTTCCTTTGCTCCCCATGGCCCCTATTCTTCTCATCTCCCAAGGTCACTGCATTTCAGGCCTGGCCACACGTCCATTCTTGACCCATCTGGTTTTGTGCCACCAACAAATTTGATCATGGTTGAAACTGCATCAAAGGAATACCCAACAAAGAAGATGTGAAGCAGCTGCAGATCAGACAGAAAGGCAATAGTTTACAGTTTTGGCCATGAAAAGAGTTTCTGTAAATGCAGCTCTCCAGAAGAGCCAAACACTCTTGAGAACCAGCACAAATTTCACATGTGTAACAGATGCAGCACACCAGCAAGGCCTGTCATGAAATTTGTCTCCAAAAAGCCATGTATTGTGAGTGAGATCTTTCCCAAAGTTATGTCACTGAAAAAGAAACTGTTTCATTAAATGATAAACAATATGATATCCCCTATGAAGATAAAAACACATGCAAAAAAGCCAAACCAATACAAATACGCATTTGTATTATAATAAGACCATCTTCTTTAAGCACCCTGTTCTTTAAAACAGATACTCCATTTCTTTCTCCAAAACCACAGGCAAGAGGGAAATACTTCTGCAGCACAACTGATATGTCCCAAACCAACAGTGGATTCAAGTTGCTAAACTTCACAGATTTTTTTTTTTATTTTTCTTTCAGCTGTATTTAAAAGACAGCTGGTAATTAAATCACATCTATATATTCCCTATGGAGAATGCATGATTTGTTTCAGAGGTCCTAGTTAGTGTTTGCAGCAAGTTAGCTCTGAAATCAAATAGGATGGCAACCAAAACTGCACATCCTGTCTTACCCACCATTTATTTCAACACACTATTTTAAAAATAAATCTAGAACACAGCAATCATCACTATACTAAATTGGCACCAAAATATTGCATAATTAGGATCTCCGGATGTGAAATGCAATAAAAGCTTAGACAGTGATTCATTTCCTAGAATTGAGTCCTTATTGTCATGCTCTGGCCAAAATCAATATCCAGAAAGTTTTACTGGTGTAAATGGTAACAGTGTTGATAATGATTTTATACTTATCTATCACATTTCCTTCAGAAAAATTCTCACTATTTTACCAAACACACACACATTTAGTGGAAGGATCAGTTTATCCATCAGATACCCAAGCATTTTTCAAGTGGATGCAGGTGATATAGTCCTGCTACACAGCAACAGGTCTAAAATTCAGACAGCTGCATGAAATGGAGGTGGAAGATTCTAAAAGAATAAAACCCACGTGACTTCATTTGGATGAGACACCGCATCAAAGATTTCACAAAGTAGGGAAATATAAATTGATGGTCACTTTAGGAAGTTTAGCAGAACCAGTGAGTAGTTTAATATTTTTTTTCTGTTGAATAAATTCTCTGTCCAGTGCTACCACAAGATGCAGATGGTTTCACCAAGTCTGTGGGAAGATGATCCCCACAAGGTTTAATGACACCAGCTTTGTTTTCCACACGTACACTATCACAGCTCTTCCTGAGCAAGGAAATACCAAAGTCAGCAGCAGCTAAATCTAAATAATAAGAAATCCCTTCGTCCCCCATCTGTCCCAACCACTGGCACCTCAGCCAATAGCTAGGATTTGGCTACTTTTCCTTGCCTCTTTCTTTCCCATTCTTAGATGTTTACATCCTAGAACAGATTCTCTTTCTAAAACTGGAAACTTAAGCATTTGTTAGTAACAGTAATAATGGCATTAAACTCATAATATGGCCAGTCAAGTCCCTCGGGCATTTTAATGCAATTCTCATAAGCCTCCAAATACAAACACCAAAATGTGCTGGCCCTGGAAACAAAACAGAAGGAAAGAAAAGGAATGCAGATAATGCATGTGCCCTTCCTTTGTTTCATCTGTTTTCCAGTCTATGCAAAAGAAAGACTTTTTGTGTTAAAGTGTTTCAAAAATAACACAGACATTAATTATTTTAAACTTGAAAACATTTTTATTTTTCCCTAATCCAGTCAGAAGTAAATACTAAACATGGCCATTTTACAAACCCTTAAAAGCTGTTCTTTATTCCTGAAAGCAGTATGTTTTCCAAATCCTAGAAACTATAACATGCTCAATTTGTCCACATCAGTTACATTGCATGGCTTTATGTGGCAAGGCGTGAGACAATGTGCTCAACTACACAGCAAGCAAAATAAATGCTTGACAGAAGTGGAACTTCTCCAAAAGCAGAGATGAGAAAGTAAAAGCCTACAAGATGATTTCTGAAGTTTTTTGGTTACGAAAAAAGACAGCTCTGGAAGTCACCAGACAATGACTGAGAAGATCTGGTACTTTGAAAGGAGAAGGGCTTTTGAGGAGCACAAATCTGATACAGTCTATAGCAGTGATTACACAAAGTAATAAGCATCAAGCACGCTACTGACGAGCTTTATTTAGCTTAATATGGAAGCAAACCTCCTTTGAAACAAAGCAAAATACTTGAAAGCTCAATAGTATTGGCAAAAATATAATAATAATTAAAAGTCAGCGGAGGAAGGAAACGCAGTTGCAAGGTACCTCAGTGAAAAAGCACTGTCGTCCTTATGCTTGGGAAGTTTGATCTGTGTCAAGGCTGGACATAACCAGAGGTGTTGGGGACTGTGCAGTGACAGCCAGAGCTGGTGCAGGTTCACTGCAGTCTGTGAACTCTAGGGGAAACACCGGCAGCACCTCCTCCTCACAATCGATCTGCTCAGATCAGTATTTCATGAAGAATCCTCATTCCACCTGTGGCACCTTTCCTTAGTCAATGGGCTGATCACTGGAATCAGTGCCCACTGCTAGAGGGTAATTCCTACAGTCTGCATACACCATAAACTGTGGCACACACAGCAGATATACACACTGAAACAGTGCTGTGCACACTGTTCACAGCACTGTTTGAAACAATTCCTAAACAACCATGGTGCTTCTTTTCAATTAGATCTGCTAAGTGGCTACATTTAATTGCTCTTAGCCCCTTTATTAAATGTAAGACCTTCCCATCATAGGGTGTGTCTATACAGCTCAAATATACATTGAGTAACTCATTAGGACTTTGTTCTACTCAAATGAATTAGCCCTACTGAAAAGATGCATTTTTCCCTACAGCTTGTGATTGAAGCCTGACTTCTGACTACAATTTCAGTTAGAGTTGAATAAACAACAATAGGATGCTATAGGCCAGTAAACTTTTTTCCAGCACATTTTTTTAACAGAGAATTATTTTATTTAGACTCTAAATGGTAATTAACTTAGGAGTACACTCAGCAGTTGTAAAATTCATGCTGTTCTGCACTTGTAGAGGTACAAAAGGTCCCTTGTTTGCAGTACTATGCTGGTCATAGCATGTATTTTCCAAAGCTGGGCAAAGAAAGCTTATTGATTTTGATAATATTTCAGTGTTTGATTTAAACTTTGTAATTTAAATCAAACGTTGAAAAATAATCAAAGTTTTATGCAACATATTTTTCAATTATGAAGGCAGGTTTTATAATTACAAGAATGACTGGTATCAGAGAGAAATAAATTACAAATAGCATTTATAAACTGGAAATCTGAGGTACCTAAAAAGCATATTTGGGATAAATATACTCAAATTTGCTTTAGCATGTCAAAAATAATATTGTACTTCAGCTGACTAAAGCATCTTGAACTGAAACAGCCATAGGAGAGCTGTCTTAATTTTCCTTTGGGTGTGTGCCAGCATAAAGCCAGGCAAGAGTGACTTCTAAGCCGCAGTGTTTTCAGAGTGGTGGCATGAAAAGTGCCAACACTATCAATTAAACAAAGATGGGAATACTGCTCTCCCAGAGCATCAGCTCTGGATCTAGCAGCTGCTTACTTTACAAATATGAGCAGCTTGTTCTGTTTCAGAGCCTTCTAACTTTCATAAAGTAGATGGCTTTACAAACAGGACAAGATGTTTCTGAGGTTCTGGTAATGAATGAAAATACATCTGCTGTCTGATTGCTGAGCTATAAACTGAGTTTTCCACATAAATAATCCTCTCCATCTGTAGCATGAAGTGTAGGTGAAAAACATAAGGCTACCAATTCTGCTCTGTAAAATTCAGGCATCACCTTTATAAATTAATTTCATACAAGGTCTCAGTTCTATTTGTTCCTGACAGAGCAAGGCATATAGCTTTTATACCATAACTGTCTAAAGCTTGCTAGCTCTCCTAAAATGAATACAAATTTTAAGAGTCAGACAATGATCACAGCAGTGCTTAAAATGCACAGAAGATGCATGACAAGCATCACAACACACTGAAGTGCTCCATTAAAACCTGTCTTGTGTCTAAAAGGGTCTTTGAGGTTTGACCAATATGAGACAGATCATGAAGTAAAGTATTGAGCAGTGGCACACACGTGCTACGATCAGATGAACTTTTATCAGGGTAAGGGAGAGCATGGAGCATCCTACACATTTTAACTACAGAGTTTTTAAGTTCAAGAGCTGCCCACATGGAAAATCTCCTCTACTTGGAAGGCATTTTCTTGCCTCTGCACGATGTAGTCTCCTTATCAGGTTGCTCAAAGCAAAGAACCAGCAGTCATAATGTGAGAATAATTATCAAGAACAAGTCCTGTTTTGTGGAAGGTATCTCCTAAGATTATCTGTCAGAGACATCAGACTACTTCATAAAAGCCTATCTAAAAACTCTTGAGAGCTTTTAATCCATGTTTTTCATGAGTAATGAAAAATAATATTTGGATTTAGACCAAAGGCTGAAAAAGTATTTTTTTAAATGTTACAGAGCTTAGATATATATCACAGAAAGCAAACCCAATCCTCTTTCCTCACATAACTTAAGAGAGAAGGTAATAGCTGTGTCCCTTTTTATGTGTGAATAAAGCAGGCACAACACACATATAGAATTCCAAAAGATGCAATTAATCAAAACATCTCAAGGTCACACAGACAGGCTGTTTTCAACCTAGAATACACAAAGCTACATCATTGTTGGGAGTGCTTATATCCTGCAGTTTGCTTGGGAAAGCTCCATGTGATCCTAGCAAAAAATTTTGCCCAAGGAGGGACTAAAAATCTGATCCAGTGAAGCTGATTTTGATTCAGCTCTGATGGGAAACAACTGGAGACTCAATGGTAGCAGAGGGCCTACAGTGCTCATAACGAGACCCTGATAATAGAATGTAAATGGTATCCTGTGACTAAAAGCAAGAGAAAACACTGCTTCAGTTAACTATAAAACATATTTGTCATAATTTAATGCTATGAATATGGGTTCTCCAGCTTAAAAACAAATTCTTTCCAGATGAAGCAGCAAAATAATACAAAACGTATTTTGCTCCAGTGTTCCACCATACATGAATAGAAAAACAATGAGAAGCCAATTTCACAGCGGCTGATGCTATCCTCACAAATAAAATATAATCTGTAATTAAAAGGAGTAATTGGCATACTACTTAATTACTGCAGAATACATTCTTCAAATAACAGTGTGACTTGATGAAATAAGCAGGTTTTAACATGCAAACATCACTTTTCTCCCTCTGCCAAGCGTCCTTAAGAACTATTATTCAGCTTGCAAAATAGCTGCTACAATTTGACTGGTGTTGGTATAACCTGATTTCTCCTTAATGTATCTCCAAGATTCCCATCAGCAGGCAACTGACAATGAGTGAAAACAACAAACAGAAAAACATTTGTATTCCATTACACATCAGGAGTGATTGTATAAGAATATAACATACTACCAGAGTTTGTGGAATTCTGCCAGGTGAGAAAGCAAACTGGTCATTTCCTTCTCTCCAACACCAAACAGAGGCACTACACATCCTCCTCCAGGAATATGCTGCCAGCTTTCAAGTTTTGGTACTCAGTGGAGTAGCTTTTTGATACACATGAAAGGAGAGTGAAAACAAACAGAGGATTTTCTGCTTAAAGATGTATTTTACACTACCTGCAGCTCTCCAGTTCAGAGTTTGACACATTTTAGTTTTATTCACATGCAAGGTGTTGTCTTCTTCCCTTCTACTTGTCTGCCTCATTCCAGATGTTACTTCTCTAAAATTATATTTCAATTGATTATTCAACATTTACTTGTCACCAGTGCAGAAAAGGACTGCCAAAAATGCAGGTATTTAAATTCTAAGTACTGCATAAAAATTAATGCTGTATGACAGTCATCACAGGATACATCCTCTAAACAACAAAAGGCAGATTTTCCTCATGAAGCAAATCCAACTTGGTTCTTCCATGTTTGTTTTATTAAATAAAACTGTGGCATGGTTGTCTATCTGAAGTACAATTCACTTTATTAACTCTAATAAAATAAATGGCCTCTGAATGCCAGATGTGAGATGGGACTTGTGCATCCTTGTTTCTTATCAGCTCATGTCCTTGAGCTGAGTCCACTGTGAGGCAACAGATACAGACAGAGGAATTGGGAGCAGGAAATAAACTGTGATATGGGTTAAAAGAGTAACACACTGCTTTGAGAATATTTGGCCTTATGATGGTAGTGCCTTTAAATATGTGCTGACCTAAAATCCTATGGTTTAAGGGCACCACGTTGAATTACAAACAGAAGGGCAATTTGGTTCTTCACAAACTGCACACTGCTGGCCAGCTCTGTGAACAGAAATGTTGACACATCTCCTGTACAGTACAAACTGCCACCAGTGAAGGTTTTGAAAACCTTTAACAGGAATTAAACACAGTCTCCCAGAACAACCAACCCAGAGTACAGTCAGGAAATTAGGATAACTGCATTTTTTCCAGTGGAAAAGAGCTATTTCTGGGGAAATGTCTGGAAGTTTACACAAATGAGTCTCCTAACCTTTCTTTCAGTAAACCTGCTGTTGAATGATTTATGAAAAGAAACTTTCCAGTCAGCAAGGCCCAGAATTCAAGATGTGTTTCTACCTTAACTTTCCCTGTCATGCACATATTAGTCAGATATTAACCACATCAGTAAAGGTGATCTTAATCATTGGTACAGCATTTTACAGAATATTCTGAGTTGAAAGGGACCCAAGAGCATCAAGTCTGATTCTTAAATAAATGGTCCATACAGAGATCAAACCCACAACCTTTGGTGTTAACACCACGCTCTGACCAACTGAGCTAATCTCAGGGTCATTGGTTCATGGGAATGACCTGAAGCTGTGTCAGGGGAGGCTTAGGTTGGGTATTGGAAAAAGGTTCTTGCCCCAGAGGGTGCCTAGGCACTGGAACAGGCTCCTCAGGGCAGTGGTCACAGCACCAAGCCTGACAGAGCAAGAATTATTTGGATAACACTCCTGGGCACATGGTGGGATTCTTGGGCTTGTCCAGTGCAGGGTCAGGAGCTGGACTCAATTATCCCTTTGGGTCCCTTCCAACTCAGCACATTCTGTGACACCACATCCTGGAAAAAGAGTGTTTGAATTCAACTTCAAGCCAATGTCAGAAAGGAATTGTACAGGACAGAAAAAGCTAAAGCTTTAACTCTCCTGACCTCTAAGTTCTTGTGTTTGCCAAATATACATTAGCTCTGCTTTTACATTTTATATGGAAAAAAGCTGGAGTCCTGTCAGCACCTATTCACTCAAGTCTTAATACAACTAAGGATAAAACAGTCAAGAGAATGAACTCAGCCACATCCTCTGCAAACCTCACAGCTTCTCATGCTGGTGCTGGATGCAAAGAGAAACAATCTGGGTGTTATAATGTGAAATGGATAAACACTTCCTTTGACAATTAAAATGAGCATGATCTTCCACAGCAAATACCAGCACACCCCCCCACCTGTCAGGTGAACTCAATCATTTCAAACAAATCGGGGATGCTTCAAACCATACAGAAGAAATGTGAACAGCAGGAGTCCCCCAGTGGTAAAAATACCTCAAAGAAACCTTTTCTTCCTCCCAAATACCCACTGTACAGCACTTTGGGCAGCTAGCCAAAACCTTGTCTCTAAAAGTAGCTGTCGAGTGATTTAGAAATGTATTTTAATACTTTTACCACCCTTTAAAAATCAACAAAATAATACATTTATGGCACCTTAATAATACACATCTGAGAAGTTAACACCATTAAAAAAAACCCTTTCTAGCTTTCCTGTTGTAGTATAATAAATCATTCCAAATACGCACAGTAATTTCTAGAATTTTATTAAAATACTTTGCTGCTATTGGATCATTTCACACAACAGAAAGTCATTACCCAGAATTAGACCACTGCACTCAACTACAATCTGGGGAAAAGCTGATTTGTAAAGTAATACTGTGAAGTAACAATGTTTTCCGAGTTTGAACATTTTTCATATATTAGAAATACCTCAAAAATTCTGAAAGGCACGAGGAAGGATAAGTGCTAAACCTTAATTCTCTCTGACACACTCCTTGACAGTCTGATCTTGTTCAACATGGAGCATTTCTGCTTAGGAACATTATGAATTGTCACCCTAATCTATTGGCAACACTTTTCCACAGAAGAAGAACAACCTGCTCAGGAGACAGAGGAGCCATCTATCTGTTACAAGCACTTTGCACATCTCCCATTCTGACAGCTGCAGTGAGCAGCAGCTCTTCTTACCACAGTCCAGGTCCAGAATTACTTATTGTATTTCTCAGGCTGGCCAAAGACAGGAACGAGACACTTTGAGTATACTACAAGCCTGAATATTGACTCTTACAATGCAGTCCTTCAATTAGCAGGCATCACTGCTCAAGGGGAGCTAACTATTGGCTCTATATTATTCTTTCCACAACAGAGGAATTCACTCTGCAACTTGTAAATTACATTTCTCTACACAGTCTACACTATATTGCCCACATTACAGAAATCAGTGATTTTTTTTTCTGAAGATCTTACTAGAAACAGCTCTAGAGAAAACATTGCCATTTGAGATCAATTACTCCTGCCTCCTGTTAGTGTCCAAGCTACAGTCACTTATTGATTGCCTTTTAAGCATGATTTTAATTTTGTCTATGTAGGATTAAATACATATTTAAAACACTGAGTTAACTACAAGTAATTATTAAAATCAGTTGCAATGCTACAAACACAACTTTGAAAGGCAAAATAGAATAAGGTTTCCTGTTTTCTTAGCCCGACAAAGTGTTGAAATTGAGGAAGATTCTTATGGTGACATTCTCCTCTTTAAGGCAGGACCAAAAGTTTGCAACATTTAAATCCTTGACTTAATGCAACAGGAAGGGGATAAATCTCTTTTTAATCATCTGAGGGATTTATAAACTTACTTGCAATTAGCATAAATGAAAGCTACTATCAGACTGTGTAATTATTGCCCAGCAATGCAGTACCTAAGCCCTAAAAATGACAGCTCCACAAGTGCACCCATTCTCTGCCCTGCTAAGTGAGGGATTTAAAGCAGGTAAGTGCAGTGCAGAGTGGCTGTCTGTAGTGGTGTCACAGAAATATCAGTGGTGCTTTCAGAAATGTCCCTGTGACGCCTGGGATACCCAAATGCCAACACATTTTTAATAAATAAATAAAAACATAAAGCTCAAGCATCACAGTTACTCGCCGTTTGTAGTTATGCCATTAAGGATGTCTTTAATATATTGACAACCTCACCTCTGAGTCACCAGCACAGCCCAGGAGGGAAATGACTGAGAGGACTTCCACAGCTGCATGGGGAACGACACAAAACAAGCTGAGGAGAAAGGGCAATGTTCAGGGATAGACCACTGAGCTACAGAAATCATTTTTGTAACTGGCACCTCCTGCAAGGAGGAGAAGGACTGAGAAGGGAATGAAAAATGAACTACTTTCCTTCTCCAGGGCTCCCTGCTCTGCTCTGCCAGACTGGCCATGTAGGACTGACAACCCCAGACTGCAGAGAGCTAAGGCATGTGGTACCGTTTTTCTTCAAATAGGGAAATACTAAATTTATTCTCATTTATGCTTTTGAATCTTCCCACAGCTCTCAGAGAAAGGTCAAGGGCATGCAGATAAGGTATTTTCAGCTATACAGCAGAAATGTATTAAAAAACTAAATGCAGCCCCAAGTCAGATTCAAATAGTTCTTTATTTACCAAATTTGAAAACGCTGTATGCCTTTTTCCCTAAACATTAAAACAGCTAGAGTTAATAAATTTACTTTCTACCCAACCCAAAAAGAGCTGTCTAGGTATTTTTAAACATGCAAAAATTAAAAAAAACCACCCAAACACATCACCAAACCCTGTGTTCAACAATTCTCACAGCAATTTATAGACAAGATTTAGACACTAACACACCACATTTCTTTGCAAGTCTTCTTTAATTTTCTGTTGCAAAGGTGGGATATTTGGCAAGGGGAAGAGACATCTCACACATCAGCAGCCTTGGGGAATGTTTACTTAGAAACACACACAGTTTGACCTCTCAGAGGATCAAATCAGTTTACTTCATTGGGTCATGAGTGTTATCAACCACTGCAAGTTTGTGTCTCTATTTCACTGTTTAGAAGACTAAAATTAAGTAATAGATTACGAGAGAAAGAACAGACACCACTACTCAGTCTATATGGGTTGATTTTAAAGCTGTAATTTTCATTACTTTTTTTTTTTACGAGAACACTATAGGCAGTTCTTACCCATGCAATCCTTTAAAGAAATCTGACAAGCAAATTCATCAATTTCTAATAGAATTTCAAATACAGCCGACACCTCGCTGTCTTCAATCATGTCTAGTTTCATAACTGTGTATGTGGAGAAAAGACATGTCTGTCTGGGGCCTAATGGATAACATGATGTACATTCCCGTGGCAATAGAAAATGAACAACAATAAAAATTATAATTTACTTTGCTGTCAGGTGCTGATCCTGTAGGTGTGAAGGAAAGCAAGTAAAGCTGCAGGGACTGAGTTTTGATCCGGTATTGTATTTAAATATTGGGTAGTTGAGATTTAATTGCACCTAATCTGCTCAATAAAATCATCTTTACTGTTATTAATATCCCAGACTTGTGTTATTATATAATCCTAACCTATTTTTTTATACAGAAATTTTAATCTGCTGCTTAAGCATTCATTAATGCAAAGCCACTGCTGTGGAGAATACATTCCACTCTATTTGCAAGAGGCAAGAATTCCTTGGAACTACTACCAAATGCTAGTGTTGCCTTACTTAACTTTGTTTATGGCCTTATGACAACAAACATCAGCAAAACTTTATCATTAATCCTAAAAATATTCCATCTGGAAAAGAAGATGACTGTACAAAGTGCAGTGTCATTTGTAAACACAATGTGGTATCATCCAAAGAGTCAAATGCAATACATGTGTTCATATATAACAGCTTTTGGAGGGCTCCTTTCTTTCCTGTTTCATTTCTAAATCTGAATAAATAATCTGCATGCCAACTAACCTAAATGATGAGTTATTTCCCATTCAGAGAATCCTGAGATGCTCAATTATCTCACACAACTGCCAGCCATCAACTGTACTTAATTGCCTGTATGTTTCAAGTCCACTGCATGTTTATTTATACCACTTCCATGACACACTAGATGTTTTATGAGACCAGAGTAAGATGAGATATGTCACAGTCTAATGCTTAGGGATATGACAGGAGCTGTATTTGCTTTTTTTAATCATAATTTTTCAAGGAAATCTAAGTAAATTAAATATCAGTCTCTATCTTCTCTACACCTTGCAGCTCCCAGTGATTTCTTAACCCATAGGACATACTTGAACAAATCTGACAGAGGAATGAATATGAAGTTCTTACAAATTTTATGAAAAACCACAGTTTTACACCTGAGTAGACCTGACAAGGCAGGCGTGCCTCTGGCTCTGAGCCATTCCAGGAGGGAGTGGGGACCCAGAGTCCTTCAGCACAGGTGTAACACCCAGCCAGCTGCAGCACCTGCTGCCCTGCAGAGCAGAGATGTGGGACAGAACTGAGGACCAGGGAAGGGACAAAGGAACACCCTTGTTTTGTGACAACCATGTCACAAAAGGAATGGGGAAAAATGCAGCCAGATTTCAGAGGAGCAGCAAAGTGGAAAGCAGAGCCACTTCATGCTGCAGTAACAGAGAAAGAAACCCCTGGAGCCCCTGCAGCTGGAGAGGATTTGGTGCGGGAGTTGCATAAAGAGAGAGGAAAGTCGACAACCCAAGAAGGGAAGGCAGAACATGGAAAAGGTACATCAAGGCAGGAATGAGCTGGGGTTCTCAGCTCAGGGGAGCAGCAGTGCTTAACATGAGCCTGACTGCCAGGGCTAAACCCAAAAAACACCTGCAGTGGGATGGAGGCTGTGGGACTGGGGAAGAATCCTTGTGCTGTCTCCAGTGGAGGAGGAACAAGGAAACAGCCATTTCTGGCTATGCTGAACTGAGCTTTAGTACTGAATTTAGGGTGCAGAATTTAAAAGGAACAGCATGGAAGTTTTTAACGCTTCTGAACCTCATCAGCTGCATGACAAAATGCTAATGGGAAGATGCATTTTATGGACATCAGAAAGTGATAAAATCATATAACCACTGAATGCAGAAATTCATCTTTATTTATGGGTTTCTATTCAAATTGTTTGATACCTTCAAGTCTCTTTACAGCCTATCATTTCTGCAAATTTCTATGCAGCAAGAGCTATCTCTATGCCATTACACTTTGTGTCATGCCTCTCTCATGTTAAATTTCAAGCTGAGTGCAGATTGTACAGGACAATAGCCTGACACTTAGAAAATTGTCAAAGCATCGTAGTAACTAAAGAACTGCTCCAAAAATAACTTAATTGTGGTAATCCTGTAACTATACTGACAGCATTATTGCTGCATTAGTTTCATCCATGGAAAATGCAAGAATATAAAAATACTACCAAAAATAACATAAATTACAGAATTATATTTCATGAACAAAACCAGTCACATTTCTAAAAATCAAAGCTGTAAACACATTCCTTTCTAAGGTTAAAACAATATAATGTGCATCTTAAAATAAGAAATGTTAGATACTTTTCATAAATATCTGCCTTGCAATAGAGAAATCATTATTTCATCACACACATTTTACTCTTACAAGCATTTTACTCTTAACATTTTTAACATACTGTCAACTCCTGACAGAAAGCACCGGCTTCTCCAAGACTGTCAAAGATATCCCTGAGAGTCCAATACAAATAGGGTTATTAAAAAAAAAAGTTTAAAAATATCTTCAAATGTAAAGAGCCAGTGTGCAGAACATCTTCCATAAACTGCACCTTGCTGTGCCATCAAGAGACAGAAAGCTGCAGGATGCTGTTCTTTTCGTTCCACCATGGAAAACTGCTTCCACACAAGGCATTTTGGAAGCCCTGCAAGGAAGGCTGCCATAGAAATCTGCCTGCTCAACGCAGTCCTCTCTTGCACCCTCACACACCACCTTTATCACTGAACCAGTGACAACAGTGCGGTCACCACATGAACCAAGCAGCCTTTGCTCTCTCTCACCATGTCACACCTCCAGCTGCTCCATCAGCAGGCTCCGTGTCCCACCACTCACCCCTGAGACACAGCAATCTGCAGACACCTGACAGAACAGGGAACCCAGCCAGTTCTGTGTGTCTGAGGTGCCCAGCAGCCCATGCCTGTTCCTACTCACTGCACCCCTGGAGTGGTGCTGCCTCTCTCAACAGATAACCTGATTCTGTTTCCCTCCTCAGTCACCTGATCTCGTAATTCCACCAACACTACTGGCAGCTCCTCTGCCCTTTGCTCCTCTTTCAGAGAAACTCAGGTGTCACTTAAGTGAACCATAAAGCTGGCCTGTAATAGGAAGCAAGAACACACAGTTTGCTGCCCAAAAATGTACATGCATATGTGGCAGCAGCTCTCTGGCCACAGAGAGCAGGCACAGACTTTCCCAGGCATTTTCCTGGGGAAGGCTGTGAGAAGATCAGAGGAAAGAATAAGAAACAATTCTTATCTCCACTTGTTGCACCTGCTGTTGTGCACATGTGGAATGTGTCATGGAGATTTGTTTACCAAAGGGTGATTTCTTAATTGGACACGGGATGGTGTTTTGATGGATTGACCCATTAGGTCAAAGCTGTATCAGACTGGCTGGAAGGGGTACTGAGTTTCTTAGTAAGCATAACATGATATAGGATAAGATGATATAATAAAGCAATTGATCAGCCTTCTGCAATCATGGAGTCAGTGCTAATTATTACCCAGCTGGGGGCCTGCAGCGACATACATCTATGTTCATTTAATATCTGCCCCACCATACCATAACTGAGGCTTTCCTGCAAAGACACAGATTAAGGGATGGCAGTTCCATTCTCCAAGGATGTTACTCTAGAAAAGATGTGGTTCACTGCATACATTATATTTGGTATTAAGGTAGGTACTTTATTACCAAATGGTCATGCTTGTTCAACCAGCTATATCCCAACCCTTCCCTTTGAGGCTTCAGGAAAATACTGCCCAACACTAAGTTTCCTTCAAGACTTTTAACTATTCACTCTTACTACTCTTGGCATTAAAGGAGAGTCTGAATATTCATGCATAAATGCTTTGTGTTCAATCAGGTGCTTCCTCCTTCCATGGAATGGATTTCATCTTTTGTCCCATGTTGAAACAGGCTGACAAAGCCTGTCTAGACTAACAGGACAAGTAGAAACAATACCTTTGCTCAAAGCTGTGCATTTTAAATACTTGAGGAATAAAGACCTTATCTTCTGTTTTACAGCTCTTCAAAGAAATTAGCAAAAAGTTTCCAATAATCTTACCAAGGGAAAGCAACATGGACTAACAGAGTATTTACACATTCCTATTTCCAAGGCCTGCTGAAGGTTAAGAGCCTTTATAGGCCAGTCAACCAGTTACTTCAGCAAGGTACTTAATTCCCCTCTCATAATCAGATCTAGCTTCAAGAAATGCAGAAAACAAGATATTCAAAGAGCTCCTGCAAGCCAACAGTCACCAAAGTGATTTTCTTTTGTGTGAAGTCCAATCTGATTATAAAAATGCAGAAGTGGAAATCAGGAACTGGTATCTATGCACCCTCGATAACTTGTTATCTGCCTGGAACCCAGCCTAGTTGCCTCTGCAAAGAAAGTCTGCACTCAGAAATGTCAAAGAACATAAACATTGTACATGCTTAGATTTATTTTTGTCAAACTATTTTTATTTTGTTAAATGCAGCTAAAATAGGTGCCTGGTTTGTCTGTTTGTCTTCTTGTAACAGGACACAAATTCTCACGGGGGAAAAACAGACTTAGACTGGATTTGTGTAAAACCAGTATTAAATATTGGTTCAAGGGCTATTATTTTAATGTATTACCTCATAAAGAAAAATACAGTTGTGTGTGTGACAACCTAATTTAGAAAAAATATAAAAAGTTTTTACTTTTTTGTTATCAAAGGGCTCGACCTCACATCAGAAAACCAGAACTAAGTAAAAAAAAAAAATTACAACAGGAAACAGAATACATCATAATGAAATAAGATTTTGATATGTTATGCTTACTTCAGTGGGAACAGAATCAGATTGCAAGACTACTATTAGCCTAATAAAATCTGGTTTATTGTTTATGAACTTGGGTGTATGCACAAGGTAACTAACATGAGGTATCTCAACTTTTTAACTAAGCAGCAATGATACAGGGGGTAAGAGCTAATAAAAGCATTGCAGAGCCTCGACAGAAATCAATGTTTTTAATTAAAAATATTTTAAAACTGCCTTTGTAGAAAAGTGGCATCTCATACAATCTTACAGAAATTTCATAAAAAGACATAGTGTTAAATTAGAAAAATACGTGGCATTTGAAATACATGCAGATTTAGGAACAGAAACAGGATTAGAGGCCTCAGGCAACAGGAATTGGAGATGTCATACAGTATTAATTCATGGGAGAAGCCACTAATTCACATGGCACAAACCCCAAAAGGAAAAAGCAGTGCATCTCTTGGCTAGGAGAGAGATTCTAGCTTATCTTTTTGATAAACAATCTAAAAAAGACCATACTTGAATAAAAGAATTTTGGGGGTAATGAAAGTTTTGGGGATATTAATTCACTATGGCACATCTTGTTCTAATTCAACAGAATAGCAGCAGGAGAAGGTACAAAGAGAAGCACACAGACAAGGAAGCTCTGTTTTTCTGCATTGTGGGAATTCAGATTGAAAACCCTCAACCTTCCTCCCCCACCTTTGCTGATGCAACTCTTCCAAGGAAATACCAGCAGTTCATTGTCAGTGATGTCCCTACCCCATCCTTAAGAAGAAAAATATAATGGGGAGGGGGCAAATAGGTGCCATCAATATGCAGAGTAGGTTTTATGCTGGAGAGAGGGAATTATTCCCTTATAAAAGTCTGTCCCGTCCTCAAGAAGGTGTTTTGCAGACTGGATTCATTCCTTCCCCACAATTAACTTAGTGATTAGTGAATAAATTACACAAGATGCTTAAAAGACTTTGAAAAACTCAAAAGAAGTTAGGAAAACTATTGATGAACCTACTCTCCTTCTGAACAAGGGAGAGATCCTAGAGGGAGACCCAAAGCCATCCTCATGCATCCTACAGGAAGAGTGTAGCAGCAACCACCAGCACACACACTCCTGAGATTCCAGCACTGCTGACTTTTGAGTCTCAACTTTTCACACACAATAAAAAGCCACCTTACTGACCATAATGTGTTTGCACTTACAGTTTATTCAGTGGGCAAATCAAACCTGGTAACTTCATGTGCTGAGTTCTAACATGGAAGGATACACCCCAGCAAGAAGCCTGACATGCTGTGCTGTCTACTGAATTCTTGGTTTTAATTTACAAGTTTACTATAATAAATATAAAATACACCCTTTTCTAAATATAAGCTTTCATATACCTTCTACAACAAAAGATTCCCAGAGATTTTAGATCAGGCAGCCTCTCATGAGAACAGCAGAATCATAACGCTCCCTTTGACACAAAATCAGATGAGCAATTTTCTTTCTCTGATTTGCTAATGATACCAAAGGAACTTTGCAGAAACAGTTTACTACACTAAGAAAAATGGCAAAATAATTAATTTCTGCCAGTCCTGTGCTTTTGCAACTAGAAATAAGGCCTAACTAGCAGCATGTAACCAACCAATTCTCCACAGACTAACAGCAAACACTGTGTTTTAACCAATGTTCTGATTTATGTAGCCTGTTCTTTTAAGATTATTTCTGAACATAATGGATGTAAAAGAAAGAAGATTCACAAAACTGAACAATGGGATAGTAAGCCTGTGAACAGCTAGACAACTTAGAAGTGAATCCATGGGAGGAGAGGATTCTGTCACCCTAAATGCATTGATCTAAATAGCCAACTCTTTTTAACAGTGAGTACTCTATTTACACCACTTCACAGACATGGCTTGAGGCATTTTATTCAGATGGAATGGCTGTCCCTTTTCTGTTGAGATGAATGGGACATTTCAGAAACATTACTTTGTTAAATATTTCTACAGGTATGTGCAGCTACATTTTTTATGCAAGATATTTTCTTACAAGGTGCCCGAGATGACCACTATACTGTATCAGCTAATACCAAAATAATAACATATCTTCCAGTTGCAAAGCTCAATGTCAACTACAATACAAATTTAAGAGGCAAACTGTTCTCCAGGTAGTAAAAAGCCACAGACAGCTTTAAGAAGTTACTAATTCAAGCATCTCTCCTTAATGTAGTGTGAAACTCAATTCTGAAATCCAATCAACAGATTTTGCTTTTACTGTAGTTGTGACAGAAGTCAATGGCCTTAAAATGTTTTCACTTCTCAAAAGTTGTAAAGGTTCAAGCAAAAATGTCTGTTTAAGCAAAATCTTTACATCATAATAACTAACCCAAATCTGTTACCCTCCAAAACTAACACACAAGTCTTCAGCAATTTGAAGAGCTGCTTAACAGAAGAAATTCACACCCTTGAGGCAGAAGCACCACATCTGAGATAGCAGTTATAAAGAAATTTCAAACCTAGATATGCCCAAAACAGAAAACAAGACAGCCCAGTCTTCCAACTGGGAAGACTCAAACTTCGGTTTAGCCATATATTCCTGATTTTTCTTCTGGATCAACATATTGATGCTTGAATTAAAGAGAATGTGGCATCCTGTCTCCATAGGGGAAACAATTTTCAACATCTATCAGCACAGAATTACATCAACTTTAACTGGTTTTAAAAACTGTCCTTCATTTGTCAGGCTTATTGTACACTACAAAAGACTTATCTGACACTAAACAGTCATCTCAGCCAATGATTTCCCCTTTCACATACCACAAAAGAAAACTATTGTGATTTCCTACACTACCACAAAAATAAACACAAAAGGTGGCAAAGACATTACACTTGATACAAGTCCAAGTAATATAGGACCACAGAATGGGCTTTGTGGTATGAAAGGGTTAATTGCTGCTTTTAATTACACACAACTAACTTTAATGGGAGTGAACACTGCAGCAGCATCTATAAACACAATGTCCACATTAGCAGAATACCAGTTATGAAACCCCTGCCAACACTACTTGTACAGGGATTGTTTTGTTTGTTTTAATAAAATTTTACCAAGTTCTGCTAGATTTGCAGAGCTCTGCAAAAAACCCATAAGGCTGAGGAGCTTTAAAGAATATAACATGCAATAGTAACCATGACAATAAGAAAAATGCTTTTGCTTATCTTTTTCTTTCAACTGACAATACTTTCAAATACTGGTGGTTTTCCACTAGATGACAACTTTTGTTTGTTGCTCACTATGAATTCTAGGCCTCCATCCTTGTAAACTTGAAACTTTTGACCAAGGGAGCAGCAATTTGGGGGGCACTGATAACATGGGATGAGTCCTAACTGTGGTAGGATGGACATCATCTGTTGGCAATTATATCTTACTTCATTGTTGTTCTGAATAGGTGCATGAAAATTACATTTTAAGGTAATTATTCTGCAAGTAAAAGGGGAGCCAAAAAAAAAAAACAACAGAAAGGCAGAATGCAGATAGGGTATTCCTCTGGAGATCAAAAAACTGCTGAGGTATGTTAGAATTTGGCCCCAGGCAGGCTGATCATAAACTTTAAGAAAACAGCCTGGAAATCCTCTGTACTGATTTTGTCTTGGTTTTCTATTAATTTGGAGTTTTAAGCAATAAAATATAAAAGAAATAACGATTCTTCAGAGATTTATCTTTGCTGATTTATCAATGCTTTCAAAAGATGTATGGGATAAGGATCTGAAGTCACATATTGAAAAGTGACTAAAGGGACGATTTTCAAAGGCATTAAGATACCTAAAGATGCATTAAGCACTTAAAATTTTCAAAACTGCCTGGGCATCTAACGCCTATTTAAATCACTTAGTCCTTTTTGAAAATCCCAATGGGCAGTTATCTACATTTTATGTGTCTATATGCCTTTGAAAATCTGTACCATTAAATACTTAACAACCTAAGTACCCCTGGCTTTTAATGGGACTTTGAGTCCTAAAAAGTGTAAGTACATCTGAAAAGTGGTCAAGCCACTCTCTCTGGTCTTTTTTTTCCACTTTCTTTTAAAGAGGCATCTCTTAAAGCTTATCCATAGCATGTCAGTTAGGGTAGAGCTTCAGCACTGTCCAACTTACACACTGAGCTGTGCACATTTGATTTGTTTTATGGAGCTAAACAAATAAAAATCCAGACTACAGAATGCATCTTCAAAAAAGACTTTCTGAAGCTCCTAAAAAGAAATGAAATTCCAATCTGTAAGCCCAATGAATGCCCCCAAAAAACATTCAATAAACGTGACCTCACATAAGTACAACTTGGGCTGATAAAGAACCAACATCATTGTTTAATACCCATGCAACATTCAAAATACCACAAAAAAGTTCTGAAAGGCAGCCACACAGCAACAAGAAAAAACAGAAAAAGGAAGAAGAAGTTGTGAATAGGCTCCTAAAAAGGCAGCATTCCAGAAAAGAGGACAAGCTTTAATTCTGAATTTTCTGTTTTTATAAAACTGTAGGAAACTATAAAGCATTCCCTTATGCAAACATTTGAAATATGTATCTTCTGATCTTCTGTAATGTCAATAGGAGGTAACTTGCACTGACCAAATTCCCAAAAAGGAGCTGATTTGTAAATGGGAACGCAGGGAATCAGATTGCCACCTACAGGAAAATTTAGCATTTACTGTCAAGAATGACTCAAAAAAGAATACAAATTGTCATCCTGCCAAGCATTCTTTCACTTCAAAACCAATTAGTCTTTTCTTTTGTGCAGCTATATCATGATCTTCCTAAATCCAGGAAGCCATTATCATTTATTTTTGAGTACTGCTTGAAAGTTCCGTAATTCAATTACAAAATCTTGTGTCAGTTAAAAGAATTTTAAGTCTGCTTACCTGATACCATTGGTGCTAGCCTGAATATGTCTGATAGTCTGCTGTTAACTGGCTCATAAGGGGAATCTTCAAGCAAGTCATTTCCTAAGGACAAAAAATATTTGGATTTTTTTTCTTACACAAGAATTCAGGATAAGATTTTTTTTTTGTTTACTTTTACTCCATAATAGTGAAATGTACTCCCCTTTAATCCCGTTAAAAAGTTTATATGGCTAATCCTTCTCAAAGAATTACCTATAAAAACACCTGAAAGAAGCTAATTGTTTATCCCTGTCACTAGATCTCTTCTCCCGCTCCTCCTGGGGTAAGGTCATAACTTGCAGAGACAGCCTGTGACATCACAGGGACTGTCCCATCT
Source organism: Ploceus nigricollis (assembly GCA_013399945.1). NCBI lineage: Eukaryota > Metazoa > Chordata > Aves > Passeriformes > Ploceidae > Ploceus > Ploceus nigricollis. The sequence continues at coordinate 404,596 of VXBC01009900.1, read as the reverse complement.
CAAGCCAGCAGGAGAGAAGCTGCAGCAAGCATGTTCCTCTTCATTCACCATAACAGCAGAGCTCTTTTTTAGAGAAGCTCAGCTAATAGCCAAAAACTAGCATCTTTGGTATGAAACATTCCTAACAAGACGCTGCTGGAAGAGAAACTTTTTATGATGTAGAAAACCTGTTATTACCTTTAGCAAAAAAATACATATGGACTAATTAAAACATACAGATGAATGAACAGGAAGGAACTGCTTCCCTTTTTGAAGAAGCAACTTAAAAAAACCCAAAAAAGTTAAATGGGGAGCACACTGAAGTGAGAGATTGCATCTTCAACTCCAGCCACAGCAAAACGGGACTAAAAATTATGTCTCTCATATGAGGACCTGATTATTCTCAACAGACTAAGAGAAATTTGCCTTATTAATATGAATAACAGAGCAGTCCTGAGTCAATCATTGTCATATCTCTTCTAACTGGCACATCTACATGCTGTAGGAACCATAAACTTCGGGGTTTTTTCTGCTCAGCATGCCCAGGGAATACTGCTAGTAAATACAGGAAACGAAAAAATAAACTTTTACTTAAAACAATCTTCTCTTCGTATTATATTTAACTTCCAGCAATAAGGATAAGAAACTAGTTCCAGTGCTCTGTTAGGTGAGTCCTAATTAAGGAGTTTTAATATTATTAGGAAAATGTCTCCAAATGACTGTTTTTGTGGCTCTTGCACATGCTCGTGCCCCTATCTTTTGACTGTGGTTTATAAAGGTCAGCTGGGTCCCCTGGAGGAAACTGTGGCTGTCGATTTCCCAGCCCAGGAGCGGAGCCGCAGCTGTGCTGGGCCGGACGGGGCTCCTCGGGCGGCAGCTGCCGGGCAGGGCGAGAGCCGCGGGCTCAGAGCCCGCTTGGGGCTCGGGGCAGCCGCAAACCCATGCCCTGCGCTGGGCGTTCTGCGCCTCGCCACGTACCCTGCAAGCTCTGGTACATGCTCCAGTAAATGCGCAGGCAGTTCTTCTCCTTCTTCATGCCCCTCTTGCAGCGGCAGTTGTACAGGGATTTCTGCTTGAGAGCTTCCATGGCGCTTCTGCATTCGTCCTTCGCCTCCAGGCCCGTGGCCCGGCTGAAGTTGCTCTCTTTGCCGGCTACACACTGCCTCAGTGTCCTGAATTTAGTACTACAGCTCTGCTCCTTCAGACACTGATCGCTGGCTTTCACGCAGTCCAGGCGGTCCCCTCCAGGCAGCCCGCTCACTTCTGCAGACAAAAGTACATCTGTGGAGAGGAGACACAAAAACCAACCCGCGCTCTTGGAGGGAGCAGGGTGCGTCTAACCCGAGCTCCAGAGCAGCATCTGGGAGGCACGGGGCACCTCCTCACGCTGCACATGCAGCCAACCCCAGGGACAGCACCTTGCAAACCTCCTGGCTTCATGCTACGCCTTAGGAAAAAACACACAGGGCTTCCATGGGCTTAGATCCACTTTCGGGGGAGTCCAAGGAAACAGTGTTTTTTAACCCTAATGGCTGATTTATGAGGAAACAGAAAAAGGAAAGAAAACCCGGAGGGATTAATGTGCCTGAGAAAACAAGCATTTGTTACTCCATAGATCCACTTTGGTGAAAGAAATCAGCTTTCCATTCCAGGGTTTAACTAAAGGGTTAAATATTCAGCCTCACTTTCCACAAGAGCTTTGCTGTAATTTCACTTACATCCAGGAACAACCCGCTCAGAGAGATAAGTATCCTCACTGATTGATATTAGCCTGTCTTTGCGTCAGTCACTTTTTAAAGGCTGTACACATTTTTGCTTATTCTATGTGCATAAAGGTAGAATTTGTTACTTCCCCCCCTCCCCACTTCTCTCCACGTATGATGCTTTTGCAGGAGAACAAAGCAAATTGCATTAACTCTCTCCTCTCCATCGTGCCCCCGTCATGCTCCCTCAGACACATGCGGATGGAAACGCAAACCTCTCCTGTGGAAAGGAAACCAGTTTGGGCTGCAAACCACTACCAGTCGGGCATGCTGCCAGGTTCAGGTGAAGATGTAATCCTTCAGCTGGTCTTGTCATCCCCCACCCTCCCCAGGCAGCCTTATTGTATTTAAATGAAAAGTTTCCCTGTAACTTGCGAGAACCCAATTTAACAAGAGGCTAGACAGGCAAGTACCGAAGTCTGTAACCTACAGAGCTTTAAACGTAGATCGGGCTAACTGATGTGAGGCAGAGCCATAAAAACTACTGGAAACTTCACTGTTCTGCCTAAACAATACACTGACAAGCATCAGGCTCCCGGTCCCATAAACCCTATGCTTTGCTTTATGAAGCGATGTGCAGACCGAAATCAGGCATCAGCAACTTACCCACTAAGGGCAAAGCGAAGTACAAGAGAACGAGAAACATCTTGCTGTCTTCGGATGGTTTCCCCAAACGACTTGATGTGTCACAACAAAGATGATCAGCATGTAGATATTCCAATACCGCCGAGGTCTAAAGGCTCCAAGTTCACATCCATTGAATTCAAGGCGGGGGGGAAAAAAAAGCCACCAAGCAAAAAAACCCCACAACCCCCTCTCCTCTTCACCGCTACCACCACAGGCGGCAGGAGCAGCGACGCAAACGCTGAGCTTTTCCCTTAGATTTCAGGTCTGAGCAACCTGCAGGCACAAGCACTCACTCCAGTGCGGGAGCGAGAGGCGCACGCACGGGTATATCTGTGTGTGTCTGTGTGATGTGTGCGAGTGAGCGAGCGGCAGCGGGGCAGGAGCGCCGGTCGCCTCCTTGGGTGGGCAGCGCCTGTTCCCAGGGAGGGACCGAGAGCGCACGGGGGGCGGAGGGGGTGCACACACGAGACCCGCAGCGCCCGCCCGCCCCCGNNNGGGGCGTCCAGCAGCAGCCCGTCCTTCCCCGCAGCCTCCGCGGGGCGGGCGGGCCCGCATCCCTGCAGTGCGCGGTGCGGTCTAGCCCTCGGCCGGGGCCGAGCGCAGTGTATCGGCTTCCACTTGGCTCCTGAATAAACAAAGCGAACATATGTCCCATATTCGTGACAGATGGTTCGAACAGAGAACTATTTAGTGGTTTTCCCACAGTTGCTACTATGTACCGCTCCCCCGAAACCCAACAAAATGCAATTAGCCTAAAATAGCTTCAGCTTCCAGATTTCCTTGTTTTCATATGTGGAAAATTTGATTCAGGTGTTTTTATGTTCTGGCTGCAACCAAATGTGTTGAGTTGTTTTGGATTTATTTTTTTTCTATTTTTAAAATAAGTCAGCATATATGTTCCTTGGCAGTTTCGTCAACAAGCTATTTGGCCCATTCGACTCAAGGAATTTGCTTCTCCTTGCAATAAATTTTGCCTAAAGGAGTTTGAGTCGCCTCATGAGATGGGAGATGATCAGGCTGGCCACTTTTATAGCAAAAACTGGATGGCAGATGGAGCTAAACTGTTGAAAGGTACTTCAAAACACTTATTTAAAAGCCTAGCATATGCCAGGATATACAGAGAGTACAACATTCATAGAACCCAAATGCAAAGGGCTTATTTTTGTTTGCTTTGCTGTTCGGGATTTTTTTCCCGTCTCTTGCCACTTTTTCTTAACAGATGGATTTTCATTTCAACCAAAAATAGAACCCCAAAACCCATGACCCGCAATAAAAATAAAACAAAATCCAACAGAATCCAGAAAACCTGTGTAAAGTACTGATTCTCTCAGTGAAATTGTAATAGCCATATCAGGTTGCTACTGATTAAGCCTCAAGTTTTGTGGTTTGGTTGTTTAATGTGAAGAGTCATATACTATTATATAGTCACGAAGTCTATTATCTGCTGCACATACAAGGATGTAATTGGAGGAACAAAGACAATGACCAGATTTCTGGAGTATTTCAGGGTAATTAGAAGGTGCTAAGTTGGTGATAGCATTGACGATTCGAGACAGCTTCAGCTTTTCAAATAGCTGGTATTTAATGAAACGAGTTGGTCTTCCAAACACTTCAATAGAAATTGAGCTGAGTGATACAGGGAGATGATTACTTCTTCACCGGTAATTTTGACATCATTATGGCACACGATAAGCTCTGTATAGAAGTTATCTGTGTATCTAACACAAAGGTAGCATAATTCTCCTGTCATTTAGAAGTCTAAGTCAAGAATAGCTACAACATTCACAGCAGAGGATAGCAACTGAAAATCAGACTGAAATCCAGGCCAATACATACATACACACATACATACACACAAGTTATTTGGCCTTTAAAAAAGCAACACATTATAAATCTCTGCATTAATAACTACTTTTACTGTTATAAAACACAGCTTTTGTGGGGTGTTTCCTGTTACAGTAAAACTGAACTCGCATTTTAAGTGTTAAAAGTTGAATAAAATGTCACTGACACTTCAGAAATAACAAAACAGCTGGAAAACATGCATCCAAAAATTCTGAATACTATCTAAACACTCCTCTTGCCAGTATTTTGACTCATCTCTGGAAAACTACCACCCAGAGTGAAAAAAGGTTAAAAGGTTTTAATCGGGAAAAAAAGTTTTAAATGCAACCATGTTTGAAAGTCAAGATCCAAGAAGAAAGTCCATGCTGCATACAGTTGCTCAGAATATCCAACTGCTACACACTGTTCATCAGGACAGTAGGTGGGAGACAGCTCCTTATGAACCACAAGGACATTTTTCCATAGCAGAAATTACCTTTTTTTTTTTTTTTCATATATGGAATTATTTATGAATTTCTGTTGCAGGAAAAACCTCATAAGCCACTCTATGGCTGGAGTCATAATCCTTTGGGTCTTTACACAGTGTTTTCCAACTGCCTTTTACTTGCCCTGGGGTAAAATTAAGTCATTGAATGTTTTGTTGTTGATTTCAGTCGGAGGTCTGCCTCACAATTTGTATCTGTTAATCACTCAATTCATGAGTCTCTTCAGATAAAAGAAAAAGAAAAGAGTAAGCCACACAGAAGTACTTAATGCAAATATTTTAAAGATATTTAAGCTTTTTTAAAATATTCTGCTGGTCAAGTTTTATAAAAAAGTTTTAGAACAATTAATATAACATACATAAGGTGCAGCTGGTAAGGACAAACACTTCATTATAGGAAGGATGATGACACAATCACCACTGGATTATTGTTTAAACGCCATTACAGTAATGTGGAAGGCAGATGCAAATACTCCAAGCTACTTGCTGCCAGCATTAACTGCCAGTACTTCAGTCTTTATGTAGTTGTAGTTACTGGTTTCTTTCTGGTTGGAAGCTGCTATTTTTCATTGGAAACTTTTCACAAAGAAAAGGCAAAGTAATGTGCATAGTGGGGTTATTTGACACTACAACTTCAGTAAAATTAATGCTTCAAACCCTTTTCTTTCCAAGTAGATTGATGTATGTGTAACCCCTAACACTGGGCAGTTTTAAGCTTCCTGTCACCTTGCAGCCTGGGCCCAAATGCTCTGAGTGCAGCAACAGCATCAAGCAAGAACAACCTGTATCCATCGAGGATACACCATCCACCTGCTCCTGGAGGCCAGGCATGCACAGCAAAATCAGAACTGCTGCATTCAGTCCTGCTGATGTCTTTCTGCCTCCTCTTCTGCATGTAAACTAATGACAGCAAACTCTGAAGAGATGTCACATGCAGACGTGCCTCCCTCAAAGGCAGTGGATGTGGTTTTGCAGCCAGTTCCACTTGCAAAGGCTGCGGTGTTGGAGCACTGTGTTGGCTGGCAGCAGCTCAGATGACAATGTACCCCTGAGCAGACAAGGAGGCTGAATTAATCCATTGCTTGGCCCAGGTTTAGCCTGCAGATTCCCTTTGCCATTTCTGCCACAGACCTTCTTTTAAAGACTGAACCCTGCAAGAAAATATTGAAGTTGGAGCCACTGAGCCCAGGGAACATTACACAGTATTATCTGCAGTGCTGCTAGGTATGTGAAGAGAAAGTATGCTGAGAATAAGAACAGTGCCATGAACTTTAAATACAATTCTTAGGGGAGTGAAGAGGTGAAGCAAAGCTAAAGTTGAACTAATGAGTCAGATCTAGCAGGTGGGGGAGAGCAAGCTAGTGATGGGAAAAAGTCTGTGTGCCATGGGAGCACAAAAAGTAGTGTTTACACAGGAGGCTTTCTTCAATAATGAGAAAGGGAGAATAGAGAAGTTAGAGAATTACTAGGGACTGGGGGAACAGTCTGAACTGCATTTTTTGTCTTACATTTATCTGCTTACCATGAAGTCAAAGTGCCTTTTGGTGGGAATAAGGCAAGAAGGATTTGCTCAAGGCATTAAAGTTTTGTAAAGGGCAGATTAAATAACAGCGCTCCAAAAATCAATTTTGAGGGGCTTATGAAGCCTTGAATGGGCTTTTGCAGCACAAAAGCAAGATTGAGTTTTTACTGAATCTGTCATTTATTTGGGTTTAGGGCTTTCAGTAAGTATCAGAAAAAAACATAAAACAAAAGCAAAGTAAGCAATGAGCATTCACACAGCAATCAAATAAAAAACACGTGGAGGTGCAATCCAGATTACTAAGTGACTTAATTGATGCAAAAGTATAAGAAAAGAAAGTCACTGCTTCACGTCTGCTATCCCCCACCCCTTCTCCCTGTGCTTTAATCAGACCTGGTAGTGAATTCCCACAGCTCTTCTTGGCCAGGAAGTTTTTCCTAAACTCTTGTGTCCCTGTCCTCACCAGAGGTTGTGCTGATATACTATCAAGCCACCTGGAAGGAGGAAAAAAAAATAAGAAAAGAAAGGAAGAAAAATGAAGCTACAAAATTCAGTAGAATAGATACAGAAATACCAAAAGAGTACGATGCAAGTCAGAGTTTGTAGCTAAGAAACACAACATACTTGTTACCCCTAAAAACATGAAAATGCTGATGGAACTGCAGCTATTTGTGAAGGTATCTTAGAGAAATGATTCCGCTTAACTTTAAGTAGTGATCTAAAGGCATAGGCTCTGATATTTTCCCAAACTGGTAAGAAAAGCGTTGTTAGGAAAAGCCAATCCCTGGATCCCTGGATTTTGGGCTCTTTGCTTTAAAAATGGGGTAACACCTCCCCCTAGCCGCTGGTAGGGACAGTGCAGGCTAACGTGGGCAGGGATTCCCGCCTCCGCAGAAAGCAAGGCACAGAATTCCATGGCACAGGAGGATCCGGCTGCACAGAGACTCGGTGTGGTGCAGTTAAGTAAAAGCATAAAAGATGACCAAAAAATGAAATATCACCTATTAAGCAATAGTAATTCAGGTGCCCAGGGAATCTAGAGCAATACAATTCAGATGCTACAACAGCATCATTTGAATATTCAGCTTCCAGATCAGTTGGTCAGAGCACGGTGCTTATAAGGCCAGGGTTGTGGGTTTGATCTCATGTGGACCATTCATTTAAAAGCTGACTCAATGATCCTTCTCAGTCCCTTCCAACTCAGAATATTCTGTGTGATTCTGTGAAATACATCAGCAACATCAACCTTTAGCATCCCCTGGGCATTAACAACCAATGTGATTCAACCAAGGCCACAGTTTGGTTTGGTAACTTGGAACCTTCCTTTTGTCTTTAAAATTTCAGTGATTACCAGCAGTTTGGGCTTGTGTAATCTATTCAATCCTGATCCACAGGACAGGACAGGAAAAAGTATAAGGTTTATACTACATAAAATATATTTACATTAATGAACCTACCTCATGGTTTTTGCAGAAAAACTAGAGCTAGGAAATTACTTATTCTAATTGTCTATTGCTGTAAGAATATAGCATCCACACTGCTTTAAAAACATAACTGCATGAGCATTTCAGACCATTGAAATCAGATTCTTGATCTGAGAAAATCCATGGTAAAATGAGAATGTTAGTATCTTGTATTTGCATACTGCTTCACTTACATGTGGATTCATTTCCCTCCTATTTTTAATTGAAAGTGATGTAAATTCTGTATATAGAATGGTGTGTAAACGTGGTGAGATTTTCTGTTCAAACATGCACAGCTCTAGTGATGGGTATTCAGCTTTCACTGTTCGTGCTACACCAGATACACACACACTCCCAGAGCAAAGCATGTTAAATCAGAGAGGAACATTTTGCTTTCACTTGCTGTACATATCTTCTTCTAAATTGTGGGACCAAATCCGCCCTGACACCTGCCCTGTGTAGGGAAGTCAAGAAAAGATGTATGGAGGTTAAAGTCATTTTAGAATTTAGTGACCAAAGGCAAAATTATCATCTTGGATTGTCAAAGCTGTATTTTCTGTACATTTGCTAGAATAGCCCTGACGAGTGAAATAAATTTTTCTCCTGATGGTATCACCAAAATTGTAATTTTATTGGAAGTTTCTCTAAAGGTTAGTGACTCTGTCAGTGTTAATTTCTGTAATCTCTGTTTCATCAGTCTTCCTCTGAGGTAAGAAATTTTGGGGACAAAAAGTCACAAGATATTTATATTGGAGGTGAAAGGATATCAAGGAAAAAATGGAAGGTTTCTCCCACTTTAGTGGAAGTGAATGCCATGAGAATTTTACTGAGAAACCAAAACTGACTATTCTCAGATATCTGTAATCAGCTGCATGTCACAGTATCTCTACCTTTACAGGTGCAGCAATATTGGAGGGTTTATTGTTTGCTTTGTGGGATTTTTTTTTTGTGGGGAAGGTGGGGTTTTGTGCCTTGTTGGGATTTAAGGAGGGGTTGTGTGTTTTTATGAGTTGCTTTTTGTGTTTGGCTTGTGGTGGATTTGTTTTATTTGGGGTAGTTGGGGAGAAGTATTTGTTGGTTTGTTTATACAATTTTAAGAATAGCTGCAAAAACTTCAGAAAAAATGAAAAAAAAAATCAGAATTGGAACTCAGAAGTTTAGTCATAAAAGGTATTCAATAAGTATGGCATGAAAAGGCAATATTTCTTGAATGAGCAACGTCTCCTTAATTAACACCTTTTTTTTCATATAGTTTAGGAAGAACCTTATGATGAGATAATTCTCCTTTAATCCAATTGATTATCAGATGGAAACAGTGTTGAAAATCAAGACCTGTTTGTTCTATTAAAATACCCCATAATCCCATTACTTGGCTTCTCTGCTACTGCTGCAGAATTCTGAGGGAGCAGTGCACACACCAAAGCAGTGAACATGACAGGCTACTCTGAAAGCCAGAGTCCAAACTGATGGTATTTGCAGTTTCTTCCCTTTTCTGTGAGCATTCATTGCACCAACTACATCTCTGTCTGTTCAGGGAGTTTCCCTGGTTTAATCATGTGATGCACAGTTAAACCTACAGCACTTCTTTTAGGTGGATGGAGTTACCTGCTGCTGACACCGGTAAAGGAAGCTATTTTGCATGTCTGCATCTGTCCTACAGTTTCAATGGCAGGCATAATTCACGTGAAAAGCAACAATGCAGACTTTTAAACTTGGTCCTGAAAGTCATTTACCTGTAGCTGTATTCTGAATATCCCAGAATAAAAGTGTATCCTAAGTCATCAGTAGAAGTAACCATATGTAAAGGACTCGACACTCTGTCTGTCCCTCTGTGAGGGATTTGGATATGGAATTACCATTTTCTCCACACCAAATCCATCCCTGAGAAACATTTCTAAAGGCCATACTTGTGAACTCAGCAATGGCTGTCGACATGAGCAGTTGAGATGTATAACTTACTTTATAAATGGCAAAAAGACTAGGAATCTTCAGCCCCAAGTAAGGAAAAGAAATAAGTTTCTGATGAACTCATTTTCATAGGAATTTCTGAGTTATTAATTTATGAAAGAAGAAAAAACTGTTTGCAGACAAAATGTTAAGATAAAATGTAAATACTTTATAGTAAATTTAAAGCTGTAACAAATTACCTTACGCTCACAGTGTGACCCCTCCAAGTTTCTGACTTGTTTAATTATCCAGTAGAACACTATTTATAACAAAATAATGCAAACTTGTTTAAACATGTACAATGATGGCACCTTGCCAGTATGAAATGTAAGCATGATGTTCACAGAATTGCAAAAATCCAAAGCAATTGAGATTAATATCATGGTTTCTGAATTTGATTATATTATAATCTTTATGACTGGAGCCCATCAGAGGTTTTTTGGGGTTCTTTTCTCAAATTCTTCTAATTCTTAAAATATTTTCAATATGGAAAAAAAAATTAAGACAATAGTTGTCACTATCTACAAGTTCCATGTCATCATCAAAGCCATGCTATTTCCTGTGATTTTTGAATTTGCCCTTTTTTTTGCAGAGCTTCAATAAAGATCCAGTTAATATTTCAAATATCAAAATTACATTCTTTCTATAATTTAAAAGAATATTATTCAACACGTTTATGTGCTGTGTGACACTTGTCCATACCCACTTTTAATCTACTGTAAACAGACTGAATTAAAGTGATGTGCCAACCCTAAAGTACAAATAGCACAAATTTCAAAATTATTGATTTCTGACAGTGCTTGCAGGCATTAAGCAATACTTTTTCAGACATTAAAATAGCTCACTTCAGCAAAGAGACTCTGTATTGAAGAAAAGCTGAAAATGTACTGACTGCTCAGTCAATATTAATTTAAAATTGAGGTTTAGATATTTTCTAAAAGTGAAAAAAAAATTTAAAACTCCTTTTATCCCATGGGATTCCCTCTTCCTCAACCCAAATAACCATATTCTTACCATATTTCAAGGTCTCAGTCCAACACTTTCGTAGAGGAACCCAGTATCTTGTAATTACAATGAGCAGTGAAATACTGTGCTGACTCCTTGGAGTTAGACATAGTAGAGTTTGCTTTCCATCTTGTGGGTGGACTTATAAATTCAGCCCTACTCAGGTTTCCAATGGACCTTGAAAGGGAGGTGACCAAACACTTTGCTGCTCCATCTGAGGTGATCTGGGACACTGGTACAGCACACAAGTAAAGTCACACAAAGGTAAGTGACTTTTTGAATTTGCCCTCTGGGGTCTGCTTAGCAGCAGGACTTTTTTGATAACAGGAAACTAAGGCTTGAAAGCACTGATGTTTGTGTCACAGCTTTCCTGAGGAACAAAAGGAGAATAAATGTTTGATGACAATAACTTAGACAACAACAATAAAGAGGTTAGGGCATGTAGGAGAGGAGTATTATGGTATCTAAAATGCATAACATGAAATTGCCTTCAAAAATCCTGTGTTTCTGACCAAAACTTAAAACAAACCAACTTAAAATGACCATCCTGGTTTTGGCCATGTAGAGTTAGTAGCTGTCACAGTGCTGGGTTTGGATTTAGGATGAGACATTAACATTTATAACACACTGATGTTTAGTTGTTGCTGAGCAGTGCTTACACCATACAAGGACTTTTTTTCTCTACCCCATCAGCGAGGAGGCTGGGGGTGCACAAGAAGCTGGGAGGGGTCAGAGCCAGGACAGCTGACCCCAGCTGACCACAGGGATATTCTATACCATGGCTCATGATATAAATTTGGGGGATAGCTGGCTGGGGACTGCTGCTCAGGAACAGGCTGGGCAGAATTCTGTCTGTGGCAAGCAATTGTTTTTCATTTGCATCACTTGTTTTTTGGGTGGGTTATTTATCTCTTTTTGTTATTTTCCTTTTCATTCCAATTTATTATTCTGACTTTAGTTTTTAAACTGTTCTTTTCTCAACCCACCCTTTTCTGACTTTTACCTTTCCAGTTCTCTCATCCCACTGGGGCAGGAGGACTGAAGAAGCAGCTGTGTGGTGCTTAGTTGCTGGCCAGTGTTAAAACACAACAATGACTCAACAAAAGTTTTCAGCTTAAATTTAATCACACAATTTATTGGGGGTGGGGGGGGAAGCTAATTTCAACTGGATTTATGTATCAAAGATGATAATGAAGGGAGTTTAGTTTTATTTTACTGCTGTTCCAGATGGTACTCAAAAGGGACTGAGAAGCGTGGGAGAAACCATTCTCTGTCTATGAGAGTTTGAATTTGGAAAGTTCTGTATTCCAGGCAATTGCCAACTATTTCTCACAAGGTTCCATGGCTTGTAACTCTGGACTCCTCAGAGACAGCAATATGAAGAACAAAGGAAAACTAATTTGGTGATTTTGCAGTTTGCATTGCTAGCAGACAACTAAGCATTAGTTTAATTCACAGAAAGCTGCACAACTGGATTTTGGAGGACTGGCAGGTTTAGAGAGATGAATTTTCTATAGATGTCTCAGGCCTAAGGGTAAGGTAAGTTAAGGATAACTTACCTTCCAGTGAATATTTATATATAATAGTAATATTTATAATGCCTTTATAAGATTTTTATAATTTGTCTTAAAAGATCATTTACCAAAACAAGACACAGAAAACAGACACAGACTTGATTTGACCTGACTTATGAATCTGCTATTTTCTTTGACAAGAAATATAAGGAGAGGGACAGACTGAGTAGCAGTAGATTGCACTGTCATTTAGTAACCTGTGCTTTTAAAAAAAAGCAAAAAAAACCCTCTTCAACTTCTCAGATTGCAAGAGATAAACCTCATCTCAGAACTGACACCACTGTAGAGGTTATGAAAAATAAACTGCATTATTTCAAAGTATACTTATTCAGAATCCAAGAAGCAGTATGGAGATAAACCAAATATCTTGTTTTTATTAGTAGCAAGAAAGATGTCAACCCAATCACTACAAGCATAGATATGGATGTCAGTAATTCACACTGAATTACTCAGTAGATTTTTTATACTATTATGTCCTATGTGGCCTACAGTTTGAGGACCCATATTTGTATAAACAGCAATCTTTAGAATTACATATTATAAATACAGTACATTTACACCCTGATTGTATCCACTTAACTATGACAGGTGAGTTAGGAGCCTAATTGCTGTAGGGCCCATACACATTTAATAAAGCACTACAATTTTCCAAACATTTCTTTCCAGACAGCAGCTTTTATGCCTTTTTAGACAGTTTGTTAGAGAGGAATACAATACCCTCCATAACCCCAACCACTATGATTTGGAAAAGAAATACTTCCTAATCTCAATCAGGTGATCAGTTTAATCCTGATCATATAGGTAAGTTAAATCCAGTTAACATCTGACGTCGTAAAAAATTGCTCCATTTTTGCCTGCTTCTAATCTTACCATTTAAGAAAGGGCAGTCCCCTTCTCCTATACTTTGCACCAAGAAGGAACATAAAAGTCCTGGGGAATGCTGAATAGAAGGGCTGGCATGTGGACCAGTTAGAAACATTTCTTTTTAGGGACTGTATAAAGGAAGTACACAAACAAGTTTCCAATTAAGCTTCCCTGGCAATGTCAGTAGGTATCCAAAGCTTTATATCCCAAACTTTATATTCTGATACATGATCACTTCACCATGTCTCACATACCCTTTATTAATTTATAAATTTCCATCTGGAAGTAGTTCAGGTCCCTGCCTCCGTGACCTTGTCTGTAAGCAGTTCCAGAGCTTTGCACAGATTGCCAAGAACCTTCTTTTAAATTTCTCATTTATTCATAATTGTTTGTAAGTATCTGATCTTGAAATAGTGTTATCCTTTAACACAAAAGTCGCCTTCTCTCACATCTACCCCCACACATACTTATAAAGAAAACCATATGCCCTTTCAAGCTTTGTTTTGCCAGATAAGCTATTTTCATCTCAGCTGCGAAAGCAGGTACTCCTTTCCCCTAAGCAGCCCACTCTGCACCTGCTGTGCATCAGTGTGGGTCATGAGAACTGTAAACAATATTCTGAGAGTTGTCTTGTAAAGCAAGAGAGTTCCTTGTAAAGCAAAATTAACACTTTGTTAACAGTCTTCACTGAAGATTCTTCATCAAATATACCCTGAAACTGCTGCATGGCCACAACACAATGATGGCTCATGGTCACACCACAGCTGATTAATGCACTAAACCTCTTCCCCTCACCATTGACACCAATTATCAAGACACCAGGTTATACTAGAAGAACATGACATTAATTCCCAAGCACCTTCCTCTAGTCTCTGTACTATTAGAGTTCCATTTTGTCAGTCCATGAGGTTATTTATTTTTTTCTGATACACCAGTCATTCTAATTTTGTGTCATCTCTTCATGCCATACCCATTCTCCTTCCTTCACCAAGTTAAAAATACTACTTAAATCGGTGCCGAGATCAGACCTAGAGGAATTCTACTAGCAGACTCTTTTCATTTTGATATTCTCATTTTTAACAGAACCCCATTTTAATATAACCCTTCAATCAATTCCTCTTCCACCTTCAGTGCCTGCATTAAAGCTCATCTTTTCCACCCTCAGTAACTTGCTACAACAAATATAATGCCTTATTTCGATCAAGGTAGATTAGGTCTACTGCATTACTCTTCTCTGGGACAATTATCTTATCAAATAAAGATATTAAGTTAGTCTGATACAATCCTTCCTTGATAAAATCATGTTGTAGTTTTTCCCACTTTCCATTTACTTCTAGATTCTTGATAGTTTTTTTTTTTCATTCAAAATCTGCTCTAAGACCTTGCATGGCTTGGTGCTGAGGTCAAACCATCACACCTGCATTTTATTTGACCACCTCTTTTCATTTTCATGAATTCAGGGAATAACATTATTAGTCTTTAGTTGTATTGAGATAGCCCTGAATTGAACAGATACACATAAAATCCCTACAAATGCATTCAGTGCAAATCAGCATTGCAGGATTCTTTCAGTGCCCTGAAATGGGCATTGTTTAACCCTCTCCATTTTTTGGCAGTAAATAGGCTTTGTTCAGCTGATAGCTCATTTGGGGAAAATTGTTCTATGTACCTTAAGCACCTTATTTTTATTTATATTTTTATTTTTATTTTTATTTTTTTTTAGCACTGGAAGATCTAACAGCTTCACAACCAACAACAATTGCTTTGAAACTGGCATTTAAGAGACATTCATTTATTTTAGCAATGGAAGAGCAGAGTTAAAAACACCATCAACAGTAGCCTCAATATGATAGATATTTTAAAAGAAAGAGGACTAGGCCAAAACACACAGGAAAACACATATGAAAGCACTGTGTGTTATTCACTTTTATAAACTCTGATGTCTCAACTATGGATATTAATTTTGTATTCAAAGAACTGACTTAGTGCAGATATTTTAAATATTCTGATTTATTTTCAAAATGAGAATAGAGCAATTATTTTTAAAGGAGTAGCATTTTTGAAACTTATTCCAATTCACTTTCCTTCTGTTATCTTCTTTCTCAAAAGACAAGCTGTAAAAATACAAACCCAGCAGAATTATTTATATACTTTTCACACAATCTGTGAATAGACATGTTTAATGCTTCTGGAAAGAAGTGACTGTAATACAATGCAAATTATTAATTTATGAATGTGGCACAATTGATAATACATGCTTACTGCAGCTGTGACTTTCTACTCTACTTGAATGGAATGCTTTTATTATCCTGCCTATGCTCTGAGTCCTGGCAGATGCATGCAGATGTGTGCCATGAAGCCTTTGAAAATTTCAGGATTAAAGGTAGCTAATCTTCCAGAAGCATCAATGGGAAGGAATATGGAAGGGATAGAAACCTAACTCTGGGTTCTCTTTTTTTATGCCACCTTTAAAAAAGATGAAATTACAGTATAACACCAGGATCAATAGGCAGTAAAGTTTATGTAGTGTTATTTATCATTGCTAAGTCTTTATTAAATATGTACCTCTGCCTGCAAAGGGCTGTGCAGAATGAAGAGGGCCCAGTTTTATAGAGATACAGTTATAAGATTGGATTTTACAAAGCAGCTTGTAAAACCTGCAGGTAGAGCGTACCTTTTCCACAATACCCTCAGGGAAAGAAGTATTCTGAAGACTGTTCAGAATATTTTAAGGCAGTAGGGACAATGGCTTTTTTTTTTTTTTTTTTCAGAATAAATCATTAGAATTGAAAATTTATTAGAAAACAGTTTGTCATTATTTGGCCCTATTTTGATAAGAGGTTTTATGAGACCATGCAGTTTCCATGCAGCAAGTTTTCAGATTCAGGTACTATGTTTTAGTCAAACTGAGACAGCTCTTCCTCGAACTTTCTTGGTCTGGGCATTTGCATGGAATATGGAATAATTGCTGCTGCTGCCTAGTTCAGCCCATGGGCACGTATCCAATGCTTCTGAATGTCTGAGGAAGTTGTCATGTGTTTGAGAAGGAACACAGATGGAACCACAAATTCATCTTATGAAAACTATTAGCAGAGAAGCCTAAAAGTGTAATGGACAACCCTTAGTTTCACATGAGAGTTATTCTCATTGTGCAAGAAATTGATTTGGCTTTAATGCATACAGTGGAAGGATAAAAGCTATCTAACCTAGCACTAAATAACACACCTGTTATGAATAAAGACAATAAAGCCATTTCATTTCAGTCATCTGCACATACTCTTTTTCCTACAAGTGCAGCATCAAGTAGAAATAGAGCTTTAAGAACATTTTTTTTTTAATCTGAAATATATTAGAAGAAATAATGACAGCTGCTCACCTGATAATTTATAAGGATTATTTGTGAACTTCTGAGAACTGACTGAAATGGAAAAAAAAATTTCTTTGATTAACTGTAAAATTATTACTTCCTCCTTTGGTGTTTATTAATATTTTTCTCTGATTAAGGTAAAATTTATATGACAAAAAGAGCTAAGCTGGCATACTGGCATTATATGCTTATAGGAAACATACCATAATTAATAAATTAAAACAGAGTCTTTTCAACAGACTGTTTAATGCATTTCAATCCAAGATTACTTTCTTACATGAAGGTCCCAGTCCTCAAAGTGTTTCTTTAACAGCCCTTTTTTTCAGAGGATTTAAGGATGCTACCACCCATTTCTTATAGGATGTTACAATATAATGGATAATTTATTTACATTTCTGCTAATATCAAATGAAAAAAAAACCCTCTTTTATAAATGGAAGATACAGTTACAATGTAAGAAGTATTTATTCACTGTTTCTGTTGTAGCTTCTATTGGGTGCCACCTTAGGGGTAACCAGTACTGTTGTAAAGCAAACTACAATCTCCCATATGAAGAATTAAGAAGATTTACTATGAAAATGCAAATTCAAGGCTGTGTTTTGTACTGTGATATGGACTCCAGATCTGAAAATTTTTTCTTCATTAGGCAAGTTACTACCCTTATGCCAAGATAAATAAGAGCTCTGATATATGTTTCAAAATGAGAGCCTCATTTGTTGCTTATCCAAATAGCAGAGTATAACAGAATAGCAGAATATAAAAGTTTTAGGAGAGACTCCCCGACCCAGTAAAAGAAACAACTGAAATGTATTTAAGACTCTAAACCACAGCAGAGGAGCAATGTGGATACCTGTATAACAGCACAGCTACCAATCAGCAAAGAAAGCAGGTGGTGTGTTCTCTGACCAAAGAAAATAGAAAACTTAGATTTAAACCCATAAAAGAATAATCTTTGCTCTAGTAAGCTGAAGGGATCCAGTGAAGCCTTTCCAGATGGAATTAAACAAAATCTTGGATGTAAGACTCAAACAGAGATATCACAATGCAAATAGCAGGCTTTGTCCTTACAAAGAACATCTGTTGTGAAGTTGTTTACATTCCTACCAAAGTGGAAAAGGGTATCACTTCTCCATTGCAGCCAGGCATGTAATGGGGGAGTACAAAGTTACTGCTTAATATTTTTTAATAAACACACAGAGCTTTTCACTAACTCACATGTTTTTTTACCTGAAAAAAACAAATAGGGATTTGGGGCAAAGAGAAATATTCTCATTTCTCGTGATACTCATTTCCATATAATCTTCCAGGGATTTATTTCTCAATTTCCCATTATTTTATATTTTATTCTATGAATTTTGTAGTCTATTTCCTTCCTGTTACAAGGAGGAAACAGAATGTCCACTCATGACTGCCTTGCTGAGCACTCTACTAGAAATGGAGAGCTTCCAGCTTGTGGGTCACCAGTTTGCTCTCACTCTTCCAGAGAGAAAAACTAGACTGTTCTTAGCCTGAGTTCCTCAGGAAATTTGAGATAGACCATAAATTATAGGTTATTATTGCATTTTAATGTTTCCCTTTTCTGTTGTCCTGCTGTAGGTTTTCAGAAGTAGTTGAGGTAGTTAAGTAGCCAGCAAGAGCAGGAGAACCAGCCCACAAAATGTTCTTGATTTACATTGAAAACACTTTATTTGATGTCACCAAGTTACAATGCTTGCTGTATTTTAACAATTTCAACAAAGTTTTAAATAATAGAGTTAAAGCCTTGCTGTTTAGAAGTGGCATTATAAAATTAATTTTTAATAAGTCTGTGATTTTTTAATGCTGGTTTATGATAATTACTGGGTTTTTCTCTGTTTGTGGTTTCTCTCCAATAGAATTGCTGCTCAGCATTACATTCCAAGTGGTTAGAGCACTCTCATATACATTTTTGTTTTTAACATACACACACATATATAGGCTATTTCCTGTAAAGAAAATAGGACTTCAGCACTGAATGCAAAATGACAGCTGTGAATTTGTGCCACAGAACAATTTGACTTTATTCCTTCATGTGAGGTAGACAAAAGTAGTTGTCAAATACAAAGACCACCAAGAGCAAAGGAAGACCAGAGAGATGTAGGTTGGTAAGAAGGTTTGCTATAAATAAAACCATTCAAAAGTAAGCAGTGTAGTTTGTATATGGAAAAAATAATACTAACAGTGCCTAAGACCAAAAGACAAAATTTATTTGTAACTATAATCCTACAATTTCTAGTTCTTATCATGCATTTCTTATGGTGAAGACCATATTGCATCATCTAACTTTTACCCTGCCACTTCTTTACTTTTTTTCTCTATTTTTTGGCTTTTAAAAAAACAATTTATGAAACAATCTGATTGTAGATGATGTAGAAATAAGTTACAGTAATAATTTTTATAGTGTCTTGAAATTACAAGCAAAATCTTTATTTTCTTCTTCTTCCTACACAAACTAGAGAAAAAAACTCGTAGGAGAAACTTTACTATTAGCACAGCAGCCTGATTACAAAGGGCAATTAGTAATTTTGAAGAACACTAAAAAGACATGACCTGATTACAGCACAGTGATTAAGATACAGATATAGATTAAGATTAGGATGTACTGATATGACCGACAGAATGAAATTAAAGTCACCTTTCTAGCAGCTAGTGATCTACCAAAGATCTTATGCTTTGCAGAAGTTGGAGTTGAGTGAAGGTAATGCACACTTTACTTTTATCCTGAAACATCAGGTTTGTGCCTTTTCCATGGGAGCCAGCAACTGCACACCTTTGATCCTCGACTTGATCCTGATTCTGAAACTACTGGTGTATGTTTCACATGTGTGATTAAATTTACATAATCCTGAGTTATCACTGTGAGTAATTTACCATATGAAAATCAAGTACATGGCAGATAGCTGCAGGAGTCAAAAGCTCTGAAGCTTAATGTCAAATACTTGGTCCACTGAATTTTTTTCTGAAGGGAACTCTTAGAGAACTGTTAATCATGCTGAATGGTCATTCTCAGACAGTGAGAAGTGCAGTTGGAGTCAGACTCCTCTTTCTGGGGAGAACAGCTCCTTTGCCATAATTAGAGGCGCTGAAGCACCCTCCACAAAACACAGTAGTTCCTTTAATAAGTGACACTGAACTCTATCCCAGCCTACAGCAGCCTTCTCAGCTTCAAACACAAAAGCAGTCAAGTCTCAAAAACTTCAAAGAAAGCTTTTCATTTTATTTTCTCCTTGATCCACTGATAGAGCAGTTCATTTTCTTGAATTTTGTAAAATGACTTTTCACTCATCAGACCTGTATAACAAATCACTGTCTCAATCACCAAATGTTCCCGTTTGACTCATCTGCTTTTCCTTTGGCCTTTGGGTAGGAAGATTCACTTCTGAAACATTTTCTAAATTCACTTTGGTGAACTCTTCCCCCTCAATTGCACTTTGTGCCATTTTAAAAAAATAATTGCATTTCCTGCAACATAATGTGCTAGTTTCAGGGTTTTAAATTTCGTCAGAACCCATGTTTTCTTCCTTAGAGCAATGTCTTTCCTTTAAAAAACATCATTTTCTAACACACTACCAGCTGTAACATGGTGCCTTTTAAACAGTAAATGCTATAAGATTTTTCCAGAATTCTGTTGCATTCTGTTAACTTAGAACAGGTTTTTCATTAATGATACATTTGTACTCTCATGTATATTGTTTTGGTTTTTGAAGGTCAAAGATTCTCTAATTTCTGAACTTTGCTTCTGCAGTCTATGCTAAGACAGTATCTCCTCTGAGGAAAACTGTAACACAGGACTGTCAATAATCCTAATATTTTTCAGTGTTAAAAAGGCTGGAAATCTATAAAGTTTCATTCCTCCAGGCTTTTTCTGCCTCAAAGCAAATAGGCAAACTTCACATAGTTATTCTCCACAGGGAATGTAGTCAATCCTTCCCAAGATGTAAAAGCAAACCCCCTAATGTGAATTATATTTTCAACCAGGTGTTTACATTTCCAGGTGTACCATCCAGTAATGTAAAAACCAGAACTTTGCAGGAACTCAGAGCATTGTAAATTTTTACACAATTATGCTCCAGAAGAGCATAAAATGGACTGTGTTGTGATCTTTGCTTACTGGGACTAACTGGAACAGAAGCACTGCCCATTTTACACTCATGGTGAAATGCAACTGAGCTGACCATGATCTCCTGTGTGACAGCAGTTTTTATTTCCTTAATTTCTCAGGTTAGACATCAGTCTTCAAAAGATAAGGAAGTCTGAGCAGATGTAACATTTAGAAAGGATGGTGGTCACTCCACAGAAAAAGGAAGGAGTAGAGAAAAGACAGCTTCTGAATGACAGAAAACCAGTATGGAGCACATGGTCCTAGAGAATAAAAAAAGTCAGTTGTTCGACTAAAACTCCCCAGATCCTGAGTCAGAGCCAGCTTGACAGATGTGCCCATGTTTGACATGATTCAGTGTCATCTGTCTTTTTCCTTACCAAACATCTTCTGCTTGTACCGTGCTGCTTCCCTTCCTGTGTGTTCCCATTCCCTGTTTTCCATGAGGGCTCCCCCACCCAGTCACCCACATTTCCCTTTGCTTGAGGTTTGCTCTTGCCATCCTTTCTGCAAAAAGGGTGGCAAACCCTCTCTGTCCCTGTGTCCCCTCAGCCTTGTCCCCAGACCTCTGTCCCACGCCCAGGGAGGCCGAGGCCTGAGGCCAGGGCTGTGGGGACCCTCCTGGAGCCCTCACAAAGAGCTCGGCCCACAGAGCCCCACAAGAAGCCAGAAATGAACCTGAACACTTTGTTCCAGCAAATTCAGTTCACAGAGAAGCAGGCAAGGGAGAAGAGGAGCTTCATCCAACAAGGTCGGGCCCATGGGCGCCATCCTGAGGGGCCTCCCCATTCCCACAGGGGTGTCCTGAGGGGACTCGTGCCAGGGAAAGCTTGGCAGAGCCAGCATGGCTGGTTCTTGCCACCAGCACGTTTCTGTAAGGATGTAACGTTTACAAACTGAGCACATACTCTTACAGGTTTTTGTTGTCTTGCAGCTAAATGCGACATAAATAGAAGTTATGAAAAAATTAACCAAATAAAAGAAGAGCTGAGCGCTGCAAAAATTAACTTAGAAACCAAGGTGAGCAGGCATATTTATAGTGTACATAATAATGAAATACGTTGTGTTTACAAGTATACAACCTATTCTTTCAGGAATAAGTACTTTCGAGGAGTGTGCTTCACCTGCTGAGTAGCACAGCATGGAGGAAACCTGCACTGTGCCTTTCTGAATTAAAAATGTGTCTGTCAACATCCTTCCTCCCACAGATCCCACCCTTGGGGCTGCCCTGGCTGTGTTTAGGGCAGGCTGACTTTTGGGGCCATACCTTGTTTCAACAGTCCTACAACTTGTTACAGCACTTTCCTCCAGTGTGCAGAAACCATCCCTTGGTTGCTCAATGCCATTTATTAATGGCCTTTCACAGAAAATATATGGAAATATTCCCTGTATTTATTTCACAGGATCTTGAGTCATATACTGAAGATCTCTCTGTGAGCTTCCAGTTAAGGCTTACAAGCCCTAAGTGTTTTTCTAGGGAGGCCAAAGACAGAGGAAAGTTTCTGAATCTATTTAGTGATTTTATAACTCTTTCCATTTAATCAAACTGCAGATGTATTTTCAGATTAAGCCACCGGTTTTGCAGAGTTTTTCACCAACAACACCTGTGGTTGCAAATTATTTAAAAATCCATTTGCTTGTGTCCAAAATTAAGTCTAAATACCCTCCCCTGTGCTCTTAAGTATCTATGCTGACAGAATGTGTGTTCACAACAGGAAATCATGTGGAGCCTCCTTTGAAGTCAGAGCTGTTGGATCCTATCATGTAAATAAACAACTTCAAGAACCTTTGGGAGATTGCCACATCTAGTTGTGAAAATAAATGTTTGGGGGATGACTTTCATCCTTCCTCCTAAAACAGTCTCTTCTGCTTTTTGTAACAGACTATATAATATATATCAACATTGCTGAGAAGGGATCAGAATAGAACTCATTTACAAATATTTACTGCTTGCAAATTGAGACTATAATCAGGCAGGCAGTTATTCAGACACTCACATTTATGCATGCCACAAACTCAGAGCCCAAAGGTACTTTAAAATAGTAACTTATTTACCCAACACAGATTATATCTGGGTGCTGCTTGTTATGTGAAGTCCTCAGTAGTCCTACTTATAAGTTTATTTACGAACATCATAATTTTATGTTTATACTACTAATTTGTTATTGATGCATTGTGATTTATAATCCAGGTTTATGTGGTAGATACAGAAGGTTCCAAGAGTAGAGCCATTATTGTAAATGACTAATGGGAAGAGCTGAAGAACTACTTCTAATTAAATTTTATGTGCTTTACTGACCAGTATTAACGATATTCTCACTGATGTCCACAAAAATACATTTTAGTTGCTTGCCTAGTCTGATGTTGATTCATTTATAGATATGAAATGATACAGAAAAGTAATGGAATAGAAAAATGCATTTCAATCAGACTGTATTTAGGGTTAAAGATTATATAGTTATTGACATTATTTAAAGTAATTTATTTTTCACTACAGGAATTAGCTTTACAGATATCTGCAATAGTTCATGTAATTCAAACAGTATTAAATAATGCTGTTCAGCTAATGCTGTTCAATTTATCCCACACCAAATAACTGCAGTTCTTTACAACACACATATCCAGCCACATGCATGCTCAGCACCTGATGCCTGACCAAGATGATGAGACTGAGTTCAGAAGTTTTTTGACATCTATTTCACAGACACTGCCTGTGGTCAATCAAAGAGTCCTAGGAAATGCAGTTTTTCTCCTCTCTTCTGTAAAACCAGGTAGCATGTAATTAGAACCCAAATTACAGCATTTTTGTGTTTGTAGCTCAATGACTTCTTTAAAAAATTGATTGCAAATGCATAGATGAATTTTGGCAACTTGAAGAAACTACACTGAAGCTAGTTATGTACAATATTACAAATACAGTGATGTAGGACAACATACTTTCTTTGAATTAATACATAAAATAAATTCTGACCTGCAAACTTAGCACGCTGGACATATCAGGGATGAGGAAAAAAATCTAGTCCTTTCCTTTGGGCATTTCATTCCACTATCCTCCTGTTTTGATCAGAAGCACTTCATCTGTGCCTTCTCCACAATCATGTGCATTATTTAACTTAAAAACATTTTCATTTTTACCACTGTAATACCACTCTTATTTGGTCTTTTCTGTTTCTGCACACACAAACACTCGTGTATCAGCCTGATTGTTCAATTTAATTCCTGATACTTACCCTATGCTTTTACTCTCTGTGAGCAAAACTTAACTTTCCTTTCCCTAGCCATTGCTCTGAGTCAAGAGAACTTGACACTCCATCAAATAAATGATTCTCCTCCTTTAATACTCTACAACACTTAGCTGTTTCCTATTTGTTATTGTTATAGTTTATCCCACCACATATCTGCACTTTGATTAGATGTGGTAGATACAGTAGATACAGTAGATGTGGTAGAAAAATGAGAAATCCTCAGCAAATTTTGAAAATGCAATGGTTGAACAGCATACCCTCCTATCAGATAAACTAATGGTTAAAATTAATAAAACTCTAAATAAACCTAGATGCAAAATTGAGGTTTAGCGCTTGGGGGGGTTTATGATCAAACTGTCAATAACCAGTGAGCTAATTCCCATTACCCTTCCTCAGCTAAAAATTCCAGAAATTGCACTCAGGAAAATATCCCATTCTCCTTTTCATATTCCACAGTAGCATTGCAGAGTGGATGACATGTACAGCCATTCAGCCAAAACCTGTCCCCCTGATATTATTTTGGTATTATTGTCTTATTTGATTCATGATGAGCCTTACACAGCAAGATGGAGGACAGTAGATTATGTTGGCTAAAGGATCCCATGTGGTCAATATTTTTCCTGGAAAAAATTTCTTCTAAACCTAGCATATTTTAAAATGCCACTTTAGATAGATAGAGCAACACTAAATGAGTCTTTCAAAGAAAGAAGACTTTTCAAAATCTTAGCAGTATACTGAAAGGTTATTGAGGGGAAAAAAAAGGGCTGTTATGCTTTTGTTAGTCCAGCAGCTGTGCCAGCTCTTTTTAAACTGGACCAAGATCCTTGTGTACAATTTCAGAGTATATGAAACAATTAAACAATAACTTTACTTCATAATTTTTTTTCTTTTTGGAAGGTTCAGCATCTGTCTGTAAAGCAGTTCAATGTAGAAATTCTGAAGAAACAGGAAGACAGCTTAGAAAAACAAAAAGCTGAACTTATTAATCAAAGAACCAATCTTCTTAAAATCATGGTATGTTTCCAGCTGTGATATTCACACAGCTCTTTTCTACTGTACAAGAGCAATCAGCTTTAAAATTTGAAAATCTGGAAAAGTTAATGTTTTAATCAGGAACTTAAAATTTTTTTTTATATTAGTATATGTAACAATGTAAACTTAGATAAATTCTCACATTTCATTTAAACCATGATCTGATAGTGTATGCTGCATTCTATCTCCAAAGTTGATTTTATATTCTTGACTTCATTTTCTAATGTTTGCTGTTGTATGAGTGAACTCCAATTGAGACAGATTATTTCCTTTGTAAAAGTAAGCTACGGAAGCCTTGCCTTAAATTGGATTGCCTCATCCACAGTAAAAAATATTGAAAAGGATCAAAGGAAAACCCCAGGGAGGCCCACACCACATTTTAGCAAATGTGGACAGTTTAGCAATCCTGACATAGCACACAACTCTTTGGTGCCAGACACACCTCACCACCACTTCCAAGGTAGCTACTTACAGCAAGTTTTCCAGCTCTCTCAGATGCTAACCTGAATATTGCCTTCCTCTTACTTTGTTGAGGCTTTTTGGATCTGTACATATGAAGAAATGCCACAGAGGAGCAGTATTTTCTGTATATGTATTTGCCCTTTAAATCAGCAGAACTAAATTTCAAACATTCAGGACAAATCACCAGTATTAAACCTAAATCTTTTAGCAGATATCTTTTTAACTGAGTCATATTTCTGCATCACCAAAAATATTCCCAGTACATGTGTGAAGTTTGATATATCAAAGTCATTTTTTCTTTTTTTCTGTATATAGGGGTAATTTCATTTTATTTGATTTAGCAATCAATTAAGACTTCTTAGAAGAAATTTAATATAACCTTATTCTTTTGAATATTTTTTCCCAGGAAATTGAACTGTGATTTTCTATCAACAATAGCATTCTTGGTAGTTATAGAGGGAGTTAAAGTACGTCTGCATTCCGCAGAGGGTTAAACAACACTTTTATTTAGTTTAATAACAAGCTGGAACAAAAGAGCTGCCACACTGTGCTAGTGACTTTAAACAGAATTTTCTAATTTCAATACAAGAGTTGAACTGAAAATCTGCTGGTTCATCTATAACATAAAGGAGTGATTTTTTTAAAATGCTGTTATCAAGAATAGACCCTTCATTTTTGCAGGAAAAAAAAGTTTAAAACAACAGGCATAATGATAAAGCTGTAGCTTATTTTCATGGTCTTTTAAGAAAAGTAAATATTTTCTTTACTTTTACAGTTTTTTATTTTATTTATTTTCCTACTACAAATTTAAGGATAAAAAACAACAGTGTGTCTCAGTCTGCCTAGCTTAACAAACACTTTCATTGTTTTCACCTGAACATTCAGTCTTCCCTTTCTTTTTTCCAGGCAGATGCAAAGAGAAAAATTACTGAAGAGGAAGATAATTTTACCAGAGAAATAACAGAGTTTAACAATGAATACGGACTAACAAGTAATAGAGATCTTCATATTAAAAAGAAAGTCAAGACTGAAATAAATGATTTAGAGAATGAGGCAGCTCTGTTGAAAAATGGTAAATCTTGTATTAAACCAGTTTATCTTGGATTAACACAAATTGTTAAAATACAGCTGTGCAAACCAGTAATTTTAATTTCATTCCCCAACTGTCCAGAGCTTCCTTTTAGCACTGAACTGAAAGAGTGTGGTCTGACATACCAAGCATAATTAATGGCTCTTCTGTTCCCTATCCTCTTCAGCATTTCTGATGTGAACACTGTGAGGAGAAGGAGCCAACCTAAAGAGGCAGCTCCCAATGTCTAATTCAGCCAGCACAGAGCTCACAGTCGTACACAGCGACTGAATTAGGTTTAGAATCACCTGTGGTTGAGCATTTCCTTAGCTTCAAAAGAATTGCATGCACAGATGTCCTGTAGGATTGGTTCTTTAATGCCACAGTGTAGCTTGATTTTCAGTGAAGGTACAGAGTATGGGATCTCTTAGAGCACAGGGTCACACTGTAGGGCAGTCCTTTGGCAAGGAATTTGGGGTCGTCACGGATCACAGGCAGAACATGAGTCAACGACATCAGAATGCCAACACCACACTGAGACACAAACAGAATTCTGACCTCTAACACATGAAAATAATTCCTCACTCTATTTGGGACAGTGAAGCTCTGAACTGGAGTGCTGTGCATCTCATTTTGATCTTAAACTTAAAAAAAAAAAGTGTGGACCAGCTGGAGAGAATCCACGTAGAACCAGTGAGAGTGATCAGAGTTCTGGAGCATATGAGAAGGAAGAAAATGAAAGAATTGTGACTATTTAAGCTATTAGTTAGAAGACTGATGAAAGATGGATATCAGTCTTCAAATTGTATAAGCATCCTATAGAAAGGAAATAAATATATTCTCTATATCTATAGTGAACTGAATAAAAAGTAACAAGTGTAAAGCACAATAGAGGAAAGTCTGTCTGACAGCTTAGGAATCTTTCTAAGAACAGTGGACAACTGAAGCTCTCTGTCTTAGAAGATACCATTACCAAAGGAATTAGCAGTGTCCATTACCAAAGGTTATCAAAAAAAAGTAAAACCAGCATTTTTCAGAAAAAAAGAGGTACAGCTGACCCTGCCTTCAAGAGAAGAATGCAGTCGATGACCCCTCAAAGTCCATTCCAGCCTCATGATCTGTCAAGCAACAGCACTTTCAATTCCCCATATCTGCTGTAAAGTTACTGAAAAAGGACTGTCCACTAGAGTTTGCACTTGGTAACACCTTCTTTCTTATTTCCTGTGGCTAAGGTACTAATCTACAACTGAAAAAGTCTCTATTTGGTGCCAAGTGCTACTTTTAGCATTTAATTTTTACATATTCAGGCAGAGCTGGGCAGTTAAATGATCAGTAGTACCTGAAGGGCAACCAAAACTCTTCTCGAAGTTCAGTTGCAATCTCAGTTCCATCCTTTAATTGCATCTTTCTGGAGGCACAACTTGTCTTTTTGTTTGCTACACTTCTGGGCACACTGACAACTCTGAAGTGAAAAGTTGAAGCAACTCATAGCAAGGAAATTATGTGAGGACCTCCAACTGGTAGAAAAAAAAATCACAATTAATTCCAGATGCTGTCTAATAGTACGGTTCAAATATATATAACACCAAAAATACTAAGAAGAGGGGTTTTTTTTCAGTCCTGCTGAGAGGTGTCTGTTCTCCACCTATTCAATCAGTTACCTTCCTTTCTTTATAGCTGAATTAACTGTAAAGCAAAACATTCTTTTTATGCCCAGACAACAAAATATGTTGAACAGCTCAATAACATTAAAAAATCATTTTCTTTCATAGCTATGAATAATTATATGACATAATTTCCTGTGAACTCTGTTATATATGAATTATTTTAGTTTATTTTGGTTTTATATTTAAGGTTCTTTTGACTAGCTGAAGATTGGTAGAAGTAGTTAAGAATATTTAAGATTGTATCATGAATGCTAAAACTGCAATGCATTTTAATTTAAAACGTATTTTTTCTTAGAAATGGAGTCAATGGAACATAAAAATGTTCAGTTAAATGCACTCCAGCTGCAGAAGAATGAATTAAAGCAGGATTTATTTACTCTCCAAAGTGAGCTCAAAGGTGTGCCTGATAACTATTTCTTGTGATAATTATTTCTGGCTTGGCAAATGCTTTTGAAAAATGTTTTCTGTCAATTTTCTCAAGCAAAAGGAATCATAGTAACAATATTATAATTTATTTTTACAATATGTAATACATCATTTTTAAACATTATTATAACAAATATTATGGATTTCAATGAGATTTAATTTAAATGTCATTGATACTGAGGTCCAGAGATCTGCTGAATCATGAGCCATAAATATCAAAGAAAGTTTTGCTTTTGCTGATAAGTCATATACTTAAATGTAGAATTTAATGTTTTAAAGAACTTAAAATCAACATAAATATTGTTTAAAATCCTCTGTGTCAAAGGTGATCACAGCAATAGGGAATACTTTGAAATCTGAATTAAAATAATGTAAATGAGTGTTTTAGTATCTTCTTTTACCTCTATCTAAGTAATGTGCCACAGTAAGAGCTAAGAAAAGCGGTAAATATGGCCCTAAATTGTTTGGGAAAATGAATGAAATTTTCTAGATTGCAATATGCAATTACAATAATAATAAAATAATTCATTTTCTTTATTTAGATGCCTTTACCCTTCAAAGAGTTTCATGAAGAAATATTAGAAAATATAAATTTAGAATATGTAGAAGGTCTTGGAGTATGGATGATTAATATATATTTATAGGGTAATTCTGATTTCATGTTTAGACCTTGAGAAAGTAATCAGGGAAGCGGAAAGAATGACGAAAGATTTAGAAGCAGAAAAAGTCCAAGTCACTGAAAAACCTCAGACTGATCCTGAATGTTTAAGGTAAAAGCCTCATGTTAATCAGTACTTAATTTAAATTTAGGAGTGTAACTGCAGTCTAGTCCTGCTAACAATGACTATTTTACCTTTCATGTACAACATTCCTTCTGAAATCAGCAAAACCATTCATTTTTTATTAGACAGCCCCAAGTCCTGTTGTTGATTACAGCATTTCACCCTCACATACACATCCCAATGAGCTCAAAACTGCAAGTGTTTGCAGGGGTGTCAGTCAAACCCAGAGGAAGAACAAACTGCTGCTGCTTGGGTGGAAGCTCAGTTCCTGAGGTCTTGTAAAAATGGTGGTGGTGCACAAAGCACTGATGAACTACCTAGTGCTAAACTTATTTCTGCTGCATTTCACCCTAGAGTCCATTGCAATGGACTGGGCTGGCCACAGTAACCTCCTTGGGTAGCTGGGGCCTCTATTGGAGCAACTGAATGCAAATTTGTTTTCTCTGTGATCTCTGCTGTCAGTTTTAGTTTGCCTTCTAATTAAGCTGGTTTAAAAAAATTTTTGAAGACTTAACCAAGACAGAAGAGAAGATCTTGCACAGTCCCTCTTAGCAGTGAAGTTTTCTTCTCAGGAACTGAGTGGTGACAGTTCATTTCTTGTCAGTTTGCTTAAGTGAAACATTAGGTTTTCACTTCACAGAAAATAATGTATATTTTTCTTTAAAAAAAACCACTCCAAATGCAGAAACCCCCATATCACAGAATTGACCACATTTTTGCTATTATATGATGGTCCAGACAAAAGTGCCTGGGAATATTCAAAAATGATTAATAGACAATGCAAAGGAACTCCTTATAAAGCCAGACCAAAAGATTCTCTAACAGAAATTGAGGAAAACGCAGCTTATATTACCATTACAGGGTTTTTTCCTATATATCTATAAGCTTTTGATAAAAATAAATAAATATAGTGGGGATTTTTTTTTTATCTGAAAACTTTCAATAGAAAGTTATAACTTTGCAGAGAACCCTGAGCAATTTTCTGAAAGACGATTTGGTAATGACCCAATTTTTGCTGAATATTGGTTTTTGAAAGAAAATGATACATCAGCCCTATTACTAACTCTCTTCAACCTCTTACATGGTGTTGAGACATGGCCAAAATCCCCTCAGCATAAAAATTAATTAGCTCACAATCCTGCATACAGTAGCAAAAAATTTGCATTCAACATATACATAGAAGACACAGTGTAAATAATAATAACAGTAACGATTCTCCAGGACAGTACATTATATTTCACTCCTTTACATTATTCATTCAATCATGATATATTGGGGTTGGTGATACACGAGGCTGTCATCTTCCTTCCAACTAACATACTTCCCTTGGAATAGTTTACTGCCATGGTGCCACTGAATATCCAAATTTGTGTAATTAGTTTTCTAGAGTAGGTTTCCTGTGTGGAAGGTACAGAAGTAGCCAACGTTATCATACTTTTAATCCCCAGCTCTGCCACTGAGATCCTAAGGATCAATCAAGTCTATGTTTGTCTTTCTAGGCAGTGAAATTAACTCCCAGCTCTTCAGAACAACACTTTGGCTTTCTCTGGGTGAAAAACTGGATAAAACATATTAAATTCTATTAACTGTAAAATCAGCAAGTGTCATTTACAACCAAGGCAAGAAGGATGATGAGATTTTCTTATTTCATGAAATGCCTCCTTTTATGGTCAAGATAAGCTAACATTATTTGATAATTGCACGTAGTGCAAAATATAAAGTGCTCCTATGCTATTACCACTATCACAAAATGCAAGCTCTTCTTGAAGTCTAGTAATATACTGAACACATTTTCTTAAAATTGAAACATTTTTTTTATTTCAGATACTGGAAAAAGTTTAAGACAGATTTGCCTAAATCATATTTTTATCTTGCACTTGCTTTTGATCAGAAAAGCTCAATGCTTCATAGAGAGAGATAGCCCTGAAAAAGTTAACTCAGATGCCAGAAGCAAGAGAGCTGTGCTGCTGTATTTCCATGTCAGCACTAATAGATTCTGCTTTTCAGTGGAGCCAAGCAGACAATCCTCATTTGTCTGCCTCTCTATGTCACTGATGGGCTCTTTACAGCCACCCCAAACTTTATCAGACTCTTACAACTCTAGCAGTTGTTTGGGTTTTTTTTTCAATTTAACAAAGCCTACTCATCACTTTTTGCTTGGTTTGAACTACTGAATTAAGAGAATGAAAGGGAATTTAAAGAATTAGACACTGTAAATTGTGCAGCATACAAATAGTCCCCTGGAGGGTATCTGATCACTTTCTGCTACCTCTGTATCATCAAGAGGATGGAGCCAGAATCTACACAGTGCTGCACAGTAAGAGAACAAAAGGCAAAAAGTGGAAGTTGAAACAAGAGGATTTAGAGTGAATTTAAGGAAAAAGCATTTTTATCATGAGGAGGCACAGCTTGCTTAGAGAGATTGCATAGTTTTCATCCTTGAAGGTTCTCCTTCTGGAGATACACTCATATACTTGTGTCAATTTTGGTCATGTTAAAATCAATGTGATTGAACCTTCTGTGTCTGAGAAACAACTCTTTTTAGCCTAACAAGATCAGGCTTTTTATCCCCATACAGAGTTTATTGCAAGAATAGAATTCTAGTTTTCACTGACAATCATTTTTATTACACATAAAGATGATAATATTTTGACACATTTAATGTGGGTCAGAAATACCTTCTTTTTTTTCCTATGACGTAGCACAAAATCTGATTTTATTTTTTACAGAGCTGGAAACCACACCACTCTAAGTGGTAAAAACACCTTTTTTTGATGCTTCCTTAGAACAAACATGAGAGACAGTCAGCATCAATAACCTGATATATGTAGCTCCCAAATCACCCTGCAAGTCTGTTACTATATCACATCCCTAGTCCCAGCTTAAAAATCAATATCAAAAGTAGCTGGCAAGGCAAGAATCTTCATTGCAATTAAGTATATATCTAAAAGTAAATTGCATTTCAGCTGAACAGTGTAGCCAGCTAATTCAAATTACAGCAATTCATCTTTGATCTGAGAAAAATGCCCCATACCACGTCTGCAGTTTCATAAAATTTCTCTGAAATCCATCAAAGAATTACAAAGGGTCATGAGAAGCACACACCAGTAATTCCAGCAGCTGTTGGAGCTGCTGTAGAGGCTTGCCCTGATCCACACTGGATGCAGAAAAAATCTAACCAGAATTGGAGTGTTAAACACAGATGTAATTAGCAGGCACCTTGGAAAATGCAAGTATCATGATACAGGTGCATAACTCAGAGAAATTTTTAAGAAAATAGGGCTTTTTTTTTTTTTTGTTTGGGGTTTTTTTTGGGTTTTGGTTTTGTTTTTTTTTCCCCTAAAGAGAGCTGCAATTAAGATCAAAAGCCTTGTTTTAATCATCTGTTCTGCCAATGCCATCCTCAAACACAAAACAGCAGGAAAGAACTTTGGCATCAGCTCTCTGGAGTCCCATTTCCCTGGCAGATAGCAAGTAACATCACTTAAGTGGAACAATGCAGGAGTCAAACAGACACTAACTGATACCAGTAAATTCCTAACTATGGCATTTCACTGTTATATTCGTTGTAATTACTGTATTAATTATTTATTCTCTTTCACATTTTAATTTTAAATTTTTGTGTTGCCTTAAGTAAAACAGCCTAGAAATAATTTTAGTTGAAGTTCGTTTAGACTAAAACCAGAGCATTTCTACCTAAAATAGATATCTTTCAACATATTTAAAAGGGAGAATAAGGATAAAATGCTTCTTTGAAACCTGAATTTTTCTTCTACTTCAGAAAATAAGTAGCAGAAAGGAAATGCATGAAATCTGCTTACTTTGTAAATAGTTCACAGCTTTGTATACATGTCTAAATCCTAAAAATATAGTATTCCTTCTTATTCTTCATAATCCAGAAAAGGAAACTTTATTACCAAAATTAGGTAGGAAAAAGTAATTTTTTCTTTCATACAAATCCTACAGGAAATATATTCCTTAGAGCTCAACAAATTGTTCATGCAAACAACAGACTGCCTAAGACCCATGCATTCTTCTGATGGGTTAAGTTTTTTTTGCAATTTAATTTGATATTAAATTTTATAATCAGAAAATATCAGTCTCTGGAGTAATATATGTGGTTCAAAATGAGTTTTTCAATGGCAATCTCCTCATTGATTTTTTGAGTTTTCTTTTTAATAGCAGTGCCTAGTGGAACTATTATAGCTTGAATTATGTTAAAATAGCTTTCCATTATGAATTGCAGAATGGATTTACAAAAAGCAGATCAAATCTGACTAATGATGCCTTTCTTTGATAAGACAACAGATAGGTTAGACAAAGAAAATTCCAGTGCCATCTATCTAGACATTTATAAAGTATTTGATGCTATCCCACATGGAAAAATACTAGTTAACCTAGGGAAGACATATTAAAAAATTAAGTAAAGAAATGTGTAATAGTAACAACAGTCATAGGTCTGCAATTTAAAATTCTGGGACTCAAAGGTAACAACAGTCACAGTTGGTCTTAATGTTTTAATTAATGATTTTAGAATAGAAAGTGTTTCAAGACAACATTATCTTAAACAATTAAACTCTACACCCTGCAGAAGAGTCACTAAACAGAGGAGAAATATGATGTATACAGTGTAAGTTTATCTACCTGTACACAATTAGGGACTTCAATAACAGGTACCTGGAAGCAGAGAGGTCTGAGCATACTGTGTGTGCAAAATACAGGTATAAACATCAAAAGAAAATACAGCTGTGGGTGAGATAAAAGAAAGAGTTATTTCCAAAAAAATACCAAGAGGGTGTAAGAATACTTTGTACAAATCTCTCACCTACTTGTCAAAAAAGATTCATTCAACCTGGAAGATGAGCAGAGCATGGAGAGCCCATAAAGCAGAATGAAACAAGGACAATTCTAAATCCTTTTTAGCTCTGAGTATATTATACACATGAAGAAAGCAGTGCATAACAGAGATACTAACTGCAGCAGTAGAGTAGCCATATTAATATAACCAGATTAAGATCTAATTTTCTCTGTTCAATAGAAAAATCAAGATAATTGAACTGAAGAACCATTGACCCCTATTTACTTTCCCTGCCTTTCAATAGGAATCTTATTGACCTCTAGAAGCACATTTCATTTCACATCTCACATACATGCTTGTGTATTTTTTCTTTCCTATGTAGCTCATTCTTATAGTTCCAATGAAAAATAATCCACACAACTTTGGTTTGCTGTCTGCACAAAATCTAAATATGCAATTTAGTGTGCCTTACCCTTTCCATGTTTATTCACCTAATATTATATATTCCTTAAATATGTCTTGTGATGTTTTATGTATTTGGAAAATACCACCACACTTTTCAAGACCTCTAACTACTCTTATGAATTGGTGCCTGACAGCATTCATAAAATGCAAGCTTTAATCAATGGTAACTATGTATTTTACATTTAGCATTTTATCCAGGACAGCAAAAGCAGAAAATTTCTTCTTTTACTTAAAATAGATAAATTTTCTTTTCATTTGCATTTTATTTCCATTGTTATGTTGTCTAGTACCTTCTTTGTGTTCATGTTTCATCTTCTTGCTAGACTTTATTATTACTATTAGATCACTTGCTTAATTTTTTTGTCCTTCTGCTCCATCAAGCACAGACTTTTATATTTAATTGTGTAACTCAAGTACTTGACTTTATATTTTGGGATACTGTATTCCATTTAGGATTTGTTTTTTCTCTTCCTCAATCAATTGATAATAGTCTGAAATTTATTGACTTCTCCAACTGTATCAATAGTGTGTTCTGTTTAGTAGTGTCAGCAAATTGTAAATACCAGCAAAATCTTGCTCTCACTGTAGAAACACACACATTAATTTAATTCCAGTGTTAATCCCAGAGAATTACCTCAATATCTTACCTCTGCTTGAGCTTGACACAAAAAAGTCTTCAATACTTTTCTTCAGTCCCAATAAAGTCTTAAAACATTGATAAATGTATCTCCTGATATTCATGATGAAATCCCAGAAAATCAAGATATGTACTCTCAAGTTATATATAGCTTCTTAAGGAATTTCATTTTGTACTATGGATTCTATACCCTGTATATCAGTGTCAAGCAATTCTGTTTTGTAACACACCACAATGTTTTCCCTCCAATTTATGATTAAAAAATAAAATGGTGGTTGTAAACAAGGCAAAGACAAAAAGGAGAATACAGCAAAAACTTTGTACTTGTGTCAGCTAAACATAACTAAGAGACAGTCTGCTCCTCCTGCAATTCCAACAACAATTAGGTAGGGTCTTTCAGGCTCACTAGAAAAAAAAAAAAGACTCTAAAATCACATATTAACCCTACCTTCTAAAGAAATTATTTCTCCTTTAGACCTAACATAAAATTATTTTGGAATGCAAGTTTTGGATACTAATGTCTTGATCCAGTAATTTGAATCTATAGATGATTTGCAGAGAGACCTGTTTGACAATAACATTATTTTCTTCATAGTTCAATTTATAATACCAGCATGTATTGATTTCAAATTATTTTTCCTCTTTGCCACGTGCATATAGAGCTGAAATTCAAGAAGAATGTGTATCAACCACAAATGCCAATGACATGTAATAGCTGGGCTCATTTCAGAGCTGCAGAATCAATCATCTTCAGTGATCTCCTTCTTCTTCATCTCTGTCACTTCTACCATTCAAGATTAATGGAAAATGGGCCATTGATAGCAGAGCTCAGTCTAGGACAAGATAGCATCCAAAAAATGCTGATGTTGTTTTCCCACCTACTTGATTTAAGGCTAGGTTTAGCTATTGCAAATGTGGCATTTCAGCTCCAGCTGTTCATTAGAGCCTGTGATACTGTAACTTGCCAAGACACTGTTAGTCCAGTGCAATGACTTATTTTAAAGCTTTATATTATTGTCAGCAAGGAGAACAAAATGCTAAAAATAAAACAAAACCAAAGGACATGGGGAGCCAAATGCTAATGTGATTTTTCAGATTATTTTTCCTAAGAGATCTGCCTTTTTTCATAGTCATAAAAAGGGTATAATTGTCAAATTAATCCTTGTTCTAGCAAAAGTTACATCTTTTTCCATTTTCAAAAGTGACAGAAAACCTGCCTTCCATCGAGACAGTGTAGTTTCATGAATAATTGGTTTGCACATTCAATCTGATAATGGAAAGATGAATATGAATATCCTGCTTATCTTAAATGTAAAATGAAAAAACTGAATCTGCTTTCAGGTTAAACATTTTTTTTAATAGTTCCATTGTCTCACATTCCTTCTGGTAAAACTTCATCATTTATTCAGTAACTCAGGCGTCTCCAATGCATTAATTTTGTAGACTGTAACCTAACAGACAGCTCTTATTTTGTGAGTATATTATTCCTGGCACATACTGTAATTATCTAGCTTCTAAATAAGAAAGAAGAAAGACCTGAAAGCAGAATCAATTGATTAATGTAAGAATTAAACACCACATTTGAATGAATGTCTTGTATCACCACTACCTGATGCTATGTAAGGAATTGTGCTGTCACTACCGTTAAAAGTCTTATAAAATATTTGAAATAAAATTTTAAAATCCATACACAAAATGTTAGTTTCAAAGCACATCATCAACAGAAATTAATTCACAATCCCAAGACACAAATAAGCAACTCCTACTGCTTATCTTCTGCTTGTTCTATCCCTGATGTGCACCTAGCATGGACTAGTAT
This sequence comes from Ploceus nigricollis, assembly GCA_013399945.1. Classification (NCBI taxonomy): domain Eukaryota; kingdom Metazoa; phylum Chordata; class Aves; order Passeriformes; family Ploceidae; genus Ploceus; species Ploceus nigricollis. Next base: position 367,637 of record VXBC01009900.1, on the reverse strand, counting down.
CATTCCCAGCTAACAAGTGGCAAACATGGCTTATGCTAAAACTGTGTAAGTTTTACAGTGTGAAAGACAATGGGAGAGCATTTTCTCTGAGACCAGCAGACTCTGTCTTTTCCTAAAGTAAATTAAACTGAGTAGGGCTTTTGTTTGTCTCAAGCAAATTAGGGTTCTAATATCACACTAGCAGAGAACACAGAGAGAAAAAATGCAGAGACAAGGCAATGAAGTTTAGCAGATTTAATCAAGATCACAAGCTGATTCTAGACCTTGAAGTGAACTTCTCTCAATGAAATGGACTGAAAGCTAACAATGTACTACAGTGCAGTGAAAATTTCATTTCTTAAAGCATTGTCAAAAGTCCCTTTTTGATTCTTGTGTTACGAGAAATATTTCTGAAAGAAGGGACATTTACTCCTTTATAATGCAAGCACATAAAGCTCATGCTTTTTCCACATTGATGGTAAGATATTTGCATTTTCCACAGGAACAGCAAAATTAACTTCCAGTCAAGTCTTAGTCTGTTATTCTAAAGCTGTACAGTGACTAAGCTATTCCTCTACTTAAAGATACACCTTTTAATAAAGCCATTTCTGTGTAGAAAACCAACTCTCTTTGTACTAGGACAGCTAAAGAGGTACATAATCTCTATAATAAGGTCAAATAATTTATTGTCTATTATAGTATATAAAAGCAAAAATAGTTGCTACCTTCTGTTTCAACTTCAGAAGAAACAGGGTCCTGCTTTAATGCATTGGTTTAGCTATTTAATGACAAGCAGAATATTTTCAGTCTGTTTGTATGTTCCAGAACATTCAGATTGTTTCCTGAAACTGTATTAAGGGTAAACAACTTTATCTTTGTCATTTTGCTTTTCTTCTGACAGCTGTGAAAAGACCCAGTATAATCTCATCACCTTGTATTTATCAGACTACTGAAAGCTCTCCTAGAGATTTCTCTGGCCCTACCAAGTATTAATTTAAACCACTACAGTCATTGATGTGCAGAGCTATCTCCTTTGAGCAGGACTAAATGAATGAAGAAATATCTATATTAAAAGTAATCCTTATTGTAGAAAAGCTGGAGAACTTCTGGCTGGGAGGACTGGGAAACAGTAAGTGCTGAGGAATAGTGGGAGCAGGGGGGAGAGAAGAGGAACAAAAGCTGTGGAGTTTGTGGAGGGGTATGGAGCAATGCTGGCACAGGGGCAGCAGAGCACCCATCTAATCCAACATTCTGTCTCCAGCAGAGGCTACAAGAAGGTACCCAGGAGAGATAAGAACAGTAACATATGGTACTTTCTAAGTATCACCATTCCAATTCAAGTGTGTAAATAAGGAAAATGATGACTAGTGAGGCCATATATCTTTCACAGTTTAAGGAAACAACACAGTCCAGAAATTTGTCTAACTAGCAAACTTAAATCCTGACCAGGAAAATAGATCAATGAGCCTTTTCTCACACAAGTCAAATTGAGAACTGGGACCAAAGCTGAAAAAAAAGTTACCCAGCAACAGTTCTCTGACCTGAAAATTTATTTGCTTTTGGACACAGACTTAAGAAAGAGTTGGAAAAATGCAAAGATGATAGTTGGGAAAGTGTCTGTGAGACTCTTCAAACAGAAATTGAAATTCTGCAAATGGTATGCCATTTTCATAATATATTTTAAGTCTTTGATAATTTTAGTTTTAAAGGCGTCCTTTAGGATGATTGGCAGTGGTTTTAGATAAGCAGTTTTTTATACCATGCACATGCCTAGATAGCCTCTTGATGCAGAAGCACTCCAATATTCATTTGTTTCAGATTATTTCCAAATTTCCAGGAATATAATTTCTACAGAAAAGGGAAGCACAAAGAAGAATTTAAAGACACGCTTTTAGCACAAGAAAGATATACTGGGGGGGACTTATATAAATTGTTAGTTTATTGAAAGCTGCAAAAGATTATGCATTTAGGAGCTAAATTAACCTTTACCTCCAGCTGCCAGTTAAATGGAAGATGGGAGTATGGAGAAATAAGATGATAATAACATCCTTTCATCTAGTATTTTAGTTTGTCCACTCACAAATTCCTTACAAAAACTTACTAAAACGTGTTTTTCTCTGAATGTCAGTCCTAACTTCAAATTTCTTGATTGTCAGTCTGTGTCACAATACAAAGAGAAAAAATATTTTGAAGTCCCTTTTGGGAAACAAAGAGGTTTTAAAGGTTCGTTTTAGAGCCCCTGATTGAGCTGTACAAAGACACGGCTGCCACTACCATCAAGCAGAATGACAGTCCTGAGAAATTTGCATTACTCATTCTTATAATCAGTTTCAAGTTTCTGTTGAAGTAATGTAACAGACTTGTACTTTGTTAATTTTTTTTGGTTTTTTCAGGAAAAAAAAATAAAACGGCTCAATGTTTAAAAACTTCTCTGTTAAAAATGCTATGCTTGTAATGTTTCATTTTCTACAATTCCATTCTTTCTCTTTTCCAGAATTTATCACAAAAGAAGTCTTCAGGGAAATGAATAATATGTGGCATATAATATGGAGTGTCATAGAAGCAAGTCTGGGAATTTTAAAATTGTTTTACTCCAGTTCTATCAGATTTGCTTCTATTTTCTGTTTGATTAATTCACATTTTGTATCTGCCTTTGCTTTTCATTAAAATAAAATTTGATTCATTTAAAAGCATGGGGAAGTTTGTGTTTTATCTTCAACAGCTGTCCCTCTATAGGTTCCCCTTTGTGGCCCATGGATCGCAGTACCTGGTAAACTACACATAAGGCTCAGTTCCTACATTACTAGCTCTATTCTTTATGTACTATTTTTCACATGAATGGTCTCCTATTTTTAAAGGTAGTGGCATGGTCTTATTTGAGAGGAAGACTGCTATTACCATCAATAACTCTTAACAGGAGCTGTGACTATTTCATTTATTCCTCAACAATGTGATGAACTCCCTGAAATAGCTCAGCTCCAGCAACACAGCTTGACAGTCCAGAAAAGTTTGCAAATCTACTGAGCTCTAGGTGCCTCTAGTGGTGGTAAGCCAGTCTATTACTTAGCACTTGCCTTCTGATAACACAAAAAAATCTTTTCTCCCTCTCCCACAACTCACAAAATACTGGGTGCTTGACTTCAGCACTTGAAAGCAGATAAAACCTTATGCTAAATGAAAAGTCCACATTTCTAGAAGGTTGGTGCAGAATTTTGGTTAAATCAGAATCCCTATTCACTCCAGCATGTAGGATGTATAACTGTAAGAGCAGCTCCCAGCCCCACAATGGGAACTGACTTTATTATTCAGGTGCTTACAGTAAAACCACGTAAGAGTATTCACTCTGCTCAGCCTCAGTCCTCTCTGTGGCCACGGTCTCATCACATCCCACTGCATGTGAAAGTACTTTTCAATGCTTCCCACCTGGGGCTGGGATGGATAATTGCTCTTTTCTAGTTTTTCTACACCCTGAGCCCTCCAAGCTACAGTGAATGTCTGTCACCCATAAAACTGCAAAAGATGTTTTATTAAGAAGGGAGGAATAAACCACTTTTGGAAGCTGACCAAAATCTGCCTTAGATGGAAGAAGTTTTTCCTCTTGGGATACAGCTGCAGTTTGAAGTTTGGCAAGGTTTGATCTGCAGCACTAGTATCAAAGAGTCTTCTGATCCACTGGGTTAGCTAGCATAATTCCAAGTGGTCAGAAGTATCATTCTTAATAACCAGTGCTGTTGGAGCTGACATCCTTATAAGACTTTTTTTTGTCTCTTCCCTAAGAGACATCCTCTTAGGATTGCTTGATTTTAAACAGCTTAGTCCCACAGACTTCTATGGGACCATCTGACTTCTAAAGTCAGGAAACTGCTGCTTGTGGATTTTGATCAAATCCAAAATAATACAGTTACATATCAAAACATTACAGGCAGCTAAAGCAGTGCTATTTCTGAGTTTAATTGATGAAACATAAATCTGGGATTTGCTGGAATTGCTGAGTTTATCTTGATCATTTTTTCTTCATTTAAGAAAACTTGCTTATGTTGAGTGTATTTGGCAATCAACCAGAAGAACCTTCTGTTTAAACTTTGTGCTTGTCTACTTATAGTTGCTTTTATTTACAAAAATCCTTGAATTTCTTTTGAAATGGTCTCATGTTTATACAGCCCTTTGGTCCATACAGATTAACTATTCAGATAGGACATAAACCAGAGCTTACTGGCTTACCTCAAATGTATATTTGAAATTTTGGTCTAAGTGGAATGAGCAATAGTATCCAATAGCTACCAATTAAAACTATAGATTAATGTCCCTGTATCACCTGAAAAATCATCCGTGGAAAAAAAATATGGTAAGTTCTTTCCAGAGGCTTCAAATTCCAGCAAACCAGTTGAAAGTTCAGTTTTTTGTGTGTGTGCATCTTTTTATGTTAGGTGTGTGTGCATGAAAGTCTGTGAAAGTCTGACTTCTTGATTACTGTAGTAGGATTACAGCATAAATATAGCAACATTTGTAATAACCCAAATGGCTAAAGCTTTCAGAATCAATATAAGAAAAAAACCCCAAGAATAAAGATCACCAAAAAAAGAAAAGTGAAAGAGAAATCAATACAAATCCTATTGGGCTAAACAAATCCCTCAACAGCTCTGAAAAAAAGTATGCCGGACTAACCCAGTCGTTGCAAGGTGAATGTAAGACATACTAATTTTTCCAAGTATAAAAATACATTTCTCACCACTGTCTTCGGAGTAATGTAGTTCTGGACAAATACAGTACTTCTGTTTTTAAGACTCAAACTAAAAAAAAAAAAAAAAAAAAAAAAAAAAAAAAAAAAAAAAAAAAAAAAAATCAGTAAAAATTTGTGTTCTGTGGATTTTTTTTTTAATTGTCAAACTGAGTATGAGTAATCTTTTAAATAATGAATGCAAAAGAACCAAATCTTTTGTTATGCTTAATAAATAAAAAAAAAATTGTCAGGTTGCCATGAAAACACACACTTATTAATAATAAGTGAATTCTTTCAGAGATGACATAATAAAAATATCTTTTTAAGAGCAGGTTGCATATTATATGGATGTAGTTGTCCCTTTTTAAGCCAGGACACAGAACACAAACCATATGGCTTAACAGTGTAAAAACTGCCCCCATGACCTTATGTTATTTCTCCAGAGGTGAAGCTATTCTTGAAGCAAGGAACACCTACAACACGGGGGGAAAAAACCCCATGCAAATAAAAGGAATTAAAATGCAATTATTTTGTAACTTATTGAAGAATGATTTAAGCTATCACATTTCCATGTTACTTTATTCATTATTATGAACAGATTATTATGAACATTTCAAAGACTAACAAGAAAACCACTACAATACCTGACCACAGAATGAAATTACATTTAGCTAATGCAACAGTGCCCACACAAATTATCTCTAATTGGTTGACATTAATATGATTGAGCTGCTGATAGTGCCAAATTAATGTCATAAAATGAAGAACAGCAAGAAAAAAAACTCATAAAAAACAGTATCTGTAACTGAATGACAGAATGAGTTAAAATGAGAAAAATTTCCTCTGTATGACACAGGGAAAATACATCAACTGAGGTCCCATATCCTTCTTCAGCTGAGCCAGCTTATGGGGTCCTCAGTCACAGAGGGAACTGACAGTCTCCAGCTCCAGGGCTGGTTGCCTGCTTTGAGCTTGACAGTTTGGCAGTTGACTAATCTAAAAAAATTAGACAAGATCTGTGTGGACACGTTCAGGTGCTTTCTGCTGTGATATCACAGCATCCTTCTGAGTGATTTTGGATGAAACTGTGGGTATTGTCATGCTGGTCCATGTTTAACCTCAACCCAACTCAGCTAAGCTCAGGTGTAGAGTGAGTCAGCTGGCTCAGCACAAGTCATCTTCTGTTTGATAGTGCTTTGTAACCCAAGAAAGGATTTCTCCACTGACTGAGCTGGAGAAAGAGATAGGGGGCCTTATAAAAAATCTCCAGGTGATTTCCATGAAAAAGATAACAGGCTTAGCAGCTGTGCTACACACCATTTTCAAGGCTGACAATGCAATAAACAGATACTGGCTAAAGGGGACCAGCAAAATAGTTCCAATTCTCTGAAGTTAAATGTGGCACTACAGTGGAGTAACTGGGTAACAGATCAATGATTCAATCAGACAGATCAACAGATTCAACATCTAATGACCTACCTCTTGCTTGTCAATAGAGTATTTAAGCAAGTAGTAGCTCTGTTTCTTCTTTTGATTGCAGCTGATGTGTAGTGCTTACATATTGTAGTGATAGCCCCACCTTCCAAATTCCCATCATTCTTATGTTTCTGCTTAGGATTTGTCAGCCCTCTGTCCAAATGGCTTTTGCAATTATTTGCTTGTTCTGTTGGTGAATTTTTGGGATGGAGTTTATCAAGTTTCTAGATGCATTTTTTAATCTTCTACACCAGGCTGCTGTTAGTAGCCCTTTGTGTAGCAAAGCATTTGTATTCTGGGCTGAAAAACAATTATATTTACTAATACCTTCTTCTCCAGAAGGACAGTTTTCACCTGGCTCACAAGTAAAGCTCCTAAATCCCAAACTGTCAAAAACACTTACAGACTCTGAGTTCCAGGGAGGGGACATGCCAGCTCCCATTCTCTGAAGGGCCAAACTCAAGGCACATCCAGACATTTACAGTCACCTCGAGTCACCTTGATGACATCTGTAGGGTTTGAATGTGTTTTCAGCATGAGACTGCCATCAGCAGAAGGTTTATATTTAATTTTTGACTAAAATTTTATCAGAGAGCATAATACTCTATCACTTTGAATTTTAAAACACTATGCTATATACCCTTTAAATTTCTTCAACCAGACCTATACATTAATTTGCTTGTTTCATCAGTTTCATCCTTCCTGTGATCATTCCCACAAGCCAGTCACCCTGAATAGCTGAGGATCTTAAAAATTTCTGGAAAAATGTGAAATGAGAGCTGATTTCTTTCTTCCCGCTTAATGCCTTGCGTACTTAAAGGTAACATATATTTGTTTGGAAGAAACAACTTCAAAGTGATCAATTTTACCTGTAAATAATTTATTATATGATGAAATCCCAGAAAAGAGTCTTTATAAACACACAGCATATTTATTGTGTCTTACTGGAACAGTAATTCCTGTTATTGTGTATTAATACAATTTGAGGCAGTTTTGATGCCATGTCCTAGTGAGAGGAACCCACAGCCTCTATTCACTTTCAAAGAGAGAATTGCTGTTATTAATTCAACTAAATTTACTCTAGCTGGAAGATAACAATGCCTAGCCAGAAATCCATGTTCTAAGGAGGATTTATACAATTTGGTACAGATTAAGTTCCCTTAAACAAAGCCTCCAAACATTTAAGTGCATAAAGATAATGCAGATAATCATAAAATAAACAGTGAACAGTATATTATGCACAGTAAAGAAAGAAAACTCCTCTTGTGTAATATCAGAATTTTATGTTTCTTAGATTCTTTATACTGTGGTTCATAAATCCCTTTTAGCCTTGATTAAAATACTTGGATAATGAGGCTATTGGTCAAAGTGAGAAGAATTGTAAAGGGATGTTTCAGTGCCATCTAGTGGGTTTATCATGTTAATAAAAAAGTTCCCTCTTGTATAACAAATTTTATAATCATAATCAGAAAACAATTTTTGCTACTGCTCTATGCTTCCTTTTTCTTCAGTTTTGTACATAATGATGTTGGACACATTACCATTAAAATATTTGTGTTTATTGCTTCTAAGGCCACTCTGTTCCTGTGCAAAAATAAATACCATGCAGGTGGGAGTGTACTGAGCTATGTTGTATACAGGGAGGAGACATACATTGAGTCCAAGACCAATAATCAACCTAGTGAGGCAACCCTCCATCCTTTGGAAAGAAACAGCTTCAGCTTGGAGATTCCAAGAGTGGGGACATATCAGACCTGTTCTGCTGACTAATTGGCATCTTGAGCTTCACCTAACAGAGTCTGAATGTGTTTGCTGGAGCTTCTCGCCCTTACTTTTCCTTATATTTTCTTCTTTGAGGTAAAAAAGCCTTTTAATATATTTTCCAAGTGTTACTACTTCTGTGCTACAATTGAGACTTACCTTTTCAGAGTCCTTTTTGATATGCTTAACAAATTGCATTCATTCTGTCCTTCACAGTAAGGCTTTTTTTCCCCCAGCCACAAAGATTATCTGAATGCTTTCTTTTTACACCTTCTTCATTTCTTCCACTGTCAGAAACACTTGACACCTGACTTGTAAGCAATATTCTAGTACTGGCTTCATCAGGGCTTATATAAACAAAAAATTACCTCCCTACTCCTACACACTGCCTTCCTGAATAGATTTACAAATTCACGTTAATCCTGTTTGCCTCACACATCACATTAGAAGTGTGTGTTGACTCAAGTTGTTCAAGATGATTTATAAGCACTTTTCAAAGTTGCTGTTTTCAAGGATACCATCCTCCCCTCCATAGTTATAAATTTGATTTTTTTTCAGACATACAATTCAGTACGTGAGTATATTAAAACAGAGCTAATTGCGTGGGTTCATTCTGCTTACCAAACTATCCATGTTACTCTGTGCAACTTCAGCATCAATATCTGTCTTGCTGTCAACCTCTGTGTCATCTGCACATTTTATCTGTGATTTGATATCTAAGTCAGGTTATGCATAAAACTAGCATCACTTTCCTTTGAGCACTCATCTTTGGAAGACACAGTTTTAAGCAGCCTCACTGGAGGATTATTTCTCACTGGCATTATTTTTCTAACCCATCAGTTTCAGACTGTAGGTGCTACAGTGGCAGCTATTTTAAATGAACAGTAGCACATTGTGCTTGCTCAATGTCCTCTAGCAGTTAAAGCTTATGGTATCAGCATGTATGATTACATCTGTAATCTCTCAAAGACCTAAATCAAGCCTATAAATTGTATTCCTATAGTTTAAATCTTTGTCACCAAAATCCTCTGCCCTTCACTATTTTAGCTGGATCATATCAGGTTATCTACAAGTCCTTTTTAAATGCTCATAAGTTATTCATGCCTTGCAATTTCCTCAGCACTCCAAAATTCATCTCAAAGGCTGTTGGTGTACATGAAGTGCCTCAGCCAAATGCATTTTCTTTATGGACTTTCAGATGTGAATAATCCAGATTTGATCATTTAAAAGAAATCATCCCAAGCAGATGCTAAACTTTCTCCTTACATATTAATGAATTCAGTGGAATTTATGCATTAGCACATTTTGTTCCAAACACAAGAGAGGAAAAATATACTAAAGCTCTTTGGCCTTTTTGCATTCTTCTAAATAGCTGTAACACAAATCTCTCTGAGGCGTCCACTTGAAACATGTATCTGGGAGCATGGCCCAACATCTCAAAGAAAATCCACCTGAGCTCTGTGGCCATCAATCACAAATTGATGTGATTTCACTCCTTTAAAGCTCCCATGGTTAATCCCTAGGCACATCTGCCTGCCATGGAAGTACGATAGAGAAAGCAGAATCAGAGATACCACGTTATAGAAAGAGCCACTGCTGGTGTGGTGGGCAGACTGTGACCCCACAGCTGATGTTTCTTTCTTTAAAAGCATTCACTCTCTCAGAAAAGATCAATACAGCTTCTAGTGATATACTTGCAATACTACTGCTTGTAATTATTAAATAAACTGACTTACATTCTGCTGATATTTGAGCCCCTTCCAGTCTTGCTAAAACCCAAGGAATTATCCATCAAGTACCAATTTTTCCCTCTAAGCCTGTAGCCTACACGCTGAACACTTAGCTTTGCATGGGGGCAAGATCCCTTGGCCCAAATCACACTGGAATTCCAAAGTAGTGAATTTCCTCAGCTATTTATGTGCTTATGGGGAGATTGATCCTTCTGGTCTCTATAGATCTGACTTTCAAATGAAAGGGACACAAAAAAAGGAGGTCTGAAAAAAAATACTTGCTTATTGAATTAAAGTGTATGTAGTTCCCTCAGAGTTTAGTTAATCCATAACCAGAACTACTGTGAACAGATTTGTTTTACTTCTTTATATGAAATAAGTATACATTCTATATTTTTGAGCAAGGACAAATATAGCTAGTATTAGAGAAAGCACTTTTCAGAAAGTTCTGCTGAACACTAAGTAAATTCTCTACATATTTTTCCTATCGATTGAGCACTAAGTAAGGCTAGGGAATTAAACATAAAAATAAAACATCAATTTGTGTAGCTTCTTTTTAAAAAGTGATAATATCCAATTGTGACTATAAAATAATTTATTGAGACGAATGAGGATGCCAATATAAAGAAAACTCAAAGTCCCTTGTAAATGGACAATGGGCTTGTGCATTCTTTTGATTTTATGTATTATTACATAGCCATAGCAAGGAGCAACATTATGTTTTGCCCTTAAGAATTTTATTTAAATAATTCCTATATCATTTGAGAATTTTTTTCAGACATACCTTTTAAAAAAATATATTGTTTCATGAAAGAAGTAGAATAGCACCAAGGTAATAGCTACACACTAGGAATTAGCAACATTAGCTGGGTAATCCATGTTGTTCTTTGTTAAAACCAGGATGCTAATTCTTGTGAACTTAGAGATTTACTGGGGGCTTACATACCACAATACGTAAGATCAAGACAATCTACCCTCCTTTTCCAAATCACACTTCAAATATTAACAGGGTGTTTGTACAAAGCAACATTGTTCATTCATATAAACCCACAGCTGCATAATTCAGCAGGGGTGTAGGTGTGTACTGTTGTGCTACAGAATGATTGCTGTCTTAAAATTGCTGTACACATGAGAGAAAATAGGCAGATAAAGCATGGAAGTCAGGGTATTATTTACAGAGGACTTACAAGAAGAAAACCCATTGTGCTCTGTGTCTGTTTCATTAATATAGAGTTAATGTTACAATCAATAAATACCTCAGATAGATTAATTATTCAGAAGAGTTTATAAATAAGAAAGACAGCAGACAGAATAATGCTCCTGCACTGGAACAGGAATTGCACTAGGTGGTAGTGTGATCTTGCTCCTCCTGAGAAAGTGGTCGAGGATTAGCAGTGATGGTTGTGATGCTCATTGAAAAAATCTGCTGCTGCCTATAACCAGACATACTTTACCTAGGAGATGTTACTAAGGTGAACGGGGTAGCAAATATCAAGAAATAGAGAGATTTTTCAGAATGAACTTTCAAAAAAGCCCCACAACTTCACCTTGTTTCATATTCATCTCTGAACCTCTATAACCAAACACACATCATAGCTTATTGCTTACAAGTACACGAAAAGGAGACCAAAACAATGGGTTCTATTCTTTTTTTCAAACCCTTAATCATTTTTTCACTCCTTCAGAAAGACTTTTTCAATCTCAGCTTTCTCATTTTGATCACTTATGCTAGGGATTTTTTTCCTGTTTGTTTGCCTTACACACCTCTATCCTCAGCACCATCTTTCAGGTGCTCATGTTAGCAGGTTTTTCCAACTTGTCTGCTAGAGAGCTTTACCAAGATCAGAAGAACACACTAGACTTTGAAAAATCTACATGATCACCAAAATGACTCAAATTTACCTTTGTGATGGTGGCTCAGTTCCAGCACCCCCTTGCAGCATTTCTCTTGGAGGCTCAGAGACTTCACAGCTAAAATGCTCCATTAGAGCTCACTGCAAGCACTGGTATTTATTTACAGCACCTGGAAGTGAACAGGTGTCTCATGGCACAGACAAATTACAGAGGATCACAGAAGAACTAAAAATCCCATTTCAGCCCCAGCAGGAAGAGCAAGAGCCTGATGAAGGCAGGACCAAGGATCCCCTGCAGTGAGGCTCCAGCTGCCCTGGGAAGAGCTGAGGGCCTTGTGATGCTCAACACAGGAACCTGAGCTCAGGAATGTTTTGCAGGTGATCTGTAGGAAGGAGAGAGGAGATGAGAGCACACTGGGCCCAAGTTCTAGGACTAGGAGTGGCTTAGGAGGAGGATGTACATCCACCACAGGAGAGGTGAACAAACAAACCAAGGCTGGCATTATTGGCTCAGCAGGGATTGGGGCGGTGCAAAGAGCACAACAAAGCTGTGAAACTAAATAAAGAGTTCTGTTAATTCACTTCCCTGAGATAACCTACCATTAAAAAATAAAAAAGCATAAATAAAAAATCCAAACTACTTGGTTATCACTGAAGGATATTTATGAGTATCAGCTGTTATCCACCTCTCTGTAACACTCAGAAATTGTAACTCTGGCTCCTGGCTCTAACTATGCCACAACCAGTGAAAGCACTCATTTAATCAGTGTGTATTCCTTCTATTTTATAACACAAAGTAGCACAAATAAAAAAACAATAATAAAGTGTAGAGTGTATAATCACTCTGAAGTCTCCAGAGAAGCTAGCTCAACTACTAGACTACTTTAAAAAAGTAACAAATTTAAATTACTGTTAAATCCTTTTAACACAGTTGTCTCCAACTGCATCTTCAATGCAATTATTTGAACTAAATGTTCAGTTTTATGCTTCTTAGAAGATATTCAAGCAAATATGATATAGGACATCAGATATATTCAAATATCTTATTACTCTGTGTCTGGTTTATTCCTGTGAAATTGAATGTACATAAACAGAACTTTTACACCCTTAGAGGATTCAAATAACATAAATTGTAACTCTCTACCTGACAGAAGATACTGGAATATGCCAACTGTGTGGACACACTTTAGGATCTCAAGTGTACTGATACACCCTTATATCCTAAATTCTAATAAAAACATGCAGCTGACATTGCAGATATATGGTTGCATACAAATACTGCCACCCACTCGCCAAAACTCCCAGATTTTATTTTATTTTATTCATGGTGCTTCAGTAGAATGTGAACTCCACTGAACAGCACCAAGATGTTTTCAACAGTGTCTGATTCACTGCTGGAAAAGTGGTTTCTCACTGTGATTTCTGCAAGGAAATAAGTCATCATGTTTTTATTCATTCATGGAGAGCAGGAAGATGCAGTTCATTTAATATAAGAAAATTCAACCAGCTCTGACATTTAATATATAAAACACAGGTATAAACTAGAATAAACTTCACAGAAGGAATGTCATGAAGCAATGAATATGAAAGGACAAAAATATCAGAATAGTTGTCATCTCTGCTTCCTTTAAATCCTTCTAAGGGATGCTGCAGCATGGCTTTACCTAGAGAATCCCATTAACTCCTGGCAGCTGTGGGGAGGCAGCAGTGACTGCTGCCAGCTGTCTCAGTCTTTGCTTGGCTCATCTCTGTCGGGCTCTGCTGCCTCCAGCCCTCCTGCTCCTTTCAGCTGTTGCCTCATCAGGATCAGGATCGTCCCCTTTTGTCTCCGTGTCCCTCTGGGTATTGCTGTGATGCCACTGGCAGTAAGAATGATGGAAATGACTCTGAAATGGAGTTAAAAGGTGCATACAAAATTGCTCTCAATTTCATGACCCTCTCTATTAACTTCTGAGCTTTTTTCTTCTGCATAAAATATCTACAGATGGTTGTTGATCCTGTCCTGAGTAATAAAATGCTTGCACTGTTCATGTGTTTCTATAACTGTAATCATACTTATTAGCTTTGTAAGAAACTCCAAGCACATTTCAAGACCCAGATCATAAAGTTCAATTCAAGAGTTTCTTTCTCTGATTAATAGATGCCTGCTATAATCTTTTATCATTTCTAAACTGTCATGGAGTGTTGCAGTACTTCAAGCCCTTAGATAAGTTTTGAGATTAATATCTGATAATAAAACCACTTGGAATTTAAGTAGATATTTTAAAGTCCTTTCCCTTTAGGCAGGTGGTGAATTGATCTGGCAATGCCAGGGTTAGTAAAATGATGCTTCTGTGGCAAGCACAGCATCTCACAGACTGAGCCCCATGGAGTGCCATCGTGTCTCAGGTGGGATCTGTGAGCTAATGCAAACTCCAGAGGGAAGAATTGCTCACTTAGTTGTTCTTGCTCTAATTTAAGATTAGCTGCAAGTATCTTGACATGATTCTTGTGCAGTGCCTGGCATTTTGCATTCCTGGTTCGTGCAAGTCTTCCTAGGAACACCGGTAATGCGAATTGGTTGTAAAAGTAGAACATACTCTGTGTGCTACCATCTCACTCCATTTATCCTACCCTGAACGTCATCAGATACCCTTTGATCTGAACACAAGAAATGAAACCAAGTTTACCCTACACCAAAGCAAGAGTGTTTTCAAGTTATCTCTTCATCTACTGTACAACAGGAAATGCAACCAGAAAAGTGATGTTCCTAGGAATTTACTTTCAATTCTACTGATAAAATGCCTGCATATATCAGTCTAATGGGATTAACTAATGAGACAAGCTGATAATTAATGTGTTGTTTAGAGGCTATGCTGTTTCAAGGCAGTAATGAACTGCTCAGCAATGCAATGCAGGCTGGGTTTTTTTAGTTTAGGTTGAAGGACTGGGGAGGGGTGGTGCCTCACACAGCTCCCTGTCCCAGCTGACTGCAGTGTGAAGGGGGGTGGTGCAGGTTGGGTCTCATCCCTTGTACAATGAGAGCATTGTCAGGGCACAGATCCCAGCCTGAGAACCAGAAAATGTTCCTTCCTGGGGCTGAGGGAGTAGATGAATCACCAGACATAATTAAGGACCAGAGTGTCTCTGCAAATCAACTGAAAATAGAGGTAGACAGAGATTCTGGTATTTACACATCCACCTGGCTGATTGTGGAAGAATGCTTCAGCTTTTCAGGGAACCCTCTAATAAAACGAGACCCTGATTCTTCTCACAAAGTAATCATTTTTTGAGATACGTTATCGTTCCTTATCAATTCTCTAGATGTATGTATTGCATCAGTTTGAGACATATGAACATTTATGGCACAAAAAGGCAGAACTCAGGGCTTGTTCCCTCTCCCAGTTCAGTAACTGCGATGGCCACTCCCCTGCTGCTCACTGTCCTCACATTGTTCATTGCTGTACTTTTGCTTTGTGAATAGGGTAAGGGGAATTAATCATTAATGAAAGAAATAAGTTTATCTTGTAATGGGATACCAAACATGCCACAACTTTTTGACCTTTGTGAATGACAATCTTGCAAGTGCTCCTTGCAGATGGGGAGGGCTGTAAATGCTTCTGTTTGAGACCCAGAGCTCCCTGTAATCAGCACTTACACAACGGAGAGGAGGATTGTGCAAACCTTGAAAACACATGCCTAGCTCACTCTCTGTCTATGGATTCTGTGCTTGTCTGAAGACAGTTCTCTCTTTTATCACTTGAACAACTTAATTTCAATGGCATTAAAAAGTATGCCCAGTAAATATCTGACTCATGTATCATACAGACTCACAGAGTGCAGCAAGCAAGTTAAAAGGCACCCAGGTAGACAGTGCATAAGAAGTAATAATTTAGATTATTAAATTTCTACTGTCTGTAGAGTATTGCTGCAGGAGAAGAGAAAAGCTTCAATATGAAATCTTTCTGGGATAAAGGGAGAAAAGCAGAGAAAATTTCTAAAGGCCAAACCAAAGAATCCTGAAGTGACATTTTTACTGCATTTGAGATTTCATGCCAGTGAATGCACTTCTAGTTATTTTAAAAGTAGTGTTATACTAAAAAGACTATAAAGGCCCTTTATCTTCCATATTGCCTTTATTCTGTGTTAGAAAATGCAAATTAAATAAAGAAAAAGTATTAGCCTACACCATCTGGTAAATTTTCTATTTTAAAGCAAATAGAGAATTATTACTTAAAGAAGAGACATCAGGTACATAAAGAACAATCCCTTTGATATGTGTTTTAAAAGCTAGCAGGAAGTTTTTCAGAGAAAAAAAAAGAGCTGGTTTTACTCAGAACCCATGAAACTGCCAGCGATGAGGATGGCCTTTGACTTCTTGTCCGAATGCTGCATCTTTTTGGGCCAGGCTCAGATCTGGAGGCAGTGGAGCAAACTGTCTGCAGACTCCTTACTTTTATTACCTCTGATGCAGGCTCTGACTTTTCATATAAGCAGTAGCCCCCAGGATTTTGGCAGCCCCTGGCTCCCAACGCCTGGCTAACAGCACATTCTCACCCCAAATCAGTGTTCAAGGCTCCCCTTGTCATTTATGCCCAGGTGTCATTTATTTCTCACCTCTGGTAACTGTCAGTAATTCTAGCTTTGATCATTAGGTGTTTTTCATTAATCTCAACAAAATTAAACTGTAGTCTAGCTGGTAGCTACAGAAAGCAGATGATAGTTGCTTTAAACACTTAACATACATTGTGCATAACTAGCATTGCAAAGTCCCAGAATAATCAGTACTTCCTCCTTTGCACATACCAGCACTGCTCAAATCACTTCATGGTTAGCAACTCCATAGCATGTCACCTTGTTGTTACAATGCACTTTAGGAGGATGATGTAATTTATTTTCATAAGATATAAGTGTTGAATAATCCCAAAACAGGCACAGCTCCTTGAAAAATCAAGGCCTGCATGCTGCAATCACCTACAAGTGATGTGTTCACAAACAACCCAACTGGTTTTCAGAAGCAGGAAGTCCACACAAAAACCAGCCCTAAAGCTTTTCACTCTCCAGTTGTTGACCCTTAGCATTTAGTGCCTGTCCAGTTACAGATCACTGAAATATCCCTGAAATCTGACAGCTTTTTCAGACATTTGCATGCACTGAGGTTCAGCTATATACACCTTGAAACAGCTACATAACCCTGAAATCAGTACTGCAGTGCAGCCTTGTACCCTTGCTTGTTGAAAACAATGACAATCACTTCAGCTCACTTAAAAAGAGGCTGGGTTGGACTCACATTGTGAAATACTCCAGTTAAACTTATTAAGTCTAATTGGTGTGGTAATGTTGAGTGCTGTGCTGGTTGCAACATCCCACTCCCACATTCCTTAGGCTTAAATGACTTCATGCTTTGCAACCCTGCCTCATAACTCTTATTTAGGGAAGCCCTTTAAAAAGCTTTCGCTGTTCCTCATGATTGTTTTCTTCAATTCTTTTTAAAAAAGCAATGTTTCTTAACTTCAAAGCCAACAGGCTTAAAATCAAAATGATGATGTTCAATTTTTCTGAAGTCATTTTGAACATGATACTGATTTAACTGGCCTGCAAAATAAGTGCATGTCATCCTGTAGCTTTTCATTACTTTATTTACAGAAAGATGCTATAAACTAGATACTTTTCATCAGTCTACCCTGTACTAGCTGGCCTCTCTCAAAGGAGTTTTGCAAGACCTTCCAAAAATCGCAGAGGGCGAAGGTAGTGCTTCATTGAAACCAACCTGCTGGATTTAATTCCAGTAGTGGCTAACAAATTCATAAAATTCTGATAGTATTCTCAAAGTATTCTAAAAACTCAAGTTGCCTGAAGAAGCAGTACTCAAAAGCAAAATAAAGAAGCCCTCCTGCTTACACTCAGCCTTGTTGCTCTTATCAGCAAATATGATAAAAGAGCATTCCCTGTGCAAGCCATCCTTTTGTTCAGGGAGTGGCAAAGCCAGTGAGAGGCATCAAGCAGACTTTGGGAACCATCCATGTGCTGATTCTCCTCATGTCAGCATTCCCAGGAGTTCTTCTGAGGAAGAAATCTCTAAATCACAGCTCCAAACTGGAACCTCCTTGCCAGGCACGACATGAATGGGGCACAAACACAAACCTGTGGTCACGAGTGGAGAGGGTACCACAAAGCAGCACAAAGGTTTATGAAAGCACTACAGGTGCTGCCACACCACAAGTACTTAAGAATATATTTACACTGGCACAAACATAACAGTGCCCTGATATAAACTTCCTGTGCTAGACTGAAGTTGGAAATGGGATTGTGGTGGAACAGAACCAGCACTTGCAAAATGACAATTAAACCCAAAAACACCAGGACCCATATCACATCCAAGGTCTGATATTGAACCATCTGGGGTTTTTCTTATGTGTTTCTATTTAATAGTGACTAACTATTAAACAACTAGCTTGTATAAATTAATGTAATTTCTTATTTTCATTTTTTGCACTGTAATTTAGTAATTTAGATCCCAAAAAATTAGATCAATGCACGTAGTGCCCACAGGTCTTAAAATACCTTGCTGCGGGAGATTTAAAATTTTGTTTATATCATATGCCTTAGGTCCCTATTTTGTACTTTTTAATTCAATATTGCCCTCAGAATATGCACTGAGCACCACAGTGTTTTATCACAGAAAATTATGACCAGCTAATTCACCTGGAATTCTCTTTGATGAAAACTAAGGCATAACTGCAGGAATAAATATATTTTCTTTATTAAGATACAAACTTCAGATCTTACCCCATGTAAATCAGAAAAAGACTTGGGCTTATATGAAAGTTACAAATAAGTCGTGCAACAACTGTTAGTTTAGATGGTATTAAAATACAAAGTAAATGGAACTTAACATTTGGTACTCTTTCTTTAGCTAAGAAATATTTTATTCTATGAGTCATCCCATTGGGATTGGCATCAATAAAAGTATTAGAAGCTGGATCATAAGAAAGGCACAGCAGATATAAAGAATAACAATCCCTTCATATCTTTTTCAGCAGCCAAGCAGACTGGAATGAATAGAAAAATACGTGCTGGTATTTAAGGTTTTTTTCATTCAAATTTGTTACAACTGAAATGTTGGAAAAGGTGACCTTTACATTACTGTTACTATCTATAATATTCACACTTTATTCATACACCCAAAACTGAATTATACACCCTGCAATGTGCATAGATAGGCAGGTTCCTGCCCAGAAAATTTATTCTCTAGATCAAGACTTGACAGTGGTGCAATTAAAATTGAGATAAAAGAAAAAAATAAAATAACCAGCCCTGAACAATAACTTGCCTGAATTATCCCTATTAGGCCATTTTTTAATTGTAGGATATTATATGCACTGTACCTCATCATGTAAGATGATTACAGATGTTGCTAAAGAAGAGAGATTTGAGGAGAGAATGCCCAAAGCTGTGTTTTAGCTGCAGAAAGAACCTTCTTCCACGTTTGGCCACTTCATCCCTCATGAAAACACAACCATTGATAAAACTTCAGGACAGAAGGAATTTTCCTTGCTGCTTTTGGTAATGGAGAGCCAAATTCTAATTTCCATCTTGTCCAGCCCGATGGAATAAGTAATCATTTTCCCATGTTGGCATAGAAGAGAAAGTATTAAATATAAGAAGTCAGCCAAGAACAGAGATGAAGGTATGAATGTCATCTATAAAAAGAAGAGGATCATGGAGAAGGCAAACATGAAATGCCTTGTTCATTTCCTTCCACCATAGTAACAGGGGGCATGACATGAAGATGGCACTGCACAGCTGAAGAGACAGGAAAGGAGATGATTCTCCTCACAGTTGCACAATTACAGAGTGTTTGATATGGGATGCTGGGTGTGCTAGGGCTGTGCATGAGTTCAGGGACAGCCTGGACAAGCTCATGGATGAGAAACCCACAGGCACTTCTAAGGGATGGAGAAGCATTTTGTTGCTTGCTGCTTCCTACCCAGGTCCCAGATAATACTGAGGCAGTTAATCCCATTGAAGTGCAAAGATTTCTAGAAGCCAACACAGAAGTGCTGACATCTGACAATGCTGCTGAGCTATGAGCTTTCCTGGTATTCGTAAACTAGCATAGAAAACCCATTTCATGCCTGTCAGCTGGAATAAATCCTCTAATTTGTTACATATATGAGGATACCTTGCTCTCCCAGTAACCTTGTCTTAAACACTGGAGGAGAGCTGTGGTGTGTCACTGGCTGCTGAAAGGCAGCAAGAACGTCCCTAAAGAGTCACTTCACATGTTCTGAGAAAAGCCTGGGTAAGTTAAACTTCATTAGATGCTCAGTGTTGACTGGAATTGATCTGTAAAAATTGCATAGCACAACTTTGCACCTAGGATGTGAGACAGCAATGTCCTCATCTTAGGTACAATCAAAAACCCTTTAATATTTTGTTGTTTTAATTTTAACTTGGCGAAGTCACTGAATCTTGTAAGTGATCTGAAATCTGCACCACCTGATTGCAGCTGAGTCCATGTTGCAGCAGAGGGCTCAGGCATGGTTTGGGACTATAATACCAGGTTTGAGAAAGGCTTCTTAATGTAATGAGTTATTCACATTCCTTGAGCTCCCCTGAGAACATAGGCACCAAAATACGCTGCATAGGTAAAACCTATTAATTCAAATTATTCAAGAATAATTTATTGAATCAACTAGATTCACTTAGAAGTTTGAGTGACATGTTTGTGCAGTAAACATTCCTTCTGAAGTGTGAAGAAATGGTGAGGATAGAATGAAATGATGGTTTGGTCCAATAATAGAATTAAATCAGAAGGTAAGATTGGATACTAATTTTCTGTGGGGCCCTTAAATTCTAATGAATCAACCTTTCTTTGTCTATGAATCCTTAAGGATATAAAAAACAGGCATTAAGTACTTTCAAATGTGATGCTTTATCAGAAATTTGAGTTTACCACACATCACAGTTCTGAGTTCTATTAACTATCACTGAAGCCAGTTTTGTCCAGGATGACCTAGGATAACTTGGAAGCAGATTTTTTTTTGTGTGTGCATCTTTTAAACACTTCTTCATTATTGTTTACTTAACTTCTGTGAGTAACAGGTTAACTGATCAATTTGCAACCCAACAACAGACTTTAATTATGTGAGCAGAGGATAACTCAATTTTGATGTAACTAATTCAAAACTTTATTGTAACTAATTCAAAACCTTAGTCTTGAAGAGATGAATGGGAACTCCCTAAACTCCATACTAGCCTTGATTCTTAATTTTCTATTAGGGACATAGAGTTGGAACATATATTTTCTTCTATAATATACAGCTGAAGAAATCAACCTTTCAAGGCTAGCTTTATTTAAAAATAAAAAAGGAAAACCTTGAAAATGCTTTTGTACCTAGCATTTGTAAGAATCACTTTAACCCAGTTCATATTTGTGTGTGCTAGATATGGAATAACTCATCAGCCAGTGGAAAGGATTATACCAAAGGGTGTCTCCCCTTCCTGTACACCCCTGTCTTAGGAGGTGTCAGTAGTCACCCTTTTACTTAAAGGGTTTAACATTAAAATGTGGAGATGCAGGTTTCTCATTTGTGTCTACACAGAATTATAGAACCATTTAGGTTGGAGAAGCCCCACATACACCTACTGGAAGAAAGATTTCTAGGAAAGTCTGATCAGAAATGTGAACATAATAGTACAACAACAATATAGCACTATGTGAAATGACATCATTATCAAAACACTAAAAAATAAAATTACTGCAATTAATACAATTTAATTATGAAGATTCATGGTGATTGAATGTGGTGACAATCTGCCCCAGGAACTATTATCCTCTCTTTAAAAGCATTTCTGTCACCTTTTCAAAGAAAAGTCAGGTAATTCATCTGGTAGCAAAATTAGAGATAAGAGATCTACAGGATGAACAAACAACAAGTGACAGACTAAGCCATTTCATTTTTTTATAATTTTTCATACTTCTTTCTGCATTTTCTCAAGTGACAGTTTGAACCTTGGAAACACATGCTAGCTTATCCTAAAACACCTTGTGTGTGTCTTCATGTTGCAACAGTAGACTTAGATATCAAACACAAATTTGAAAATTTTGCCTAAGACTGTAAGTTATTCAGGACAGGGATCAGTTCCAGGAAGATTAGTTTTGCTATCAAAACTGTGGGGTGGAATGCAAAGGATGGAGGCTCTGCCACTGGTGTGAGGTTAAGTCACAACCTCAACTCAGCGTTGCACCAAGATGAGCGGCCCTGCTGATCCTGAAAGGCCCTGTGTTTGCTCAGTGTTTACATCACACTTCCCAGCAATTTTTAGCTTGAAAAATAATAACCAATGGAGGACAATAACAGCCTGTTTGAAACTTTGCATTAAGTGGGTGGAGGCATGCAGCAACTGGTCGGACCCGGTTGGTGTTATCTCGGATGAAGGCTGACAGAGGGAGATCTCTTTTGGCATTACCCAACACAGCCACAGATGCAGCTGGGAATCCAAGCATTGTGGAGCAGCAGAGGGTGAGCATCCCTCTGCCACGTGCCCTTGGAGGGCAGGCACAGAGCTGTCCTGCTTCTCTCCAGGCTCCTCAAAGAGCTTCTGCAAGGTCTGCCACGAGCAACTGAGAGGTTGACCCTGAGAACTTGCTCTGAGCCTTGCCAAGGTAAAATGGGATGCACTGGAGCCAAGAACAGCTAAGGAAGTGAAATGAGGATCGTGGTGATGAGGGGAAGGGTGTTTGGTGAGTGCCTGGAGGAGAGGAGATGGAAGCAGGACATGCTTGAACCTGCATTTGGTTTCACAGGGGTGAACTCTTTGCTCCTAACAGTGTGTTATGGATTTCAGGGGATGCAGGGCTCTGCCTGTGCAACGCTGGTTGGATGATCTGGGCATGACATTACATTTTTTAAGAATTATCTATTCTCCTTTGAAGATAAGTTGCTTATGGTAGCAGTGAGACTGTACTTTCCCTGCTTCACCTTGGAGTAAATGAGGGGTTCCATTTACCCCTGTGCTTACCTATCAGCTGGTGATTAAGTGATCAGGCAGATGAGGGCTGATAAGCATGCATGGCTGATTGCAGTGATCAAAATGAGTTTTCAAGACCGTCTGTATGATTTATAAGCACAAATTAAGTTTGTTCTTGGGTTTGTTTTTTTTTAATGCAATCATTGATGGCAGTTCTGTGAGTAACTTTTCTACAAAATCCTAGGATAAATTTCAGGCAGTAATGTGTTGATGCAAATCCTGTAAGAATTTAATTTGCATGCCCATAAACTTCAGCTCTACAGATAAAAAAAGTTTCTGTTTGTCAAGGACAGGAAGATGATCTTAAGGATTCCTAAAGGATATCCTGATCATGCAAAATCTCCATGGCAAACAGAAATAATCCCAAAGCTATTTTTTTGAAACCTTACTATTTTTGAGGAAGAGTTGCTTTTTTTTTGGATGTAACTAAGTAAATGACTGAAGTACTGAGTTTCGAGGGGTTTTAATGGGTTAAGGGAACCCTTAGGTGAATTCCAGATTCTAATTTCAATTATGTTTGAATTGTGTTCTTATTCTCTTCAGATGCTTGCAGTATGGATCACTACTCTTTTTCTTCTCAATGCAGCCAGAGGTGAGACATGTAATGAATAAAGTCTATAAAGAGTAAAAATGATGTGCAGCTTACACCAGGATATCTATATTCTAGAAAAAACCTGTTCATTGGGATGGATTTAGCATAATTCTTCATTAGGACCACTGAGTCATGTCATGTCTTTCCCACATTTAACTCATTACTGTTTAATTCTGTAAAGGTTTTTGCAGCTAGTAAACAGAATGGGAATCAGAAAGGTATTGTTATATGCAAATTGATACTGAAATTCTTCCAGAACATTTCCTACCCTCAACTCACTCATGGTAGCTACAACCCTGGTAATGAGAGCCTAGGCACCTGCTCTTCACAGTGCCATGCAGAGAACAAGACAACAGTCTTGGTCCAAAATACCTCTTTAATGATAGGAAATAATGGACTTTTTAATAGCAGTAAAAATTTCTTGTGATTTCACAACTGTTGTGCTATAACAGTGTGGAAGGATGACAATTAATGGCAACACCTGCATGTCATATTTGCACCAGTACTGTATTAAAGGCACAATAGAAATTGTGAAACTGGTCCTTCAGGCACAGACCACACATCCTGAGGCTGTGCTTTGCTCTAAGCTTCCACTCAAATTCCACTTTATTGCTTGCACTAAAATCTTATGGTGATGAAAAAAACAAGGGAGATGTTTAATGTCTGTTCTGGAGCAAGCAGAAGTATCTATTTTAATGTTTTGGTTTCTTTTTGCTCCCTCATGAGCTGTTGCATAAGAAATAACAATTTAGATAATCCCTGGAGTTTAGGACTGATTTAAAGGACTACTCTGTGCTGACAGCAAAAGCTGATTTCTTCCCTGGATCAAGATTTTATTGTCTTCTTCCAAGGGCTGTGTTAACAATATGTTCAACCAAACACACCCTGAGCTCACCAGGCTGAGCTCCAGGCTCTGTTTGCAGCAGGAAGCACTCCTGAAGTTCAAGTCCTTGCTGCAAGCACCCGAGCACAACTGAGTCTCTTAATGAAAAAGGCTCAGAGTGCCATCCTAATCCAAATCAGGCTTGTTTGGCTTTCCTGGTGTGAACTCTCTCCTGCCAGCTTCATGTACAGAGCCTGTGACATTTCCAGAACATTAATATCTTTTTCTTTGTGCACCCCAGGAAGGGAGGTTTGCTACAAAAGGCTTGGATGCTTTTCAGACAGCCCCCCATGGGCTGGGATCCCAGGGAGACAACTGGCAGGCTTGCCCAGCTCTCCAGATGCTGTGAACACAAATTTCCTCCTTTACACCAGAGATAACATGGTGAAGTACCAAGTAAGAAAATGCTTTGTTTTTAAACACTGACAGTGTACAATACATTCAATAAATTTTAGGGACAGTTTCTTTTCTCACATATTTTGCTCATATGACTGCTGGGAGAACCTCCAATTCTATATTAGACACATGATAATTTTCTTCCATCTTTTTTCCTTTTTCCTCATTTCAGCTCCCTGAGGAGCCAGGTATATTTACAACATATTAATCACAGCCCTCTAACACAAGTTATTATAGGTAAAGGGCTCCAGAATTAAGGGGTTTTAAATAAATGGCAGTCACAATCTGTGGAGGTATTTGTTAAGTCACTTCAGAACAAGTTCAACTCCTCCAGCTGAGAAGGCCTATGAGGTTTTAACAAATCAGTCTTTCACTGAAGGTGACATATCTGCTAAGTAGTGTATGACATCCCCCTTTTAAGCCAACAAAACCATAACAAAAAACACATAAGGGTTAGTACTCAGAATTTCTTTAAAAGAAAAGGATGTCTTCTTTCTCAATACACACCAAAATACCTACAGCCTCTGAATTTGTAAGCCTGGTGGGCTTTCCCATAAAATATAGATGAAGCAATTAAAGTCTTATCTTCAAAGGAAAAAAGAAAGAAAAATAGGTATAGTTTCAAAGTCAACCACATAATACCTTTCAGAAGATGCTATCTTTGCGTTTCTATTGCCAAGTTTGATAAAATCTTGTACTTACATGGCATGTGGTACCACTATATCACAAAGCATTGTGCAAAAGATGCCAGTATCATTAGTTCAATTAACCAGAGGAAGTGAAGCATTTGTTGAAGTGAGTAATTGATTAATTGAAACTCGAAAGGCAGTTTTCCTAAAAGAAATAAGACCCATCTCTTCCAGGTCTAGAACTATGCCTTAACCATTGGGCCACTCTGCCCTTTATCAAAATGTACAGTGGGATGGAACAGTCACATCCTTTTTGTGTTTGTTGGTTGTTTGGTTCTTTTGGCACAGAGAATTTCAGCTACAAATCCTTCAACTATAAAAGCTTCGAATTTCCGAGCGCACAGGAAAACCCGTTTCATTATACATGGCCACCTTGCCGGAGCAGATCTCCCCTGGATAACAAGCATATGCAGGGTAGGTACAACTGTTGTTTGACAGTCATTTTGCTTGTATTTGAAAGTCTAAATATCCACAATCTGGCTTAAAATTCCCATGTAAAATTTACCTCTGTTCTCTTGTTAATTCAGGGGATATATACGGAGCACAAAAGTCAGAATGAAGCCCAGTTCCGCACGACCACTGTCTTGCTCCTGGCTATGAGTATAGTGCACTTCAGCTTTCTGCTTAATGCCCTTTTGCTGCATTCACCTCCACAGGGAAAGCTATAATAAATTGATTTTTCAATTCCTTGCC
This sequence comes from Ploceus nigricollis, assembly GCA_013399945.1. NCBI lineage: Eukaryota > Metazoa > Chordata > Aves > Passeriformes > Ploceidae > Ploceus > Ploceus nigricollis. The sequence goes on along the minus strand of VXBC01009900.1, from coordinate 341,849 downwards.
AATAATAAAGGGGGGAAAAAGAGTGAGTTTTCTCACCTCAGCAAAAGGTCACAATAAATGTATCAGTTTGAGTGACACATTTGATCTAATAAAACCAAAAGGCTTTGTTCAGCAGATTGGTTTCATTCTACTCTGGCACATTTCAAAAATGAAATTGCTTCAGAATAAAATACAAAATCAGAAAGTTCTATTGGCAGAAGTGTCTACATAGAATATTTTGGTTATAACGTATGAATTTCAGGGCTGAACAATTCAAGTACAAATTTGAGAATCCTTTTAGATGATGCAAGCATAAAAAATTTGAAGAATTAAGCTTGGACCTATTTTGGTAACGGGGTACTGTCATTAAGAAAAGTTGGTACCTTAGAGCCAACCAAGGCATCTGGAATGGAAGAAGAGCTGAAGGAAGCTTGTGAGTGTCCTCTGATGACTGGTTCCACTCTGCCTCCTTGTGTTGAGCACCAGTAGGAATTATTAGAGATGTGTCATCACCAGTCACACAAACAAAACAAAATACAGTTTACATATGCCCTGCTACAATTGTAATTAATGCCTGTCCCCTTCTCTGCTCTTTTCCTGTTCTCCACCAGTTCATGTTTCACTCTGAAGACGTGAACTGCATTTTGACAGACTGGAGGGACGGCTCCAGTGGTCTGTACACAGACGCGGTCAACAACGTCCGCATTGTGGGGGCCGAGCTGGAGTACCTGGTGAACTTGCTTGAGGTAAAAAAACATCCCTGGAACGTGCACAGTCCACATAAAGGTGCTGCTCAGAGTGGCACCCTTAGGTTTAACTCAATAGAGCCAGGAAGAACAAGTACCCAGTAAAGCAGGTCCAAATGTTATTGAAGGGCTTCAATCCCGCACAAATGAAAATACCTGCTTTAGTGTCATAATTGATTTTGAAAAACTAACATGACTTTTCAGCAGTTCAAAAGGTTTGAAAATCTGAAATGAAAAATTAAATCCCCTAGATTTAGTGTATCGGGATAAGATGGTAAATAGCCATGAACACCCTGAAAATGAAGAGGGGTGGGATGACTGGGGAATTGCTTTAGGTAGAGATCCCAGAACGGACTTTCCACCAGGACGCTCATCTCCATTGCCCAGTGACCTGGCCATGTCCTGGCACTGCATGAGGACATGCTGCAGTGTCACTGGCTTGTTTACTCACACTGTTTTTTTCTCCTTTCCATAAACCTTCACAGAAAGACTACGGCTACTCTCCCGCCAACATCCATTTCATTGGCCACAGCCTTGGAGCGCACGTTGCAGGGGAGGCAGGTAGAAGGAAGCCTGGCATTGGCAGAATAACAGGTACTGCAGCTATTTCAGCTGATAAAACTTGATATTTTCACACAAGAGAACTGAAGAATCATTGCTGCTTTATAAACATACAATACAGAATGCAATGTGCTGGTTTGTCATAAATAACAGCGTCCAGCCAGCATCGTGGCACGCAAGTCGTGACACAGTCACACTGACTTCATTGCTTTCTTTTAAAAAAACACTATTTTCTGCTTTCCTTCTCTCCCAGGCAGTTCTTTTCTCTGCATAGACATTGCTTTGTCTAAGCCATGCACACAGTGAGCAGTCACAGAAGCAACTCAGGGAAACTGGGGTCAGAGCTGTGTTTCTTTATCTCCAAGGAGACCTCACTGACACTGAAGTGAAGGGATACCATTTTCAACCAAGATATTCTGGAAATAAAAATAGACTTCTTGCCAAATAAAAATTCATAAATAAATCTGCGTGCTCAGAGTAACATATGAAGATTTCATATTTTTCAATAAAATGATGAAGAAAAACCCAATAAACCAAATCTCTTCTTATATCATTGTTCCCAAAAGTAAGCCAAGCAGCCATCAGCATCTTACTGTGCTGCAATGCCTTCAGTCAGCTTGCTATTAATACCTTGCCTTTTTTTCTAGCTGTGGACCACAAAATGGATTTTTTTAATGTAAAGGCAGAAATGTAATCACATCTATAGCATACATAACCTGTATGTGGTGATATACATACAGTATTATTTACTCAACCAGATGTATCTCCATTCATTTAGGTTTGGATCCAGCTGGGCCCCTTTTCCAATACACTCCCACAATGGTTAGGCTGGATCCTTCAGATGCAAAATTTGTTGATATAATTCATACTCATGCTGGTCATCTTTTCTTTGACTTTGGTAAGTTTTCATTTAAAGGCTGCCATAGGCACACAGGTTGGCTACAGAACACCTGGGATTGATCTGCCAGGATCCATTGTGCATTTCAGCTCCAGGGATTCTTCAGACTTGTGGCCACCTGGATTTTTACCCAAATGGTGGGAAGAAGATGCCAGGATGCAACCAGCTTCATGTACCTCCTGCAACTCGGGATATCAATGACCTGATGAGAGGTAAATATATTTCAAAGAAGTAATACCTCATTATAAGTTACAACAATGCCTCATTATAAGTTAGAACATTATTAGTGACAAGAATACTTCATTATAAGTTAGAAACAAAGGCTAGGATAAGGTAAGACCTTTATATAACTTTATATTTTATTTGGAATAAGGAGACAATGCTCAAAAATGGAACATTTAAAGCTGCCTCTGAAATACCTTCCAATTTTCTTTTGTACTAACCAAGGCAAATTCTAGATGAAAACTTCAGTTAAAGCATGCAAAATTGTGCATCACAAGCTTTCTAAGAGCCTGCCACTGTGCTGACAGGCTGACCTCAGTGGGAATTCTCCACATGAAGGACTGGTAAAATTTCATTCATGGATAATCCAAAAATGAGTATTTTAAAATCTGAGCTCTCCTTCTCCCTAGGAAGATATTACTCCCAATATTAGTGGGATTCATGCATGCCATCAAGCTTTAGTCTCTTCAAAGGGAACAGCCCAAGGTCAGAAATATAAAAGATGATAAAATGACTGCTCCATTAGTAGTTCTTCAAAGGAAGTTGGGCAGTTAATCAGAATTACCCTGGGATCCACTACAATAGATCCACTAAATCCTGTCTTCTGATCCTAACCTACAGAAATGAGAACATCTGTTATTCACAGCTAAATTGTTTAAAATCCCTACCACTAGTTAAATAATTTGCTTTCAAAAATGCTCTCCCTTAGAACTGGTCGAGAAATAAGTAACAAAGAGAACTGAAAGCTGGCTGTGCTCAAAGTCAATTGGAACAAAAACACTTTCCAATTGGAATGCATAAAAATGTCTGCATTTAAATAAAAAAAAATTAAATATTTTCCAGAGACATTTCATAAGGCTCTTTGTAATGTTTTGTCTTGAAGGAGAAACTCAGCTGCATTGAACATGAGCAGATGGAGTTGGTTGTTCAAGCAGCTCTAAAAAATAGAGACAGCTTTAACTCCCTCCTCTTGGTTAAACCTTACTTTGTTTGGTAACCTCTCTATTGTTTGCTAATGTTTACATTTATGTAGTGTTTTTATGCATGAAGTGCTTTAGAAATAATATTTAGTGACTTTTTCCCTACAGTTTTTGATGCAGTATAAAGACTATAGGTGTTAAGTGAATTTGCCACTAACATAAATTGAACCAGCTGTAAGAGCTGAGGGTTTAAAAGCACAAACCCTTCTGAATTAAAGAAGGAGCTGCTAAGAAAACATACTCAGGAAGCCTTGATGATGCAGATTATTTCCCAGAAAAACAGACAACAAGTACTTTTCAGAGAGATTTTAGTGTGGGGTTTCTTTTCTTTCCTTATGGAAAGAACAATGTGTCAAGTGGTCAGCACCAGCTGGGCTATCGTTAAGATGCATAAACATTGCCATTATGGGAAATTTTGATTTCACTACAGCCTGTGCTACTTCAGTGCCTCCCAGACTCCCCCCTGTGGTTTGGTGAGCCCCCACCACATGCTGAAGTGGAATAAAGCCCATTTTTATACAAACAACCTAACTTTAATATATGGATTTTTGATATAGGAGAGACCTCGGAATCAAAGAAGACATCATTTGCTATAAGGGAGGTGTAAATATAACCCAAATAGCACTTTCTTCTTTTCTTACTGGCTGCTTATAAATTTCAGTCTAATGGGAGAAAGTACCTGTTTCAAAGAGTTCTGACAAAATCAAGGACACACTGCCAAATATCCTGCTTTTCAGGGGATTTCACAGAATTGCTATCAAATGACGGCAGATTTTCTAGTGCTTAAAAACACCAAAAGCCACAGAATTTATAATAATTGCTAAAATTACCTTTAATTCTAGAAATTAGTGGAAACTGTGATTTTACAGAATACCATGTTGTGATAACTGTAAGAAAAGGAAAACTACTTCATTGTAACTACTGCATGCTTTACAAAACCTGTAGCTATGAAATATTCCAGTCTTTGAAATATCAAAGGGGAACACTCCCAAATGCTTCTTGTTTCACCTTGTGCATCTCCACCTCTGTTAAAAACTACCTCTTTCCAACATAAAATAATATATGTAGGCGCAAGTACACTGTCTTACTACAAAACCAAATAATTCACAATTTAAATGTCTTTTAATCAGTGCTATTTCTTTTACCTGAGACACCACTATATGTGTGGACACCACTATATTTTTGAGGAAAAGAGACTCCAAAATGTTTCTTTGGCATGGACTTTATGTTAGTGTATTGCTTTAATCACTTTTTATCTGTTGGGTTTTTTGTTGGTTTTTTTTCCCCCAGCATACAGATCATTTGGATGTGGACATAAAAGAAGTCTCAGGTATTATGCTGAGAGCATCGTGACTCCAAATGGATTTGTTGGGTATCTGTGTGACACATACCAAGAGTTTGTGTTGGTAAGTACCAGGTCTGGATTTATCTGAGGGCCTATAGCCCTGCCCTTCTTCTTTTAATAATTTCTGGGACAAGTTCTACACTTGGGATCGTGGCAAATGGGCACATTCAGAACCACTGACCACCTTCATTCAGACCATACCCAAACCCAAGCAATTTCACAACAGAGAAGTGATGATGATCATTTAGCCTTTTTTTGATCAAATACACAAACAGCCAAAGGTCCACAAATACCAGTTTGAACAGAACCTCCCACATATCAAAACTGAACTACCTAAACACAGCAGAGCTATTTTTTCCCACTGCAATTAATCTGCTTTCATGCTTATCTTTTTTACCTTCTTTTAATGGATGTCAAGGTCTTGATCTGATTGTCTGGTCTATGTAGGTAGATAAAATTCATTAATGCTCTGCATGGGAATAAAGGATAAAGAGCTGACAGAACAAATCCCAAATGGAAAGCCCAACCTTCTTAAATTCCAGTATTCCTAAACATAAATATTTTTACCATATGAGTGAGATATTCAGCCAGACCCCCTTGGAAACATGGCTATCCATCCTATAACCAGCAGAAAACCTTCCAGTGGACCCTGTGAAAGATGAACATATTACCTGGATTTTACAGATCAGGCAGCAAGGCACAACACTCTTTATGGTATTTATTTATGGTCCCTGCAAGACCACAAGGAATTAGGCCAGATTTCCAACCTGTTTCTCTCTGATTTTCCACAAGATGAAATAAGATGACTGACCACCTCAACTCCTTTTTCAACCAGGTATTGATAAATACTGAAGATATCATCTGAACTGAGAAGTGAGAACCTGAAAAAACCCAAACAAACAAACACACAAACAAACAAAACCTGGGGAAAAGCTGAAATATCCTAATTTCCTGAAATTTAGAGAAGTGAGATTAAAATAGATTTTGTCTTATAACACACATTTTTATTTTCCCCACAGGGAGACTGCTTTCCATGTCCAGAAGGAGGATGCCCACTGATGGGTCATTATGCTGATAAGTTTTTACATAAAACTGAAAAAGAAGAGCAAAAAGTTTATTTAAACACAGGGCCCTCCCCTCCATATGCTCGTAAGTGCTCATTTTGTGGTGTATTCTAAAATGGCAATGAATTATGTGTGAAAAAGGACCTTACACTTCTGCAGAGCTGCTGCAGTTAATGAATTACACTCAATAAAACATCTAGAATTTTAGGTGTTAGGAACGTGCAGTACCAGCATTATTTTGGAAAGCTGAGATAATTGTAAAAACAGATAAAATGATGCTCTCCTTTCGGTTAAACTTGGTTATTACATGACGGCTTCAAAAATTCTATAAAACTGAAATTGGGGAGGAATTTTATGCTGGAAGTGCATAATTTCAAATTTTAAAATGTTGCATTGTTTTTATTGGCAAACATAAAATTTTATGAATTATATGAATTTTAGGAATTTTAGGAATTTTATGCTAGAAGTGCATAATTTCAAATTTTAAAATGTTGCATTGTTTTTATTGGCAAAATTTATAAAACTGGAGCATTTCAGGATATTTTGGCAAGCTCATCAAGTCAAAATGGCAGGGAGCAATAAGAAATACAGTTTTAGTTGTGATTAATGTAGAAATAGCCACAGGACTGGGGAAATGGGGAAATTAATAAATGAACTGCAATTTATCACAGGTGGTTTTTGCTTATAAGTGTGTTTGTGCAATCCTTTTCTCTCTCTTAGAGACACTGAAACACATAAGAAATTTAACCTTTAGGAAAGAAATCTCCTTACAACTGTAATCCATTTGATTTTGCTTTCCAAGGCTGGCGAAAAGAGATACATGTCAAAGTGTGTGCAACAGAAACCATGAAGGGAAATATAGATGTAGCCTTGACTGGAACTAATGGGTTCAGAAAAAAATACACCATTGACAAGTAAGTTCAATGTGGCTGTTGGAAACGTGGCTCTATCACTGTTAGCACATGTATATACAGCTTTTTTTTTTTATATGTGTCACATTGTTCTGTGTGGTCTGTGATTTACACTGGTAATAAAAGCAGCTGATAATTGATGGAAGTTCCCTGTGCTAACCCAAACAGTAAAAATCTCTTTGCTTTTCCCTCTTCCTCTGTATTTTCTTTTGTTTTCTGAGGCTGATGTTAGCATAGCAAAGTGAGCAAGAGCTCTGTGGCTGCTGCTGGACTCAAACATGGTTTGGTGATCTCTGAGAAGACAAAGAGCTCAGTGATGTACAGTCATCTAATTATCCCCTCCTCTGGGGAATATGTGAATAAGAAAGTTGCAGCTTGCCCATGAACTGGAATATGGGATTCCTGTCCACTCAGCCCGGCCTTTTCCAGTAAATGTGAATTTAAATCTCAATAAACAGATGCTGGTCAGCAACCCAGCTTCAATATTACAAACCCAACCTCCTCTGTGTTTGAGCACAGCCCCATTACTGGTCTGTCCCAGGAGTACCTTTGGTTATAAATACACCACTGCAGCAATAAACCCACAGATAATTTCAATGTTCATGTCACATTGCAGTGTGTGTTCTGTTAGAGTGAACAGTGATAGCACAGAAGGCACAAATGTAAACTATAATTTTCAATTTCCTTCATGGTTGAGAGCAACCAGAAATACTGAGAGAACTTTTTGACTTGGATTTATTTGAAGATAGATCTTATTTTTCAGAAGTAATGTATAGAATAAATCACGGTGATACTGACAAAGGCTGTGCTAACTGATATGTGTTTTTTCATCCTGAAAGGCACAGGAATTTCAGCAAATCTATAAAAAAGCTCATAAAATTCCAGCAGTAGTATTCAAAGCCCCAAATCTCATGGCACCCCTCAGCTCATCTCCCTTACTGCCCATAGTCAAGTTTTCTTTTCCCCCTCATTTGTGTAGAACATTGAGCATCATTTCTGTGCTTTTCTTTTGGCAGGGGAACTTTCAAACCAGGCAACACATACTTGAACTACATTGATACAGAAATTTCTGGGAACATTTCAAAAGTTGAGTTCCTCTGGAAAAAGCAACTAGGTCATGCGGACAGAGGCTGCATGGGAGCTGAAGAAGTCAGAATAATATCTGGGGAAAATGGGAACATGTAAGTACATAATCTAATGATGTAAAGGTAGAAGTTTTCCTCCTAAATTGCAGTTTCAGGTGCCCAGCTCTCCATTGGCACAGCACACAGAAACAGCTCTGCAGAGTTCAACACTGCACCTGCCTGGGCAGGCTGCTTCATGCTGACTCCAGCCTGAGCCCATGGGCCTGGCAGCCACAGACATCTGCAGGACACTAGATACACTTTTGGAACATACCTCTTGTTTAGTTTTAACCAAAATTAATCCAGTTTATGCATCCACCCCATTCTGTCATGTAAACCAAAGTGTGGTATGTGGAGAAAAACGGAGAGAGCAATTCCCTTCAAAAGCATGCTCCTGTCCCAAATGAAAATGCTAAGGGAGCCTGATCAAAAAGGCAAACACATCCTGACAGTTAATAATTAGTCATGAAGTAGTAAGTTTTAAAAAAGAAATTGATAACACACACTCCATGTTCTCAGTCTACTGGAACTTATGCTTTGACCTAATATGAAATAAAACCAGGGTTTATATTGATTATGTTGGCTAGCAGCTACGAAAATGTCCCATTTTACTGACAAATATTTCCTTAAACTCTCCCCCCTTCCCAGGTCTGTGTTCTGTGGGTGTGGAACTGTGCAGCCCAGCATGTGGCAAGCCCTGGCTCTTTGCTGAGGGCCAGGACTGCCTGGAGCCCTGCAGCAACCCTCACCAGCTGGAAGAGGACACTGCAGTCAGCAGCAAAGGCTTAACGAGGCTCCCTCAACAGACTTTGAGAAATTTGTCCAGCCCTCCATAAAAGCTCAATTTCCAAGTTAGTGCTGTCACCTTTCTCCATGCAGGGCAGCTGCACTCCTGTGGACTATGGTTGCAATGACAGAAAACACATCTGTTACTAATACCCACCTGGGGCTCTTTTCTATACCTGAAACAGGCATCTCCTTTATCAAAATTGCATTGTACTACTGAAGAACGTGAATTTTCTTGCAGCCTTCAATAAAAAACCTATTTTCTCTTTGCCAGTGAAACTGAGGTGAATTTTCCACCTCTACTTTGCCTTTGTGACAATGCTGAAGTCAGACTTGAGCTACACCATTTGGATTAGCGTTGCCACTCCAAATTTGTCAGCACTTTGATTGTACTGGTTAGCAAAACCAGACCACTTAGAGTCATCAGCATCAGCCAAAATAAGCTAAGGTTCCTTTGTTTCAACACAGGCTAGCCACAAAAATTCTTTCATTTTTTAATTACCAGCTGTTGTCTGAGGCATGCAACAGATTTTTGCATCTGATGTGAGGTTTATCATTTGGGTGCAGAAATTAAGTGTAACAATCACATTGGGCAATTCTGTTGTGTCCCATCCTGACAACCAGCTATTCCAGAATGCTTCCAGTGAGGTTCAACAAAAGGTGTTGGTGTGTTACACAAGGCTGAATGTGGCAGATGAACAGGTGTGTTTCAAATCATGCAGCAATACTTTTGAGATATCAGAACCCTGTCACCTCCTGTGAAGCTTGCTGAAGGAGCTTGCTCAGGATATTTGATTAATCAGGTGTCTGCCTTCCCAGAGTCACTCTTCAGTATCCTTTATTTATCATTTCCCCACGAGCAGGGTGGGACCAGAAACCATCTTGAGCAGGAAATTCATCCTTCTTTACCCCTTAAGGAAACTTCTTGGCAAGATACCCTTCTGAGCAAGAAGGGGTTTCCCTCTCCTGTGCTCCCCTGGAGAAATAAAAAAGCCCCCAGGTACTTCTACACAGTTTGGAAATATCTGTAACTGGTAATTACAACATCCTGAACAGACTCCATAAACCATGCATGGCTCTCTGCCCCAGAGTTACACAAATTAAGGAGACTTTATTTTATTTTTCCTTTCTTACAGTCAGGAACTGAAGCAAAATAAATGTAAATATTTTGATCACAAAAACCTGTGCAGCAGGGGCAGGAACTGGGTTTTATGGCACAAACAATGTGATCAGTGCCATGTAAGGCATCACTCCTCACAGGAAGGAAACAAAGTCCTGTTGGACTCAAGATTTCTTTAAAGCCCATCCTCTCCTGCCTCCATACTTGACTGTGCCCCTTTTGCAATTCTAAAAATTAATTTGATGTTTTTATGAATAATAAATCATATTCTTTCAAAAATAAAAGTTTCATTTTGTTTAATTTTAAGCTATAGATTTCAACAGTGTTCTGACAAAATGTGACAGCTCATTTAGGCTGCTGACTTGTGCTACAAGTGTGGTACAGCTGATTAGACCACTTAAAAATATGCATTTTCTCACCCAACTTTTTCAGCTAAAACTAGAACATTACATTAATTTCTTCCCCTTGTGTAGTTCTGTTTTCATTCTTGTCATATGCTATTTCTCGAGTTAATTTTTATTCTTTTGTATAGTAGACATCAACACTGCCCTTCTTTGCTAATATATTTTTAGACAGAACAAGAGAGACTTATTTTTATGAGATAAAGGTGAAAAAACCCACACTGACAGCAGCTGTGTGTTGCTGGTGGCAAATAATCTTCCTCCTTGTTTCTTTTTGTATGTAAAATTTAAAATTCTTCCTAGTATGAAATCTTTGGATACTATCACTTCATATTAATGGTGCTAGTCCAAATAATGCAAGGGTTTGATATTTCATGTGAAAATCTGCCTTTGACAAAGTTCTGGACAGGCAATTCTTTCATATCTTTAAAACAAGGTAAGCCATCTTTTCAGAACAATTTAAATTGAATCTTTAAAATGTCAAGTGAGACACACCACTCCATATGTTTGGCTGTCAAGTGGAAAGGTAGTGCTTTTTAAAATCAAACATGCCTCATTTCTCCAGGGATTTAAAGGACACATTATGATTTGCATTCTGTCTTTTACATTATTTAAGTATTTTGCCAAATTGTAAGTGCTTCAGTATTACAATACAAATTTAATTTTATACTCCTTAAACATGTGTTCATTACAAAAATTATGCCAAAGGTAAATTGATAAGAAAGCCATTATGAAGCTTTCAGCCTCAGACACTTTGCTCTCTCATGGCACTCTTTTGGGGTAGTGTAAAACAACTACACAAACAAACCTCTTAAGCCTTTTATGGAGAAATGGGCAGCAATAATTAAGAATCCAAAATATGAACTATCTGGTCCACTTACATTGTCTTTATGTACTTTATATGTGACAGAAAAATATTTTTGGAAGGAAACATGTTTGTCATAAAGGCATATGTGCAGGTGGGCTGAAGAGACAACAAGGGCCATTTTTGTCAGAATTCTCTGATAACAAAAATAAAATACTCTACTGCATAGCACAGTAGTTTCTCTTCTTTCCAAAATCACAGCCTATCAAAATGCCCCTCCTAAATGTTTGTGAGCCCAGAACTGAAGTAACAACAATAATAGAAATTAAATTAACTAAATAGAAATAATAGACAGAGACCTCAGCATTCAGATTAGGCAGTTTCTCTTTTCCTGCTTTTGATCCTATCTTAATCTGTGACTTTTTAGATTTTATTCATGCTGCTGTAATCCACGACAGTACATTGATAAAATCCTTGCAAAATAACCAGAAGTTTGCAGGAATAAGCCGTCCAAGATCTTCTAATTATCTTTGTTTTGTTTTTTTTTTCCTACAACATGTTCCAATCCTCAAATATCTGTCTGTTACACAGAAGATCAAAAAAAAAAAAAAAAAAAACCTTTGGAAGGTAATTTTTCTGAGGTTTTAATGCAGTCAGAGTATTTTGGGAAGCCCCTGGGTCTAACAGTTGTTTGACAGGCTGCTGGAACAGAAGCAAAACCAAAAATCTTTGTGCATGCCCAACATTTATTTGAGTTATTCTTCCATAACCAAAGCTGACTAGAGTTGAAGTTGCCACTAAACAACTGACCTATAACTGACCTATCAGTAAATCTATCTGGGTGGAGTCTCCACAAAACTTGGGCCTTTCTTATTCTCCTTTTGTTATTACACAGTATCAGGGACTTCTGTAATTCCAAGTAGTCTCCAAGCTGCTTTAAGTTGCTCTGTTTCCAGTAATTAGGGAGCAGAAGTTGATACCATGCCCAAATCTATTTCTGTGGCAAATTTCCAGGACAAAACAGAGCCAATAATCTTTATCTTCAAATATCAAGGATATAAAAACTTCCAGAAAGAACATGCCTCATCACCAGCCCTTGCACAAACAGAGCACGCCCACGTTGCTGTTCCGAGGAGCACAAACCTCTCCCAGCTGCCACAAGGGTCTTGCAACACTGGAAACATAAGCAATATGTGAAAATACAGGCTGGCAGTGGTGTCATCCCAGAGTTTTTTCCTTTTTTTTATGACTCTAGGAAAGCTTGGGGCCAAGTGTTGATGTTCAGAGCTCTAGAGGATTAGCTTTGTTCTGAGCCACTGGGCTGTAGATGAGCTGCTCAGAGCCATGCTTTTATCAAAATACATATTCAAGATTTGCCTCTGCCTTTCAATTTCCAAGGCAAATCTATAGTTCTTCTCTTTATCTCACCAGATTCATTCAAATAAGTTCAATACTCTAGCATTAATAGGAGATAAAGCATTCAGAATAATGAATTTCACCCTCTTCCCTTTAATTCTGCCCATTACTTGTAAAGAAAATCTGGCTGTCCCTAAGGACTCCCCTCTGCCTTGGGTTATTCTCATCATCTGCTCTAAAACTCCCTTTCTAGTGCTATTTGCTTCAAATACTATACTCCATAAATCTCCAGCTCACAAAACCAATAGTTAATATTAGCTTTGCTTGCTTTGAGTGATTTAATTAACAGCCAGCATGTATTATGGAAAACCATAAATATTTATAACTTCCAAAACATTTTTTTATTTGCCACTGTGTGAGACTGGAAAGGATATACTAAGGTAAATTGGGTTTGTCTCAATTCAATTTAAAATTTGTTCACTTGACCAGAAAGAAAACACTGGAGTTAAACAATAGAAATATGAAGCACATCTCTTATTCTTGGCTCTGCCACTCAAATACTGCAGGTAAGATTCTCCAATGAGCTGAGTGGTCTTTGTCTACACATATTAGCAATTCTTTAGAGGAAGGAATGCACAAAGCTACTTCCAGATGACCTCCATCCAAGCTAAGAAATTCATTAACCATCTTCAATCTAAAATTGAAATGAGAGCAAGAAAAAATGTTGCTTTTACAGTTTTATACACTTATCCTTCTATGAAAGCCACAGTAATTTATATATTGCTGCACTTGAAACACAGTTTCTGAGATTCCTTTGGAGAACGTGATTCTCAATGAGTGTTTTGATTCTCTTTTTCTTACCTATGTGAATGTCACTGCTACCAAAAGGGATTTATGGCCTTGATAATTCTCAGGCTGACGTTTATAAAACCACTGGATGTGTTCACTTGCACGTTGTCAGAGGCAGCTGCAAAAGCCAGACTTTTCTTCCTGCCCACTAAAATCTCTTTTCCTCTTAAACATAGAAACAGGCCCAGAAAAAATTACCATTCCTAAAAGGAGCTACACCTCAAAAGCCTACACATGGGTTTGAAATTACTTTTTGTTGTACTAGCCTACATTAATTTAATCACACCATTGTGATTAAAAATACTCTCTGAAATACACAGACAGTGAAACTCAGTGGCACTGTTTCAGCACGCACACAAAAAGACTAACTCTGTGGGAATAACAGCAAAATATTTGAGCATATCCAGAAATCCTGGTCCCCTAAAAAATGTTTCAAAGGGGTCTGATCACCACACAAAGATGTCCATCAGATTCTGAAGGTGTCTCATCATAAACAGAGGCACCAGTTTCAGTGGCTGCTTTGCATTTGAGTTATGTGCCAGAATTTTGACACGAGGCACATGAGGGCACATGACATTCCTTATCTCTTTTCCTTGGCTCCCCAAACTCATTCCTCCCCAGACCTAGCTAATGAGCTGCATTGTTCTGAACAGATGTGTGTCCCACAACTGCTGCCAAATCTCCATCTTCCAGTCACTGACGGTAGACTCGAGTCTTGGCTGGATCTCCTCTGTCTTATCTGAGATTACACACACATTGTCAGTGTGAGCAGAAATTAAATATGAGATGCAGTCCCTTACTGGCCAGTGCTTCCTCCACATTCCTCTCAGACCTCTTTCTAATGGTTATTTTCATAAAAGGCACTGCCTTGCACCACTCTACCAAGAACCAGACCCAGATCAAACATTCCTGTAGATGCCACGTGCCACAGAGTGACAGACACTCCTGACTCAGTTTTTCCAATGCCTTGCAGGCTGATTGCCTTACATACAATTCTACAGATGGAGAAACCCTTTTTTTTTTTTTGGTGTAATTTCTGAAATATCTTCTTTCAGGCAATGCACATAGCTCAGGACCACAAATTGGCTCCTTACGTGAACCACAGATCCAGCCCAAATTACTTCCTGCCCTCAGGCACTTGCACCACTCCCTGACTAAGGGTGACAGTAGCTCCTACCCAGGTGATTATGGCAGCACCCATCCTGCAGATAGCACTGCAGGGACTTGAGGCCTGGCTCAGGAACTGAAAGAACTGGGCTCTGACATGGCTGTGACTCACAGACTCCAGAGCACAGAAGAGAAACTGGGATTTACATGATGGACAAGTCGTGAAAAGATGAATGACATGATTATCATCACCCTATCCTTCTCCTGGAACAATTTTGAACGAAAGTGCCTGTGGTTTCTCTGATCTAGATGGATCACAATAATGTCAGTTTACACCAGTTATATTCAGAGCATGCCAGCTGATAAGAGAGCTTGGTACAGAGACACCTAATGTGTAAATCCCACATGGCCTAAGAGGACATAGATTAGACAAAATGGTAGTGGGTAGACAGAGCTTGAGGAACTTCACTAGTAAAAACTCAGATACTTATATTGCCCCTAAGTTCTAAGACTATTTTTCCTATTCCTTTCTTTTAAAAGAAGCTAGTCTTCCCTTGATTAAAAAAAAATTTTAAAAATATAAAGAGGTTTGACTGTATGAAAATGTACAAGGGTTTGCTTTGACAAGGCATGTTCACCAGGCAGCTAACAAAAAGACAGCTGGTGACTGCTGGGGAGGACACAGAGCAAGGAAATAAAGCTCCTGCTCTGAACTACCCCACAGTGGAGGGTCAGTCATTACCTGTAACACGAGCTCACAATACCCAGTTAACTCAGGAGAACTTTCCTTGTTGGCTGGGATAAATGTCACAACACAACAACAACCCCTCTGAGAGGGCTCAAACAGCCTCATTTTGCTTTTCTTCAAACTAACAAAACTTCAGGAGGGAAAATGTTGCTGAATTACACACAAGGAGAGAGGAGGAAAGGCAACATCTGTTATAGCCAGCATCGAGGGGGTCACTCTTACAAAGGCTCTCGCTCACCCACACCGAGCCTATAATTAGCCACCGTGTGGGCAGGTCTGCACCTACTGTCGTGGGACTGATCCAAGTGAAAAAGGCCAGCAGCCACCAGGATTTGACAGGGAGCTGGCTGAACAGAGCCTGCAAAGCACCAACCCCTTCTGCATTCACAGTGGTAAGTGCTGAAAAATTGCTGGGCTTTGGGGATGAGTGTCTGTACAAGCTGTAGGTCGGGACTTCAAGGACTCCTTAGCTTAAAAATAGCCAGGCTGAATGGTGTGGTCTGAGTGAACATGCAAAAAGCAAACAGCAGCACTCAGAGAGGGACCCTGGGCAGCAGCTAGGAGGCTTAAAACTTTTCAATTCCAGGAAATCCCAGTAGGGGATGAGAATTTCTGGGCTGTGACAATGCAATGCAGCTAGGAAAACAGGGTGGATTCAGTGGGGCTAAGGTAATTTGAGACTGAATATATCCCTGTTTTTAAAGGAAGAACAAAATGACAGTATTTGCAGATGGTAGCTGGGTTTCTTTCTTTTTTAAGGGAAAATGCATTAAAACACAAATAACAGCAGAAATTAAAAAGGAGGATAAAACTACATATTTAAGCATTATTAGGGGCACTGAAAATTTAAAGGGAGGATGGAAATGGGGAAGAATTACAGAGCTGTTTTGTGGAAGAATGTGAAAAATGAGGCTTTTTTTGGTAGACTACTGTGCATGGGGGAACTTGAACTAGTCATTGGCAAGGGCTATTCTGCACTTCAGAAATTGCAAAAGGACAACAGTGTTGGTCTCGGAGTTGACTAAGTTTAAAAGCAGCCTAATCCTGGAGATGAACAGTGGATATCACCCAGGGAGGACAGACAAGTGGCCAGGTGGTGGCTGCAGGTCAGCTGAAGGCTCCCTGGTTACTCAGAATTGGCACAGCCACTTCCCAAAACTGAATCACTTTTGTTGTTGGTTTGTTTGGGGTTTTTTATGACACTTGTAATCAGATTAAATTTTCATAATTGTCTCTGTAAACTTGAATGTATGAATACCATGTAAGGTCAAGGTGAGAACCCTATTATTTAGGAAATCTGAGCAAATACTGCACAGTAGGAAGTCAGACTTGTTATTAAATATGTTTTCTTCACTGTTATCCTACAATTTCCTAAGTTGTTCACCAGTTCTAAGCAACTGACCTAAACAACTTCAATCTTACTGCACCCTCCAACATACCTGCCTAACCTTTTATTGGAGCTCTTCCCACATTAAATGTCTCAAGAAAATAATTTGCATCACTGTTCTGAGTCATTCAGGTCAATGTCCTAGTCCACTGTTTCAGATTCAGTTTAAGAGGTCAATTGGCACTCAGAAAAATCTCCTACCCAGACCAGACAATGTGTGTGAGCCCTGCCTTGCCATGGTTATTACTTTGTATGGGGTGGTTTGGAGGAAGAAAATTTGCAAAAGGTTCTGCACATCTTTTCTCTTCTACAAAATTTGATTTCTCTAATATTAAATCTGTGGGTTCCAGAGCTGTTCAATTAAGGCCAGTATCCTCCTGCAGAACTCCACTGTACCTAAAAGCTGGTGAGCAAGCAGGAAAGGAGGCTGACCAATGCCAAGATGATTTTTACTTGTTATTGCTCATTTGTACTGAAGCAGTGTCAAAGAATCTTCATCCAGAATCAGGACCCTGCATTGGGTCCATGGGGAGGAGCTGGAGATGAAATGAGTTCTTTAACAGCTATGCCAATCACTCTGTTACCTGAGTTATCACACCATATCACCAGCATTTTCCTCAATACTCTGCACACCAGTTTTGAGTATTTGATAGTTATTTAACAGTCTGCTCAAGCAGTGTGCCTGAGCCACTGATTGTGGGCTGTGCCTAGGAAAAATGGTATTCTTTGTGTGCTTGTATAGTGGGCTGAACAACAAAATTACATTCAAATAAACAACTAAAAATCATATTGTGCTTTCAGGTATTTGCATATATAATAAAGGATAAATATGTACGTGATCCCCATTATGAAGCCTAAAGATACTATTGTAATCTTTTTTCATTTTCTTTCTTTTACCATTTAAAGTAATGCTCAATACTTGGGTGTGCCATTAGTTCTCTAAATGCCTCACACTCAAAGCCATGCAAGAATTTGCTGGGAAAACAAGAAATTTAACCTACAACTCGTATATCCAAAGCTTCTATGTTAAACTCTGGATGGGTTCTCCTCCTTTGTATTGATTTACAATTTTAACTAAGTGCTGAGCCAAACAGCTGAAAAATAAGAAAGAAATAAAACAGTGGAAAGACAGAACTGCAAAGATATTCTCTGCTTAAGGACAGTGCCAGTGCAGGGAATATAGGAAGTATGGCTGCAGTGGTAAGGCAAGAAAAAAACTGGAAAAAAGAAAAAATCACACATCAAAAGGACCTGAAAGAAGGTAGAGAACTTAAACTTCAGTATTAAAGGGGATAAAGCAGACCTGAAAATTGGAAAGTAGTATTCTCCCAATTTTATGTGTGGAAACAAAGAATAACAAGTTCCTTGACACTTCAAAAATCACTACTAACACATAAGGAAGACTTTAAAGGTCTTTGCAGTTACAGCTTCCTCAAATGTTCACCTGAGATCTGCAAACATGATATGCAGTGTGACAGCATTAATTTCCCAAACACCAAAAAACAATCCTACATCCAAAAACTGTACTTTTTTTTACTATACTTTAGCCTAGATGTCAGCATTTTTTCAGTCTGAGCTCATGTCCAGTAATATCAGTGTTGAAAGCTGGCATTCAGTGTAATGCCAGAAACTGATTCCTTTAAAACCTTTGTCAGTGATGATCCAGCATGAACAGTGAGTAAAAAAAAAACCCTGAAGCTAAAATCTAAAAAACCAAAATGTCACCTTGATCATGGTAAGCTACGATATATGATATGATATATAATATTTTATGTTATATGACATGATGGCTCACAGTAGCAAGAACTGTATTTGTAAATCCAGGAGCTGCCTTCTAGTTCTTCCAACTAAAGCCTGAAATGCAATAATTACTCAATTTTTAATCTACTTAATCCATGCGTTTAATTTTAATCTACTTAACTGTTGTAGTATTGCATGTATATAATTTTACTTTCTTAATCAAAATATCAAGTGGCCCGGATCTTCCTAAAATCCAAGTATCATGTGGCTTAAAATGCTTATCTTATAAGACTGGCAGTTAGTTTGTCATGTCATGTAAGTGAATTTAATTACACAGATTAATCTTTTAACAGTTCTTCACAGTTTTTCTTTCATGAGTGAGTGGAGAAACTCTCCTGTGGAGAATTTCATTATTCTGCCTCAGGCTGATGCTGGACTGAAATTCCACAGGTCTGAAATTCCTCAGGTCATTCATCCTAGTTTTGTACCTAATATCATATTAATTTCCTTCAAATTATGTATCTGGACTTTTCTTAAAAATCAATAAATTAAAACAAAAAATACCAATAGTTTTTTTTGATAGTTTCTTTTAAGAATCTCAGCTATGAGTTACTGAAGTCCAGTGATTTTTGAATTTCCAGTTCCAACAGCTTTTCTACATCAGATCTAAAATTATTGTCTGAACAGAGAATCACCATGAATTGTTTTTTTCCCTGCTGTGAATTTCACCTGGTTTTGGTAAAGACAGACAAAAAAAATTGTATCTTCTTAATTCTTTCCTGCATCAAATATTTTTCCTTAATTCCAATGCCCATAAATTATACATGTTGACATTGTTATTTTCCCTATGAAATCCGTGTAACTTGTAGCCATTAATTCCCAGTTACCAATATTGCTCTTTTTGCCCCCCCATTTTCTTCTAATTTCTTCCACTTTGCCAAGTTATCCATAGGTTTTTTATTTATTTTCTATTACTTTTTTTTTCCCAGCATAAAACCCTCTAATTTTAATTAAGGAAAACAGCAGCCATTTTTTGTATCCTGGTACTGCCCACCAGAAAAAGAGATAACAAGGCTTATAAGAGAATGGTGAGTAAAATTCGTAGCAATTCAATACATAACAAATGTTGTTTAAAATGCTTAAAAAATCTATTTATGGCAGTGAAATCATTGGGTTAAAATGCTGATAATGAGAACTCCTGAGATTTGGCCTTGCTTCTCATTAAGGCTCTGTGTGCCTGCCTGTGTGCCTGTCCTAAGGAAGGTGTGTGGGTACATGTGTGGGACTTAAAAATACACTGCAGACAGTCATTATGCAGACTTTCTCATATCTCCCCAGCCCTCCACTGTGGCCCATGAGTCACTGATTGAGCAAGGGTGTCCTGAAGGTGACTTGATGTCCTGTTGTGAGGAACAAACACTGCTCCAGTGCAGCTTTTATATGATAGGATGGCAGGCTAGGAATAGCTGCAATTTTTTTTTCTAGGCTGAACATCAATTCAAGAATATTTAGTGCAGGTTTTGCATGTCTTCTGTGCACTGAGATGTTACCTGAGCTCATTGAGCAGCCTCCTGCCAGCAGCACTGGGTAGGCTGAGCTCACACTCACAAACAAGTCGTTCCAGTTCCTCTTGCTCAGCACTCCGCCTCCTAAATGCCCAGTGAAGGAATTTTCCAATTGCATGCTGCCTGAGCTCTTTTTACATAGTTTTTTAACCTCTTTGCAATATTTTTGTCATTAACATAGACTGATACAGAAAGGCTTCCCACTAAAAAATTATCTCCTACCCAAACTACAACCCTCTTAATTACAGAATCAACATTCCACAATTGATAAAATTTCTGCTACTCCTTTTATTTCCCTGGCCACATGTACATTTCTATTTTCTGCCTTCAAAGGAAGATCCTTTGAAGGAAATGACTGATCACTTTTATTTGGCAATGATCTCCCACATCTCCTTAAATCACTACTTGCCTTTCAAGTTTTGGGTCTGAAAAGAAATTCTACTCTCCTTCCTGCTGTAGTGTTCCTGACAGGGACTGTGCATCTCCTGGGTGTGAGGGCTGTCCATTAATATTAAGAAATCCTGTGGAGCTCTCCAATTCATTTGATGAGCCACATCAGCTGTGATTTTCCTGCACTGTCATCAGGTTCTCGTCACGATGATGGGCACCTTGACAGACATTCCAGCTGAATGGAGCTGCTCCTTTTGGCTGACATTTGGGACCTCTTTGTTCCTGCCCTTCACCAGCTGCTTAGAATAGCTCCTGATCCTTTTCTCTCCTATTTTACTGCCAGACTTCCTCTCTGCTTTCCACTCTCCTCGAGTAGATACTTTTCCTCTCTGGTAACTACATCAATGGATAAATTAGGTTTAGGATCAGAACTGTATTTCTAAGGAAATTTCGTTATTCCTCTCAGCTCTGCACTTTGCAGCTCCTGTTCACTGCTGAGATATTCATCCTCACTCCTCTGCCCTAACACACAAACAAAACAAGCTATTACCAAACAGGGACTTCAGAGTTTATTAGAGAGTGCTCTGACCTATCCCGTTTGGCTTTGTTAGGAAACCATGTCATTACAGCCAAGTAATCCCACTTCCATCAAAAACAAGCACAGAGGTGGATCACACATTCCTCCTGTCTGACATGTGTCGAAACAAGCTTCAAGGACAAATTCTGTAAAATTCCCAATTGTTTCTGAAAGCATTTTGTAGTGGAGTGTTGTGTTTCTGGCTTTCTCACATGTGTAAAAACATCCCTTGGAGAGTGCTATGCACATAGTNTGTTTCTGAAAGCATTTTGTAGTGTCAGGCACCTTTGGAGCGATGTGTTTCTGGATTTCTCACATCTATGAAAACATCGCTTGGAGAGTGCTATGCACATAGAGAGATCATAACTACTGAAATTAACACTTTTTCTTAATATTTCTAATGAGCTATCCCAGGGGCCAGGGGTGACAACTCAAATTTTTTGTTTAAAAGTAAAGCAGGATGTTGGAAACGGGATGTGGGTGCCATAGAAACACCTAAAAGAAGAGGAAATTGAGAACAGTGAATGAGGCAAACGAGAGGGGAGGAGGTGAAATTAATGGAAGTCCTGCCACGGAAAAGACCAGTAAGGAAAGTGTAGAGGAAAAGTTTTTCTTGCAGTGAGGGGCCTAAGCTGCCAAGTGTGCAGGCTTCAACAAGTTATCTGCACCATTGTGCTTGTTGTACCACACCTCTCACCTCTCCCACCAAAGCTGGAAAAAAAGTCAGGATCCTGTGATCTGATTGACTCCAGCAGCAGTCTGCATGCAGGATTGGCTGTGCAAGAAATGCAGTGAACAGCAAATCTGAGTGGTGGGGAAGGATCCCTTCCCACATCCTGCTGGGAACACTCCCCCTCAAGCAGCCCAGGATGCTGCTGGCTGTGGGGCACATTTTTTATGGTCAATTGGTGTCTGCCAGGACCCCCAGGCCTCCTTCTGGCTGATGGGTCCCCTCTGTGGGCAGACCAATGTGTGAGGTTATTCCTCTTCAGGTGAAGGTCTCTGCATTTCTCTTTGTATTACACTCCTTTAAAAAGGACAAAACACTCGAAATAAACTGCTTAACCTGTGTATTCAATTTGCTTTAGGTGGTTGGAATGTGGATTGTTGCATTTTATCTCCTTGGCAGAGTAGCAGGTGAGAAATTGTATCTTTAAATACTGCCACTAGAAAGTGAATTCAGATGAAGTGGTACATAGCAGATGATGACTGTTATTTTCCTTTACATTGAAATTGTAGTATGATTTGTGGGTCATTTGTAGGGCAATGTCTGTTACAGTGCATGGAACTAATGCTAAAAGGCTCTGCTATGTTCAAAATTTATTTTAAGAGTGCAAGAGACATAACTCTCTGCTGAAAATCCACAGAGAAATTCAGAGTTGCATGTCCTACTTTTATCAAGGCAATGCAAGGTCTGTCTTGCCCAGGATGCTGTATACAAAGAAACAGGGTGCAACATCTATACCAGCAACAGGGTCCTCAGCACACCAATGCTAAAACATAAAAGTTGAGTGTAAGTGAGCACGAGACCCACTTGATCTAGAAAAAAACTACTAAATTGAAGGAAATATTCACATCATTCTTTGTACAAGGTTACCTTCACTCCCATGACAGAGACACAGTGCTTTGGAGTAGAAGGTATGCAGGAGCAATTCTAACAAGCATTTCTTACTAGGCTGTTTTTTAAAAAGGAACTGAACTAATCCTTTACAAGCCTAGAAGGTGGTGTCAAAACACTGTGTGGGTCATCACTTCGTTTATTTAGCTCTGCTTGTGTTTCCACTTGAGGCAATAGACACAAAGGATATATAAATTAACTTTAAAAATATTATTAATATTAAAATTAATTTTTAAATCTTTAAAAAAATTAATTTCTAAATCAGTCATAAGATTAAATCCTTAGTTTTTTGCTCTTCAAACTGCCTTAGTATCAAATACACCATCAAGCAAGAGAATCACACATATAAACAAGTTGTTTCTTCTGCTCTAGGTAAAGAAGTTTGCTACGCCAGGCTTGGCTGTTTTACAGATGACCCACCCTGGTCTGGGATACCAGGGAGGCTTCTGACAGGTTTGCCTGATTCTCCAGAAGAGATGAACATCAGCTTCTCTCTCTACACCAGAGAAACAGGAAATAACTCACAGGTGATATTTATTTTTAACATCAATAGCTGACTGCACCTAAAAATGTTTGTTAACATGTTACAAAGTCTGTGTCAGTCACCACAGGCAAACAAGTCAGAATCAGAAGTTAGTTTGAAGGTACACTAATGAATATGCTTTGGGGTAAAACACAAAAAAAGAGTTATGAATAGCTGTAGGGCACAAGAAGTTTCCTGGTATTTTCCTGAATGTTTGGGATATAGGTTATGGCAGACTGCCTTTTGCATGTGTTTAAGTCTCTGAGCAAGGTTGGAGCACACTCAGCAGCAGGTTGCTCAGCACTTCTGTTGCTGATAAAATAAACCAAAATACAGCTTCCACTACTCCTCATTAAACTTCAGCATATCTGTGATCTAGGACACAGCCCTTCCACACCCAAACTCCCTGAGCTCACATCACAGCCTCTGTACTTGTCTGAAAACAATACAGACAGATAACATTCTCAAGGAAAAATAGATAATTAAGGAGCTTGCAGCAATGTGTAAAGATCAGCTTCACCCCTGCTGCATGCAGCCCTTGCATGAAGCTCTTCCAGCCTTTCTGGAGTGGCTAATGAGAAAAACAGGCTGCAGCTTGGGAGCAGAGCAGCACGCTGAAGCCAAAGGTTAGGTCAGAAAAAGGACAAGCTGGAGCAGGAACTGTGGAGCTGGTGGGCTGCTGCATGGGGAAACTCATCACCCCAGGCCAAGAGACACCCTGTGACCTTGNATTGTTGCATTTTATCTCCTTGGCAGAGTAGCAGGTGAGAAATTGTATCTTTAAATACTGCCACTAGAAAGTGAATTCAGATGAAGTGGTACATAGCAGATGATGACTGTTATTTTCCTTTACATTGAAATTGTAGTATGATTTGTGGGTCATTTGTAGGGCAATGTCTGTTACAGTGCATGGAACTAATGCTAAAAGGCTCTGCTATGTTCAAAATTTATTTTAAGAGTGCAAGAGACATAACTCTCTGCTGAAAATCCACAGAGAAATTCAGAGTTGCATGTCCTACTTTTATCAAGGCAATGCAAGGTCTGTCTTTACATTGCTGCTCTATACAAAGAGCTGACCAGCAACAGGGTGCTCAGCACACCAATGCTAAAACATAAAAGTTGAGTGTAAGTGAGCACGAGACCCACTTGATCTAGAAAAAAAACTACTAAATTGAAGGAAATATTCACATCATTCTTTGTACAAGGTTACCTTCACTCCCATGACAGAGACACAGTGCTTTGGAGTAGAAGGTATGCAGGAGCAATTCTAACAAGCATTTCTTACTAGGCTGTTTTTTAAAAAGGAACTGAACTAATCCTTTACAAGCCTAGAAGGTGGTGTCAAAACACTGTGTGGGTCATCACTTCGTTTATTTAGCTCTGCTTGTGTTTCCACTTGAGGCAATAGACACAAAGGATATATAAATTAACTTTAAAAATATTATTAATATTAAAATTAATTTTTAAATCTTTAAAAAAATTAATTTCTAAATCAGTCATAAGATTAAATCCTTAGTTTTTTGCTCTTCAAACTGCCTTAGTATCAAATACACCATCAAGCAAGAGAATCACACATATAAACAAGTTGTTTCTTCTGCTCTAGGTAAAGAAGTTTGCTACGCCAGGCTTGGCTGTTTTACAGATGACCCACCCTGGTCTGGGATACCAGGGAGGCTTCTGACAGGTTTGCCTGATTCTCCAGAAGAGATGAACATCAGCTTCTCTCTCTACACCAGAGAAACAGGAAATAACTCACAGGTGATATTTATTTTTAACATCAATAGCTGACTGCACCTAAAAATGTTTGTTAACATGTTACAAAGTCTGTGTCAGTCACCACAGGCAAACAAGTCAGAATCAGAAGTTAGTTTGAAGGTACACTAATGAATATGCTTTGGGGTAAAACACAAAAAAAGAGTTATGAATAGCTGTAGGGCACAAGAAGTTTCCTGGTATTTTCCTGAATGTTTGGGATATAGGTTATGGCAGACTGCCTTTTGCATGTGTTTAAGTCTCTGAGCAAGGTTGAAGCACACTCAGCAGCAGGTTGCTCAGCACTTCTGTTGCTGATAAAATAAACCAAAATACAGCTTCCACTACTCCTCATTAAACTTCAGCATATCTGTGATCTAGGACACAGCCCTTCCACACCCAAACTCCCTGAGCTCACATCACAGCCTCTGTACTTGTCTGAAAACAATACAGACAGATAACATTCTCAAGGAAAAATAGATAATTAAGGAGCTTGCAGCAATGTGTAAAGATCAGCTTCACCCCTGCTGCATGCAGCCCTTGCATGAAGCTCTTCCAGCCTTTCTGGAGTGGCTAATGAGAAAAACAGGCTGCAGCTTGGGAGCAGAGCAGCACGCTGAAGCCAAAGGTTAGGTCAGAAAAAGGACAAGCTGGAGCAGGAACTGTGGAGCTGGTGGGCTGCTGCATGGGGAAACTCATCACCCCAGGCCAAAAGACACCCTGTGACCTTGTGGCACTTTTAGTTGGTTCATATTCTGCTAAAGGGAGTCCTTCATGCAGAAAAGATGGGAGCAGCAAAAACTACAAGGGCACAATTTCTGTGGAAACCGTAGTGGAATGGAGAAAGATGAGATTTTTGGTCCCTGAGTTCCAAAAACCACAGACTTTGTCCTGCCAAAGTAGAGTCTTTTTAGTCCTGAGGGTATGGCTTAGCTGACTTCTTTAAATGTTCAAAAGTAGAAACAGATAAAACCTTTTATTTTTTTTAACCTATAGGTGATCTCAGCGATAAACTCCTCGACCATCCAGAAGTCACATTTTTCCTCACACAGGAAAACCTCCTTCATCATTCATGGATTTGGCAGCACTGGAAAAACAGGCTGGGTGGTAGAAATGTGCTTGGTATGAGACAGTATCCTCTGGTTCCCATCAGCTCTCTTGGTATCCTTTAGGCATTACTGTCCACCATGAATTTTACAGTTCATTAGGTAGTAGAAGATACAAACCAAGAATTAAATTTCACACACACCAGCGTTCCCACTCAGGAAGATCCAGCATATCAAGGTCCCTTGGTCCTCTCTGAGACCATTTTTCTCTAGAGTTCCATTCACAAACCCTGCAGATCAGATCAAGGCAGTAACTGAGCAGAGCTGTCCCCAGCCTCTACACGCCTGTGCAGACATGGGGTTAGACACCAATTCACAGCTGCTCCCAGTAGCTGCAGCTGAGCCTTCCTTCAGTCCAAGGGCCCTCCTGACTTGTAAAGCTCAAGTTTCAGTCTATAAATACTCCCCTGCTTCACCACTATTCATTCTTAGAGAAAAACAAAAACCAACCCAAACAACAACAAAACCCAAACAAACAAACAAACAAACGTAAGAACACCACCAAAATTTTTGCTTTTTTGTTTGATTACAGAGTCCAGTGGAAAAAAACATTTCAAATATGAAATGTGGAAGCTCCCACAAAACCAGCAGAGTGTACCTTGGCTCTGGCAGACAAGCAAGATCTGCTATACTTGCTGCTGCTTCTGTGCTGGCAGGGAAAAGGCCAAGCTGGGATAGGCACCACTGGCTACTAAGTCACAAATCAGCAGCACTACTTCTGTTCACAAATCTATGAACACTTTTAATCTGAAATACTCAATTTCCTTTTCCTCTTTTTTCCAATTGAAAAGAAACAGCAATTCTTTCTGGCTCTCTACACTACAAACTTATGGTCCCCTCAGGAGAGGAGTGAGTCCAGGATGCACTATTGTTTCACTTCTGTTTTCCTTGTCATTCACCTTTAGCTGTTTTTCATGGATTAATTTTTGTTATCACTCCTTGTTCTATCTCAAACCTTAAGTGAGCCTTATTCACAGAAAAATGAATTGCAGACTAACACGTGATTCTTCCACTGGAAAAATCACTGTCTCTGCAGGACTGTGCCCAGTACCAAAGTTTCTTTGCTGAAATAGAACCTTTCTTCTCTCCTCCAAATTTTTTTAAGTCTGACATGACTTTCACAGTTTTAAGCCCAGCTGGTAAATAAGACAGTGTACTTCTTACACAATTCAGTTAAACTACCAACATCCCTCAAAGAAAGTCACAATACTGTACATAGAATCTACTGTGCAGTTGTATGGCATTTCAGAAGCATTTCAAATATACAAAGGGTGTATAAAGTAAAATATTTTTATTACAGTTTTCATAATTGATACTTTTTGAGGATTGGCTTGTTACATTCTCTCTTGTAAGAAGATGTGTTTCAGTGTGTTACAGGCTACAGTGAAGAGTCCCATTTAGCAAAGAATGAGAAACTTCATTATTATGTTACATTTTAATTCCTTATTCCAGTTTAAGTTGAATCTCTGATTATTATTTTGTTTCTTTAAATACTTTGCTTTGTGTGTTCCCACATCAGCTGTTACTGGAAGTGGAAAACATCAACTGCATTGCTGTGGATTGGAAGGAGGGAGCAAAAGGCACCTACGTCAGTGCAGTGAACAACATCCGCGTGCTGGGGGCTGAGGTTGCTTATTTCATAACAGCTCTGCAGGTAAAAGACCCTGCTTTACCACCTGCAATTCCTCAGTGCACGTGGTGGGGTTGTGACACTGCTGCTTTGGCTTTGAACCTTGTCCAGTGTGGTCAGGCAGGGCTGTACAGTTGAGATCCAGCTAATTATGCTAATTATCGGCCCTGTGAGGACTTCTCACAGCCTCAAAGGACACAGATGAAGCTGAGATTGAGGAGATGTGCCTATTAATTAGAGACAGTAGGTGGCAACATCTCCATATGATGTTACAGGCAAGCCAGCATTCCACGGAAATGAGGCGAGTTCAGGGTTTACCAGAGTTCCCCAGCATTATATCCCCGTGCCAGAAGTGCATTAATATCTCAGCTTAGCACCACCAAAACGAGCAGTAGCTGCCTTACTTGATAATTCCATGTTTGCTGTCTACAGGCACCACAAACTGTGCAGTTGCCTCCTGGCTGTGAGCCTCGGGCTCCCAAAGGCAGGTGCTCACTTTTGCACAGAGAGTGCAGAGCTGCTCACTTGCAAGGTTTGTGCAGCAGCATTTCCCACTGATTTCAGAAAGACTCAGGGGTACTTGAAGCAGCTGAAAATCAGAATTTTGCCTGGCACTGAACTTGACCCTGGCCAGGAGTTGTTCATCTTAAAATGCAGCAAGAGGAAGTTCAGAGCCCATGAGGACAAGTGCCAACCTTGCAAGAACCTTAGGTTCAAAGAACACTTTACCAAAATCTATATTGTTCCTTCCCAGGAAAATCATGTGTAGCCTCACACATTTGGCTTCTGGATCTTTCTCCTCTATGTATAAATATCAGGTCATTTGAAGACGTGTTCAGTTTCTTATTTACTGTCTCTATTACTGCATCATGTGCAGTCTAGGCCACCCTTTCTTCCCTTACAAAAATGCATAAATGATGCTTAGACTTCCTTGTCTTTTCCCTAATTTAAAAATTTCTGGAATTTCTTTGTCAGAAAGGTTCAGCTGCATTGTAAATGCACTGCAGTAAAATGTTTTCAGAGGAATCTGCCATCTAACAATAAAGGCAGACAGGTCCATTCTCCAGATCTGCTTTAATTTTGGTACACACCTTACAAAACTTAATGTAAAAAACTGAAGCAATTAACAACTTTGCTGGTTTTGGTTGCTACAAAACTCAATGAATGTGTCCCCTGTGTCTCTCTTTCCACCTTCAATGCACGTGTAGTATCTCAGCAGTGCAGGGCTTGTACAGGTGAGACCTGGCTAGGAGGAGAATGGGTGTCACCCCACCTGAACTTGGCAGTTAAAATCTTATTCATTATATGATCACATATAATGAATCAAACAGACATGGAGAATAGACATGTGACAAAAAAAGGGCTGCAAAGTAGAATAAATAAAGAAAAAAGTAAGATCATTTTTACGAAAGATGACATTAGGCATTGATCCAAAGGGAAAGATTGTCCAGATTTTGTCACACAGGATAATGGAATATAGCAAGCCTATGCCAACACTACAACAGTGAACCCTTCATCACTATGCATGTAAAATTCCAGATGGGATCATTTTTCTGTCAATTCTTAGTGTAATTTAAACAGCAATTAACTCAAGGAACTCCCCCTCTGTTTGCTATGCAGAAAGTCGGCCTAGATGTTCCCAGAGGCCCATAATGTCAGACCTTCTCTTTGCTTGTTATTCAAAGCCTGTGTTCTTATCTCCTACCACCACCACTTTAATGATCAGAAAATGTTCAGGTACTCCCCTTATGAAATCCATTTAATTGGCCACAGCCTGGGAGCACACACTGCAGGAGAAGCAGGAAGAAGGATCCGAGGCATCCGACGGATAACAGGTAATGGATAACTCTGCTCACCAAGATCCAGAGCTAGCAGTGTGTGTTTAAAGGAAAAAAAAAACTCGCAACACACTGGTCTGTAGACTGGAATTTAATTATTGCCAGTGCTGGAGATACCTGTCATGAGAGCAGACAAAATTTTATGCTTCTCAGAAACAGGGTAATTATTACATGTTCTTTTCTGTTCGGGTGAAGTACTCTTTAGTGGAAGGACAAGCATAGCTAACATGTTTGTAGCATTACCATCATTCACTGGGTTACAAAAAGCCAAAGACAAAGCAACAAGAACCCTTAGTCTTCCCTATTTACATCTTTGGAGTCCAGTAAATGCCTCCTTCCTAGTAATATAATATGCCATTATGTAATCCATGGAAAAAATATTTTACTTCTCTTGGAATAAGTTTTCAGAAAGGTTCACAAAACCATACTATTTGCATATTTTTTATAGTTTAGCTTGGAATTCACATCATTATTTGGCTTGCATTTTGCAAAACTAAACATCTGATTTCATGAGTTGGCAAAAGATATATTAACGTGTGCAACACTTCCCTCTCTCCCTCAACCACTAAATGTGGGGGTTTTTTTTTAGGTTTAGACCCTGCTGGTCCCTATTTTGAAGGTACCCCTCCCAAGGTGAGACTGGATCCTACAGATGCAATCTTTGTTGATGTTATCCACAGCAACGCTGCTCACTTTCCTGCAGCAGGTAAGTGCTCCTGTGCCAGTGGGCACCTGCAGGGATGGGCATGGCACCAAGACACTGACACCTTCCCATGCATGTCTCAGGGTTTGGAATGTATAACACCACTGGGCACCTGGACTTTTACCCAAATGGAGGAACTGTGATGCCTGGATGTGCAAAGATGAAGCAAAGCGATTTTGAAGCCATCACTGCAGGTAAACATAAAATTCCAGCACATACCATATTTTATTTTTGCTCAGTTCTGAAACAGGAAGGGTGAAAATTGCCCACTGTTTGGGAGAAAACAGGGAAACAAAATTGGTTTTTGCCAGTTTACTCCTAAGTTAAAAAGGAAGTAAGAAACAACAAAGGCTGGAACAGAACAGTGCTCCACAGAGAGCTCTGCAGGGAAAGGAGGTGTCATACATGCCTAAGCTTTGCTTTTGTAATTTGAAACTGGATGCAAACCCCAAAAAGGCAGGAAGCAGGGGGTCTGCAGGTCCAACAACCCCAGCAGGAGACTTTCCAGGCTGAGAAAGGCCAAATCAGCATCATGACAGCACCACCTCTGGTTTCTTGCAGGTGCTGTAAATCCAACAGTTCTAAGGCATGAACTAGGTAAAAGCACTGAGTGTTTCCAGGGACTGTACATGTCTCACCTCTGAACCTGAGAATTCTCTATTTTCAGAGATTTTGGACAGTTTGGTGGGTTCTCCATGCTCTGTTAGGCCCTTAAAACTGTAACAAATGTTATCCTGCTATGATATCTCATATATATATGTATATATGACTGTCTTCTTAAAAGGGACTATTACATCATAGCAAACCAATGCATCTCACTTGAAATCTTAGCCTAATGGTGCACCATTTTCCAGACAAAACACAAAAAAACGGCAATTTCTCCTGCAACTAGAAATTCAGCCCAAAAAAGGAATTATTACAGGTCCATGCTGCTGTTCTCTTGTGTGCCTGAGCTGTTTCCATGGTGAGACAAGTGCAACTCTTGCAGAGGACAATGGGAGGTTGTTTTATCAAAGCTCATAAACTTCAAACTTTTTTCCAACAGATGCTACACTCTTTGGGGGGTGCCACCACTCACGCAGCCACGAGTTTTATTCTGCAAGCATCCTCGAACCCAGTGGATTCCTTGCATATCCCTGTGACTCATATGAGGACTTCAAGAAAGTAAGTATTTCAGCCCAGGGAGGGGTGAGGTGTAAAGCAAATATTCCAGGTCTCTGGAGCAGACAGCACTTGGATGCTGGTGGCTGGGGTGTGGCTGGGTAGGAGGAAGCACAGCACACAGCAGTTCCACTATTCCACTCTGGAAAAGGAATCCTGAAGCATAAATGGTGTCACCAAAATATTGGGGACAAAAATGAAAGCTCGTGGAATTCTCACCCCAAACCTTTATGCAAAGGGAATGTAAGTTAGGTAGATGTATCCTACTAATTCCTACATTTAGAGCCTCCAGAATCCTTGGCTGCTCTCTAATTACATTGGGCACTGATTAGAGCACCTAAATACACTTCTGAACAATGCTCCTTTCATTGTCCCCCATTTGTGAATGCAGGCAAGTTCCCCTTGACTAGGAGGGTAAAACTGGCCTATATTTTGCACTAGAATCTAACTGAAGAATATTTGAGCTAACAAAGTTTCAGGCTATTACCCTACACAGGCATCAAACCTGCTCATTCTGCACCCTCTTGGGTGCAGGAACCATTATCTAACATAAGTTTCTCAGGTTTTGGTGTTAAGTTATGAAGACACACAGTACTGCCACAGCTTTGCAAGATCAGAACAGCATCTGGAGCCTTAATTTCATAAGGGCTAGCATGAAAAATAATATTCCTCATTAACTGATGCTCTTATTTTCCCCAGGGAATCAATTTCCCATGTCCACAGGAGGGATGTCCAATGATGGGGCACTATGCTGACAGATTCCCAGAAAAATTGAAGAGGGTAGACCAAAAGTATTTTTTAAATACAGCAGCAGATGAGCCTTTTGCTAGTAAGTGGAGAAGGTTTGTTACAGTTGTTCACAATTTTGAAAAGTGTCTTGATGTGATTTACAGCCCAGCACCTGTGCTGCTTCTATAAATAACTGCTAATAGTCTGACAGAAAATGCTACATTACTGGTGCAATGTAGCATTCAAGCTCACCAACGATAGTCTGGATTTATTTTTGGTTTTATTTATGTAGCTTGGAGACAAAAAGTGTTTATCAAATTGTCTGGTGTAAAGAAAACAAGGGGAGACATAAACCTGGTTTACCACGACACACTGGGGTACTCAAAAGAATATGAAGTTGCCAGGTAAGTTAAATTAATATTTTTCTACAGTATTTTATGCTGCTAGCATTAATCTACATACTTTCCACACATTTGAGCAGTGTTAACACTCATCCTGCATTGCAAATATTCTGCTTCACATCAGATAGGAAAGAATTTATTGCTTAAGTAAAACCCATGAGGGCAGATGGATGGCTGTAAAAAGGCAATGGAAGGCATCTCCATTTCCATGAGTTCTGTGTTTCTGAACTCCAGGTGAGTCATTCCTGCAAACTCAGCACACAAGGGCTCTGGGGACAGCCCCAGTCTCACTCTTGTCACCTCCCCATGGCCTCCTGCCACGGGCACATTTAAAGTGTTCAGTACTGGTTTTCATCCTCTCCTCATTCAAAACCCTGGTCCAGTGCCCTGTGCTTTTACAAAGAACACCAAAAATGCAAATTTCTCTTGTAAATAAAGGGCAAACGTGAAAATATCTAGAGCATGTGATTTATTTCAGTGATCTCTGAACTGTTAAACTTAGTGATGCCATTTTTCCTTCTATTTGCAGTGGAGACCTCTCTCAAGATGATGTTTACACACAGTATCTTGATGTTGAAATCAACCCCAAAAATACTACAAAAATTGAATTTCGCTGGAATAAAGCCATATTCTCTCTGCTCTGGGCAAGACTGGGAGCAGAAACAGTCAATATAATACATGGAGCAGATGGACATAGGTAAGTGTCCCATTTAGAGGTCAGAAGGCAAGAGAAAAAACCCTGAGAGAAAAGATGGAGAAATGGTCTTGGACTCATGGTTTGTAATCAACAATGTGAATTTTGATAAGGAAAAAGACAAGGCATTGCACTTTGGACAGAAAAAAATCAGAAAAATCAGATGTTTGACTATGCACCAGGGAATAACTGTCCAGAAAAGAATACAGCAATGAATAATTTGAAATATTTGGCTTTTCCACAGCAAAACAATTACAAACCAAGATTAAAAATATTAAACCTCAAATTTTACAGCTGGTCCCCAAAAGAAGGAAATTCACCTTGTTACTGTTAGTAGCAGATGTTAATAATCTTAGCAGCAGGCTTTTAGGAAGCTTTCAGTGGTATTATGGTTGGACTAACAACCCTCAAGGTGACAGCTGACACCGTTTCATTTTTCATTGGGCAAAAAGAGATAAATCTTGATTCAAGCATTTTTTTTTTTTTTTCTTCCCAGGTCCACTTTTTGTGGCCATGGAACTGTGGCATATGGAGAGCCTCAGTTACTCATACCTTGCTAGAGGTCCCCAAGGTCTGTACAGGGCAGCTGAGTAAACCCTCAGTCTTGTGCATGGAAATCTTGGCACAAAACACAATTAAAGCAAATTAAAAAAAAAAAAAGAAAATTGTTGTTTGTTTTTTTTCAGTTCTTTGCAAACACACGTGTCAATGTTTCTCATGTTTGAGCCACGTTTATTGTGCTTGTAACTATGGAGCCACCAGAAATCACAGATGATAAAATCCATTTAAAACTCTGCACATTCTCACTCTACCTGTTCCTCAAAGCAAGAACTGAGTCCCACCACACTGACAGAAAAATCTGGGATATTATCAAACGCTCTCAAGGCAACACATGTCCTCACAACACCCCTGCAGGTCTGAAACACCTCCTTTCTGTAGCCTGTGCTGCTGTTCAGAGTATTCCAGCCCCACATAGGAGCACTGCCCTCAGGAGACACTCTGGGATGAGGCAGGAGCAGCACGAGGGCAGGTGACTCCTGCAGCAGGTGAGCCAGCATTTGTACCTGCACCTGCCTGGAAAAGGCAGACAGGGCAAACCTCAAGTGCTCCCCACTTTGGAAGGAACTAAACACTGAATCCCAGCTCCTGGATACTGTTTAATTTCAAACACAAATATTTGCAGTGGCCACTGAGAGTCCTGAAGAGAAGCTCTGAGTAACCAGGTTGGCAAAACCTGGGACTGACCATTTCACATTTAAAATGACCATCACTGCTCTGCAAAGCATGGCATGAGTGAGCCTCCTGCAGCTGTTAGAGACCAAGGCAGTGGATTTTCCAAGTATAAAACCCAAACTTTGAGCTAATGAAGGGAAGAAAGAGTTAATAATTTATTTACTCTCATTTCCCCATGTTTGACAAATGACGTACAAGCACTTGGGCAGATAAACTTCTAAGAAACAGGGGTAGAAATACTATGAGAACACATTTATGAGTATAGACTTCTGAATGATTTTTTTTTTAAGAAAAACCCCAGCCCTGTTGTATCCTTGATTAAACACAAGTGTAAAAAAATTAAAAGCATAATTAAACACAAGTCTGAGGTTCAGCCAGAGAGACCTGCAGTTCTGAGTCCTGCAAGTCTCCTGGGGAACTGACACATGGCAAGGAAAATGTGAACAATGCTGGGAAGCTCCACAGTGTCCCAAGAGAGAGCCACAGCATCCTGAACACCAGAAATCCAGTCCTTTCCCTGCCTGCTTCCTATTCCAGACTACACCTTCTTCAGGACTGGAGAAACGTAGCTGTGCCTTAATTTATTCCTTTTTTTTTTTTTTTTAAATCAAAACACATCCTTCTTCCAAAGCCCTCAAGTGTGGGGCCACAAGGACAGAGCATCTCCTCCAGGCACAGAGCAGCCTTCATGGTACTGAGGGACTGCATCCCAGCCCTGCCCAGCCTTCCCAAAGGAGGAGCAAGCAGCTGAAATCCCACTGACCATGGCCTAAGGAATTGTACATTTATTCTGTCTGACCTGTGTTATTACAGCATTGAATAAGAGCAGCAGACTAATGGATAAAATCCTAACTCAAATCTTTTCCAGCTCTTAAATTAAGTGGGAAACAACGTTCCCCCCTCGTTTTGAACAAGTGTTAAATCTTGTCAGTGCACTGGGGAATGTACTGATTCCACTGATACAAACCTATTTACAAACCAAAATCCCACTTCAACTGAAGACAGGAGCACTGAACTCTAAATCAGTATCAAAGGTGGTATCTTAATAAAAACAAAATTTAGCTGTTTAAAGAAATAAACTCCATTATCACCGATGATAGCAGTGGAACACCTGGTATCCATTTGGTCATTCCCAGAGGTGGAGACCAGGGAACATAAACTCTGCAAACATATAAGGCCATAAAGCATAGCCAAGCTGATGAAACTCTCTAAGTGGAGTCAGCTCAGGTCTCATTTCTTCTTGAGTTCACTTAGAGCCTTCTTCTAGAGAGAAACAGGTCCAAGGGGTTGCCAGACCTAGTCTTTTGCATTTGCACAGGCTGCTTTTCACCTTTTAGTTGATGTTTCTACTAGAACAATCTACAGAGCTTTGTAGCATTCCAGCCATATCCCAATATCTGGTGGAAATCTGTATGTTATTTGTATATATTTCCAGTGAGTTTGCTCTCATCACTCAGAGTTCATCACTCAGAACTTCTCTCAAAGTTGGTGTTACATGGGTACTATAGAAAGGATCCCAAGGGTTACACAACTGTCCTTCTATATCTACTTAATTCAGCAAGGAAATCAAAGGAAATTAAAGGGAAGCCAGGAGAAGGTCAGACTCTTTCACTATGAGAAGAACATACCAAGCCCACTAAGAGTTTTCCAGAAGGGATAAGCCCCCATCAAAAGACCCAGAAAACACAGGAGCATTTCACATCTGAAGTCACTTGATACAGGGTAAGGAATGGGACTTAAAAATGATGTGGTTCCCTACTAACTACACCAAGGAGTAGATCTCCTACACTCCAACTATATAACACCAAAAATAAAAGCCTTCCCAGCCAAGACAAGACACACAGATCCATATAATTCTCTTTCTTGGGCCACTCCTGATGAGTTGCTTCCTGGGAATTACCAGCTTCTGGAGCTCCTATCATATTACGATATGATCACTGTTCAAGAAATCTATATCCATTGATGTTGGGGCTATCAGAGAAACCAACCATTTAAGTTGTTCTCTAATCTATAAACTATAACCTGAAACAAACATTCCTATCTTCCTAGAAAACTTTCCAAGGATAAAGCAGGCTATAAAAGTACATGCAAAGTTCACACATTAATGCCAGGAGCTTCAAGGCTGCATCGTAAGTAGTTCAGGTCTGGGCGTTTTTCCTTGTACCTCATCAGATTTGTGGCTTCTCACAGCACAGGACTGTGAAGGGGAATGGCAGCTCATGTTCTCAGGTCCTCATGCTAATTCTAAAGTAGCTCCTGTACATCTGAAGGAAAAAAATCAGCCTGGATTTAAGCTATGCTTTTGTTTATTTATGGCCCCCCAATCTCTCATGGAGCAAGCAAACACAAAGCTGACTCACACCTGTCTGGCACACACAGCAGTCAGGGATACCTCCTGCAGAAACAGCAGGCACTCTGCTCACCTTGAGGAAATTCAGCACCAGGGGGCTGAGTCTGCTTGCTAAACGAGAGGGTTAGCAAACCCTAGCTGCTTCTTTTTCTACTGTTCCAGATGCCTGGAATTTGGATTCTTGCCCTGTTTCTGCTCAGCGCAGCAGAAGGTAAGCATATGGGGTTAGTGTCTGTATTGCCTTTCTATGCTGCTGTATTTTCCACCTGTTTTCTAGGTGTTATTCTATACCCTGGTGCCTTAAAACTTACTGATTGAGGTTAGTGTGGCTCACTTTTCCATACAGGAATGGTCAGATGAGAGTGTGCGTGTTGTCTTCTCCACTCTGGGAATTCTGCCCTAGGAGTGAGCAAGAAAAGCTGACGTTTCCTATCTCAGAACAAAGCTACTGCTCTATTAAACATAGGGATATATTTCTTGTACTCTTAATAATGATGGAAATGAAAAAAAGCCAGGGCAAGGGGGGGAGGCAGTCTAATAGGGGCATAGCTTTGTATTCAGCAGAAGACACTGGCTTGTGCAGTATATGACTTCTCATGTGCAGTCAGCTGTTCAGCACAGTCTCAATTTATTGCTGATTATCTGCAATATTTTGGCTTGGCATGAGGAGAAACTCATCAGCTGTCTCTGCCTTGGGCAAAGAAACAGCTGGGGGAGGGTACCCAAGGATACCACAGAGGAACTCCTCTGAAGACTTTGTTGATGAGCAATAGGGTGGCTTCTATCCTTGGGACAAACTGCAGCCTCTCAAGATCTAGGAAAGGGCAACTGCTGGTCTTGGCTTTCTGTAAACTGTGGGATTTTCCAGGATTAAAAAAAATGACCCCCAGAGAAGCCATGCTATGAGCTCTGACTGCTCCATTTCTCTGCTTATTCACACATTTTTTTTTTTTTTTGGTCTTCATGTTACAGGCAAAGAAGTTTGCTTTGAAAGGCTTGGGTGCTTCACAGATGATGTGCCATGGTCTGGGACTACTGAAAGGCCAGTCCACAAATTACCCTGGAAACCAGAGAGTGTAGACACTCATTTCCTCCTGTACACTAGAGAAAACACTGATGACTTTCAAGTAAGAACTGTCATGGTTTAAACATTAGTGAATCACATACAAAACTCATAAATAAACACAGACTCCATCTGTGTTCCTGAAAAGTGTTAAAAATGGCCAAACTTCCACTTTATTCAAAAGACCACCTCTTCCAGCTCCTTGGCAGGGAAACTGAGCATTTTGGGGCAATTTTTTTCCACAGACAAAATCAAAGCACGCTGAAGTCTTGTCTGCTCTAAGATGGGTGTCAAAGCTTGCTTTGAATGGAGGTACACATGAACTTTCATGTGAATTCTTGCAGATGAGTTCAACATTGCAAAACTTTTAAACATCTGCACAGATAAGCACGGTTCAGGTCTTTGCAATTTTGCAAGGTTATTTACAGAAAGCAGATTTAAAGGTTTATAAAGTTCTTATCTATGCTAATTTAATTATTTTAAAATCTACATTAATGTAGGAGGTGTCTGCTGTTGATAAGTCAACAATCGACGTCTCAAATTTTAATGCAAGCAGGAAGACCAGATTTATTGTACATGGATTTGTAGACAATGGAGAAGAAAACTGGCTGTCAGACATGTGCAAGGTAGGTACCACAGGGACACCCTTAGTTTGCATTTATAAACATATTCATATAAATAGTCTGTTTTCTCTATTTCTTACCAAATTTTCTCATGGTGTTTGTAGTGATAAGAAAGCAAAAAATATAGTTCACATTTTCAGATTTTTATCAAACTGAATATGTAGTTTTGCACCTTGAGGAAATAATGAGGTAAAATGCATAGAGCTTTTCTCTTTAGTGAAGTGAGTGGCAAGAAGATTTGTCTCAGTAAGTCCCCTTTTTCTTGGTAAAAAGAACACAAACTCTGGAGAGAGATACTGGCTAGGGTTGGGGTGATTCCAGAAATAACTGCAGACTCATAGCTCCTGCATCCTATTTCTCCAGCCAGGAGAAGGTTTCTGGATGTGGAAGGGCTATCAGGAAGGTTTGGGCTGCCATGTGGCTGCTGGAGGCTGAGCACGTGGGCTGACAATTACCAAAAGCAATAAAGATATAAAATGTACATCCAAAGGGGAGCTCAAGGGGAGCATTTCAAACAAAGCTTTCAACCTAGGACTTGCTATGAGCGCTGACTGTAGTAAAGCACTCTGCTTTATTGATTTTTGTGCTAATTCCACAAATTATTTCCTAACCCTGTCCCTATGCAAAGTGCAATTTCAGCTTGTGGTTTTCTCAAGTCCTCCAAACATGCTTTTGATTGCAGCTGGAGCTAATGAAAGCCCCTGGTCATGCAGCACAGAGCAAAATACCAGCTGATGGCACTTTGAGGATAAGGTTTTTCAACTACTAACACAACTACAATTTTTAAAAATATTGTATTCCTGTTTTACTTATGAGAACACTGTGAGGAACAATGTGAAACTAAAATCAAGGTATTCCACATTTATTGCATCCCCTTTGCCTGCTTCTTCTGAAGCTAGATCAAAAGAAAAGAAAAACAATGGATGATTGTTGGATTTGTCAGTTAATAATTTGTTTCAAGTATCAGAAGCCAGTTGATGTTTTTATAGTTTTCTGTCTTGCATTTTGCACTTTAAAATAGAGGTTTTTTTCCTGGAACTTCACAATCAATGAGATAGCTCACAATTTTTTTGCAGCTTGTCCCTTAAATCCATTTGATCAATTTTCCAGGATGTAGAGACATGAGATAAATCCTTAAATTCTTCATCTATTACGGTAGCCTTTGTTTTATCACAATACTCTAGTTTCTATTTAGAAACAAATTGGTCTCAGTGAATCTTTTCAATAAAGATTAGAGCAAAAGGGATTGTGAATACATCAATCCTCTTATATGTATCTGTTACTTGCTTTCCTTCCCATTAAGCAATAATCCTATCTGCATATTGATTTTTACCACTTCTAGTATGGGCACAGACACTTTTATTGCCTTTTTTGTCCTTTGTCAGTTGTTGCCATATACTTAAGCTGCTAAAACAAAATACTTTTAGCCAAACAGTCCAGCTCAATGGAGAGCAGTAAACCCTCTGATTCTGTGGCAAAGTCTCTGCCTGCATATACATATTTCCAAATACAGCCATAAATACGAAATGAACGTCAACAGTTTGTACACCATCTTATAAAAACATTATCTTTCTTACAAATCTGCATCAGAAAACCACTATTGACTTCTACTATCAAAAATATTCTACTTGAATTTGGGTTAAAGTAGTACTTTTAAATCACTGAAGTGAATAGGTGCATAAGTAGAGCTCTTATTTAGTGTTACGTGCCAAGTTTGATTGAAAATAAAAATTGCAAGTTCCATTATTGATATTGTTCTCCTTTCTGTAAAAAGTACTGCTCTGGGTATTTGAAAAGATTACTCCATTACATATCACCCTCTTTCAGCATTGTGTGATCACACAAACCCCCCTGAGCACACATCCATGAGACAGCTTTGGTTTTCAAATCATTCTCATACAAGTCCACACAAGATTTAGTAGCTGAGCCACAATGACCACCATGAACTGATCCCATACTGTATTTACCACGGATTTTACTTTTGTTTTACAAACCAGAGGATGCTTACTGTGGAAGATGTGAACTGCATCTGTGTGAACTGGCAGAGAGGTGCAATGTGTCAGTACACCCAGGCATCGAACAACGTCCGTGTCGTGGGCGCTGAAATCGCTTATTTTGTGAATGTGCTCATGGTAAGAGTCTGCTGCTCCTAAAGCTATGCTATAATACAGTTTTGACAGAAATACAGCTCTGGAACTTTCACAAATGTAGATGTAACCAGCAGAAGATATTGTCCTCTACTCCACAATCAGTTGTGCTGAACACAAACAGCACAATGTTTTCTAAAAGGAGAATAGTGTGATAGCAGTAGGGCCTGCCAAATTAAGGAGAGGAAATTCTACAAGAAATTCTCATAGTACAGCCAAAGAGTTATTCTGTAGATGTTAAGAAATGCAGTATAAAACTAAATATGCAGAAATAATGGATATGGCAAACTTCTTTCTCATGGAGACAGAACCAATGAGCTCACAAGAACACCAGAAAACCAGCTGGCAACACTGGCTGGGGATAGGCAGGACCCAGCAGCTGCCCCAGGGAAAGCTGTGGTGGGCAGTGCCCAAACCCACAGGAGGTGGCTCCTTTTCCAGCCATCTTCACATGGGAAGTGAAGCTTGGTCTGAAGCCTTCTCTTAATCTAATTGCTTTCAACACAAATTTCCCATAAAAGAACTATAAAAAACTAAAACCAGAGAGTGTGCTGGGTCTAGCAGTGCTCTGACCCCTCTCTCATTCTCCACATCTGCATTGCAGCTACTGAATTCCTGCCCAAAAAGGCTGAAGGCATTTCTCATCTCATGGCCTCCTCCAGCTTTGCGTGGTGCTTATCCTGCCAGGTGTAACTGAGAGTTCCTGCCTGGCCTATCCTTACAAGCCAGACAAGCATTCTGTGAACCTTAATGGCCCTCTGGAAGGATACAGAGCCTCTCAGGACTCTTGACAGAGCTGTCTGGAGTCACAGCAAACTCCAGACAAAACCAAACCAGGGCAGTAGCTGAATAGAGGTTTGGAAAATCTATGTGCAGGACAGAAGTAACTGGCAAAGAAACGCTGAAATCCTAGAGGAGTTCCTGAGCCAGCAGGCAAATTAAAAGTAGTTTCCCAGCCCCTTCCTTCCCTGTAGCTGATGCAAACGGGAGTAGCAGTGTTTGTTCCTTGCTGTTTTGTCAGGATGAGTACGGATACTCCCCAGCTGACGTTCACATCATCGGCCACAGCCTGGGAGCGCACGCTGCCGGCGAGGCCGGCCGGAGGCGGCCGGGCATCAGCAGGATAACCGGTCAGTGGCTGCAGCCAGTCCCACCACACAGAGCACTGCTGCTCCCTTTCCCTCCTGGTTGCACCTGTGGGCTGCACTGTAGTCAGGGGAAATTGGAATATTATGCTCCTTTCACGCTGTACCCCAAGGAGCAGTGCTGTGCTAAGTGGGGCGAAAGAGTGTGATAATTATTTTGCTTGCACATGTGGTACACAGCAAAGGGATTTTTTTTAAACCTGTTCAGCACTTCCAGAGTTTAAAGCTGTGGGTTTGGTCTCCTTATTCATCACAAGGGCCATTATTCATGCCAAGGGCATTGTGCATTAAGCAGAGTAGCCTTTCATGGATAAAAGACAATTTTGGACATTATTAACAAAACCCTTTTCAGATGTTATTTTTCCTCGGGGATTTCAGGCTTGGTGAAACTTGGACTAATAGTCTACAAAATTCAGTTTAAAAGCAAACCCAAAATAAGTTGCCTAGGGACAAGAAGAGATGCAAGTATAAGGCAGCAGAAGCTGTGCAATTTGCAAGAGTTTACAAGCACCTGAAATTGCTGCAGTAATTTGGGAAGAAAATTGATTCTGTTTCTGCTAGGTTCAAAAGCGAAGCTCATTGCTTCAAAACTAGATGTTTTTCCCAAAATCTGACTGGAGCCTGACATAGGCAGGCAGGTTTAAACACCTCCAAGCAGGCAGGATGCTATCAGCACAAATTCCTCTGAGTACACTCAAGCGAGGGACTCTGGAAACCACGCAGATGGATCAGTTACTTGGGATGCAGTCACAGTAACCTCAGTTTGAGTAATGTTATTAAAGACAAGTTCAATTAAAAAAAAAAGTTAATTCCAAGTGTTGGCATTCAGCATTGCTGTAAGTAGGTAAAGCAGTGAAATTTAATAGGCTTCTCACAGGTGACTTCCTGGGAGAAAAGCCACTTGGTAAGAGAGAGCACACATCCTCATTTGATTGATGCCTACATTATTTAGATATAAGAACAATAGGCAACTATATTTGTGATGTTCACTAGATACAGTCAATGATATCTAAAATGATTCTACACTTACATTTCTTTATTTATACATAACACTACTCTTTTCTCTCAGGACTGGACCCTGCACAACCTTATTTTCAAGGCACTCCAACTGAAGTCAGACTGGATAAATCTGATGCAGACTTTGTTGACATTATCCACACAGACTCAGCTCCCACAATCCCCAACTTAGGTGAGTATGCAGCTCTGCTCTACTGATTATTTATTATTTACTGTACTGAATTATTTATGCCCTGTGGCACTTCAGTGTCCTGATTGTTCACCGAGGCTGCTGTGCTGGGGCAGAACAGAACAAATTCACCACTTTAGTCACTAACAGCTCCTGTCCTAAAACACCATGCACAGGCAAGCAGCTACAGGTATGAGACAACATTAATTTCAAACATGCTTACCCTGTTTCAAATGCTCCAGGTTTTGGCATGAGACCAGCTGTAGGACACATTGACTTTTATCCAAACGGAGGAGAGGAGATGCCCGGCTGTGGGAAGAACCCTGTTTCACAGATTGTAGATCTCGATGGCATCTGGGAAGGTAAGAGTGTTATTTGCATTACCAATTCAGGGGAAGCCCTCAAAGTGTAGCCACTTATCTTTCCTTAATTCAGGTGTTTTACATTAGCTTTTGGTGTATGCAGCAGTGGCAGCTGCAGACTGCAGTGGAGCTGTGAAAATGCTCAAAACACACCACTTTTCCAGAGCTTATTAAAAAATAAACAAGACAAAGGGTTTGCCTCTGGAAAATGTGTTTCCTCTAAAGGATCTAATATCAGAAACAAAAGTTGCTGGAGCTGTGCCAAACATTTTGAAGGGTCTTTTAGCAACACATTGCATTTTCTGTCTAATTGCCCAGCGGCAGCACTGGTGGAATTGGGCAAAGATGTTCACGGCTACTCCTGGGAGAGTGTGTTCAGCTGAAACTCTGCAGAGATAGAGCAATTAATTCGATTCCTTATTAAGTTACAGATTACAATCAGAGTTGCATTGAAGTG
Organism: Ploceus nigricollis; assembly: GCA_013399945.1. NCBI lineage: Eukaryota > Metazoa > Chordata > Aves > Passeriformes > Ploceidae > Ploceus > Ploceus nigricollis. The sequence goes on along the minus strand of VXBC01009900.1, from coordinate 298,467 downwards.
ATGTCATTGTGTCTATTTTTAGGCAGCTAAAAAAAGATTGGCGCGTAGTTGCTCAAATGCACTGTTCTTTGTTGCTTTACGTGGTTCTCATAAAATCTCTAAGTGTCAGAGGATTCCTATGTATCTTTCTAAAATTAAATTGCACATAAGATTAAAAAAATAAATTAAAAAACCTCGAAGATTTCTGCTGTGGAGATTTTTTTTCTGAGGTCTTTCTTACACTACTGCAAACAACTTAAACTCTGGGAATCCATTATCTGATTTGTGATAGCCAGCCTTTTACTCCAGGTTTTATTCAATGCAGCTGGAGGCATTACTTTTTCATTCTCGCCCCCTTTTTTTTTTTGATAGAGTAAACTTGTTATCAATGATGGGGAATTAAAGCACAAAGAATTAACTGTGGAGTGTATGGTCTTCTTTTTAACCTGAAGTCAGGAAAATACAGGCAACACAAAGGAAAATAATATATTCATTATTTTAATTTTAAGAGTCTCCCTTTCTTAAGTACCCCCCAAATAATAATAATTTTGTTTTGAAGCCCTCAGCTGGAGCAAATCAGCGCTGCCCTAGGAAGTTCACTGTTAAATACTTTTCATTTGGTTTTCTTTTGTTATGGTAATGAAACTGTTGCCTACAAAAGACCTGCTTCAGGCAGCTCTGGTTTCTATTGTTAAACTCGGTCAGATTGCTTGAATAAGTGTTTTTTGAGGGGCAGGGGCTGGGCTGAGCTGCACAGTCGGTCTCCACAAAGCATTTCAAGTTTGCATTTTATACCTGTTGAGCCAGTGACATTCCTTAGGGCGTGAGTGCACCAGGAGCAAGTAGGGTTCCAACCCCACGTTTGGTTCTCCGAGAATTGCGGTGAGGCTTTTGAGGAGGAATGATGCACGTCAGTGACATGGGTTTCTTTCCTCGAGTGGGAAGAGAAAAGGAGAACTAACCTGGGGGCATCTTTTGGTAGGAACTCGGGACTTTGTGGCTTGCAATCACTTGCGGAGTTACAAGTATTACTCGGACAGTATCATCTACCCTGACGGATTTTTAGGCTATCCTTGTGCTTCATATGATCTTTTCCAAGAAGTAAGTATTTCTCAGAGCTTCAGGATGGACCCTATTGAAAACATTATTAAAAATAAATTCTTTGACTATTTTTTTTTCCTTGTCTGGCTGGATAATGTTATTAATAGATATATTTGTTTTCACTAGGGAGGCTGTTTCCCATGCCCAGAAGGGGGATGCCCAAATATGGGTCACTATGCAGACAAATTCAAGGACAAGGTTAAAACTGATTTCATGAAACTTTACCTGAATACTGGAGAGGCCAGGGATTTTCCTCGTGAGTTTTGAATGCTTCCATTGCTACATACTCATAAAAATTTTATTTTCCTGTTTGAGAGTTAACTTTAGCAGATGAACAGATCTCATCACAGTGCAAAATCTCTTCTGTTCCTCATGTTTTCTCCTCTTTTGCCCCACCACTAATGCCAGTTTGGGGCCCTACAGTGCAAGAAAGTTGCTGACAAACTCTAGAGTCTAGTGGAGGTTACTGAGATGTTTAGAGGATTGCAAGGTTCAAGGAGAAGGGAGGAGAGACGATGCACAGAAGTTGCAGAAAGGGAATTTCTTAATAAATAGTATGATAATTACATCACAATGGCAGTGGTTAAATGCAGGAAGAGGGGCCCAGGGATGCTGGGAAATCTCCATCACTGGAGATGCCAAAAACTCCATTTGACAAAAGCCAAGAACAAGTGGATCACAGCTGGTTTCAGAACTGGATGGAGAAGATGAGCTCCTTTACAACCTCAGTTATCCTAAATGCCACCTCTCACAGCACACTGCTTAGTTTGCCCTTGTAAGCACAAATCAGAATCTTCTTGAGCTCCTTTTGCTAATTGCACTCTAAAAGGAAGTTCCCACTCACAAAAAATATTTTCCTGGAGCTTCAGAATTCTTCCGTGCTGCTTAGATTCTGTATCTGTATTTACCCTTAACACCCCTTTATTTCCAGCTTCACTCTGTATGAAAACCTTCATGGTCAGAATGCTGAGATCTGTATTGTATTTACTACAATTTGGACTAGTTTTCTCTTTTTTCTCTCCCAGAAAGTAGCACAAATGTCTTCCACTTCTCATGTTGATCTCATTAGGACATAACCATGGATTTGACTCACTCGTGTTTTGTATTTTCTGCTCTCAACTATACTGCACAGACACAAAACCAAAAAAAAAAAAAACAAAACACTAGAATTTAATATTTTGGGGTCTGTTTCTCCCTGGGTACAGTCTAAGTCATTGTATTTCTTCTGTGTAGTTTGGAGGTACAAAGTAACCGTGACCCTCTCTGGAAAGAGCAAAGTAAAAGGATATGTAAATGTTGCCCTGTATGGCACTGGAGGGAACACAAAGCAGTACCAGATCACCAAGTAAGTTAAAAATTCAATAGAAAAGAAACTTTTCTTCTGGAACCCTTAATTTGCATTTGTAATTAATAATTCTGTTTAAATTGATCTTATGAAGAGAGAAACAAAAAGGCAGCATATCAGGCCCACCTGTCTTTGCTGCCTCTGAAAAACAGTGATTTGGGATGAATTACATCAGAAATCTGGCAATGATGTTGCTGCCATATAGCAGGATAAATGTTGTCTCTCTGCTAAATTTCTACCCTCCTGCCACCACAGCAGAGCCTTTGATAAGACTGGTAATTAACTGTAAATGTTGCCATGCCTCACATCCATAAAATGCTGTTTTTCACAGGGGTGCCCTCAAACCAGGCAACACTTACACAGCCTATATTGATGTAGAAGTTAATGTAGGAGAAGTCACCAAGGTTAAATTTCTTTGGAACAACAACTGGATAAACCCAACTCTTCCTAAACTGGGAGCAGCTACTATCACAGTAGAAGCTGGACAAAATAGAACAGAGTAAGTATACCCATTGTGAAAATCTTGAAAGTTACTGGAGAAGATAGGTGACAAAATTATAAGTGGAGTGGAAGCCTTTTTCACAAGAAAAGCTATTTAAACCATTAAAAGGAAAAGATTCTCAAGGAAACCTTTTCATTTCTTCCTTTCAAGACACTGTTCATCCATAGTTCTATGCACTACTACTTCAACCCTTTGCCTTAAATAACCTCAAAGAAAAACTGAAAATCTCTCCAGACTTTAGAAGAGCAAACTTTCTGTATAACCCTTTGGGTGAGAAAAATTATTGCTGGCTTGGATTGTCATTCTTGCCAAACTCCTACTGTCCACAAAACCAGATTATTTGTGGGTCTGATTCACTGTCAGCTGGAACCAGCCAAGTATTCCATTGGTATTGGTGACCCCTAATGTCATGATTGACTAAAGAGGATGGTGATAATAAACCCACCCTTCAGTGAGGAACCCTAACTCTTGGCACCTGCACTGAAATGCATAAAGCTGAGGGAAAGAGGCTAAAATTGATTTCTCAAGACTTTCTGAATTATGGCTTGGATGTGCAGATTATAGAAGCATGGTTTACTGAATCAGTTTTACTATTTTTCCTGGACTTTTAAACATGAATTCCTTCATTTTCTGGATCAGTTATTTTATTTTATCCACATCATAAGTTGGTATCTAGAACAGCAGGTACAGTTTAATTTTTATTTATTCTATTTTCAAATGCACAGTTAAAATTCCATCACTTAAAAGACAACATGGGAGGTGGAAACAGTTTAAAGCAAAGTGAAATTATTACAGCCAAGCAGCACTTGAACTCACCTTAATCAGAGGTCCTAAGTCTGGTTGTAGTTTCCAGTCACCAAAGCACGTTGCTGACAAAGTGTATTTCTGTAGATAGGAACTCACCCTTCTACTGACTTGTGACCTTTGCACAAGTAGTTGTGGCCATCTCTATAGAGATGGTAGCACAAAATCTGGGGGAAAACCCCAAAACTGTAACATTAAAGTAAGGTGGGCAATGAAGCAGAATGAATACAGTCTATCAATGCTTTCCCCAGCAGTCATATTTCAAATTTAGAAGCTCAAAGTTTGTTCTGTTCAGTTGCCTCAAATGACAGATCAGGTTGTGTTACCATCAAAGTAAATCCACTCATATAATTTCAACAACTGCTGACAGCTCAAGGTGCTTTCATTTCCTCTATCCTCAGGTACCATTTCTGTGGCTCTGAGACCGTGAGGGAGGATGTCCTGCAGACTCTGACTGCTTGCTAACAGCACATTTGGATCCCCAAATCCTTGCTACCAATAAAACTACTCATACAGAAAACACTGGAATCTGCAGCTGTACTACTGATGGTGTGTGTTGTTTGGGGTGGGTTTTGCTGGTTTGGGAGGCAGAGGTTAAGTCTGTGGATACTTCTCTATAGACAGAATTTTTAGAGTGGCTTGAGGAGTGAGTGTGCCAAAACCTGTTGAAGAATTCCCCTGCTTTTAGCCTGTTTCAAAATAATTTCAAGCAAGAGGAAAGGGGGCAGGTAACAGAAACAAATTCATTTCTGTCCCCATGTCCCTCAGTGCTCTGCTGGACAAGGGGGCTGTGTCTCCTCTGCTGCCAGAGGAAGCTCATCCTCACTGATAAATCCTCACAGAACTGCTGGGGATCTGCTGCTACACACATCTACTGCTCCTGGGGACCTTCTCTCAGTTTCTCCTGATGTTCCCCAGACTGGGGCACTCTGCTCCTTCTGTCTCTCTGGGTGACCTTTCCTCACCCAGAACACCCTGTCCTGAAGGACATCAACCCCTGAGCAAGGCTTTAGATTCTGTGTAGTGGTGGAGGTGGAAACCAATTTATTTAGTGCTGGAGCACTACTTTTCTAGTATAGAAAAAAAAAAAACCACCAGTGGTGTTTTTTTGGGTTTGATTTTTTTTGTTTGTTGGTTGGTTTGTTTTTGTTTTTGGTTTTTTTTTTTAATTGAGTGCATTCTGCCAGCTCTCACAGGGTAGTGGGAAGGAGATAGGGGATGTAAATAATAGACAAAGAAACATCAGCACTGAAGATTAGCAACGTATGGAGATGCTCTGGGCTGGAGTAAGTTCTTTATATAAAAGCCAAAGTGCTCCTTGCTTTAACACAACTGAAGAGAATATCCTCCAGCAATTTCAGTCAGAGACATGCAGACTTGCTTTTATGTTTAAAAACCTTCTAACTTGTATTTCTGCTTCTTGCCTAGATTAAAAGGTATTATTTGATTTAGATTAGCTGTATGGAAGAAGTTCTGTATTACAGGAGTGTTAAAACTGGCCCAGGTTGACCTGAGATGTGTTAGGTCCCCCATGTCTGGAAATATTCAACACCAGGCTGGTTGAATTTGCTGAATTCCTGGAGTATTCCCCCTGCTACATTCCTTCTCTCCCTGTGCAGCTCCTCAGGCAGCAGCAAGCGCAGCAAGCACACAGCAGAGTTCTCTTTGTGTGTTTTCCTCCCAGCCTGTGCTGTCCAGAAGGACACTTAAAAGCTGACATTCATTTTGTCTCCAGTTTTTCCCAAATGTGGTCAGTCTTATGGTGGTAGAATAATAGAGTCAGGCCTATTAAATACAAGGATTTGAGTTCTTTGTCCTGCATCAGGCTCTGCTAAGTCCAGCTCTGGGTTGCTCCTGCAATGCCTTCCTTGGCTTTCCACAGCTGCATGGCTGCAGTAGGGCAGGAGGAAGAGGATCCAGCCACAGGAACAGAGGCTTTCACACTTCAGCCAGTCCTTGGAGGAACACACAAACCCTCTCCAGGAAGATAAATAGCTCTGAGTTTATGAATAGCCATGGACAGGGGAGCTGGTGTCTGATGCTGGGTTTTCATGTCGCCCCCATCCCTTTGGCATGCCCTGCTTCCTTCTGCCTTCCCTGTTTGTCTCTCCCAGGATTTGGTGTCCTGATCTCGGTGCCTCCTGCTGAGGAAACCTCAACAGGGTTATTAACTTCCTAACACTGCAGAAGAGTTTCTCCTTTGTCTTTTGTTCCATTATCTTGGAATAAGCAGGTTCTTGCCTACACAATTGTTTTGACAGTTATGATATTCTCAGCATTATCCTTTGCCATAGCCACTTCAGCAGCCCGTGTAATTTTAACAAACACCTAACAGAATCAAGACGTTAAAGTTGACAATAGCATAATAAAAAATCTCCTTTTAATAATGAACTGGAGCTGCCGTCATCCTGTTTCAGCAGAGTAAAATCTCTCCCCCCCTCCCCAACACTTTACAAAGCTATTACATAAAATGCAATGTTAAATGAACAACAAATTACTTTCCCTTTAGCTAGCTTTTAATGCTAATGGTGCTATTTATTCCTGACCTTTTGAAATATTAGATTTTTTAAATGACAACATAAAAAGAATTCTTGTTTGAAAACGCGAGCGACTTTAAACCACATGTTATTACTTGTAAGTATAGCATGCACATGCATCATTCATTTCAGTGTCCCATTTAGGGCTAATTGGTATATATTTCAGTTGACATATATTGTTCTCCTGCAAACGTGTCAAATTCCTTAACGATGGCAGTGACAAAAGCAGAACGCTTGAGATATATAAATTATGCTCTTTACCATATAATCATTCTTATCTATTGG
>VXBC01009900.1:255793-291672 GCA_013399945.1 Ploceus nigricollis | reverse complement strand
ATCTATTGGGAATGGTATTTGTGACAAACTATGGTCAAAAACACACAGCAAATTGATTTTTTTTTTTTTTTAGACTTTAATATCACACCATTCACGGCAAGTCTTTGATTGCGTCCTTAAATGTAGAAATGTTTTGATTTTTATCTGCATCGTTTTGCAGCTTTTGAAAAGCTCACTTTATTTATTAAAGGAAGAGTAGCACAGCGAGGATCTTAAAATGTATCTTTTGTTATCAGCGTAAGAAAAAAAAATGGGCTGTAATTGTGGATATAGAGTGAGTAATTTGGTGAAAAACGCTTTGTGCTATAGTTAAGGTTTTATAATTCCTGCAAGAAATTACTATTATTTTGTTGGTGGGCAGCATTGCAAGAAGAATTTTAAATATTTTAAATATGGGAACAACTTGGGCCACGTATTTCCATTACATTTCAGACTACCGTGTGCGACTCATTTTCCCCCTTTATTACAAATCATCTTAGAATTAGAGAAAAAAAAATAAAAATGGAAGATTTCATGTGACTCTAATTATTACTGCGATATAGCAGTGCTCATTGTTGTCTTTAGACAATGCTGTCCACAGTCATTACTTTGCTCCATAAATCAGTAGCATAATGAGGTTCTATCTTTCAAGAAATATTTGAGCGTATCTTAATTTGGCACTGATGAATTCTCCTTCCTGAATCTCTGGAGGGTTTTTTTTAATCTAGTTTGTCATGTTAGAGCTTTCATCACCTAGCCCCAGCTGACAGTGTTATGGCTGTGTATTTATTTCCATACCTTCCTGGGATGTGTCCTCAGAGGTTACAAATAGGAATTTTTATGATGTTATGCCTTGAAGGCTGTTTTTTCTTGATTGGAGTTTAATTCCCAAACTGTTTTGCCCCACCCTCATCTTTCAGAAATATATACTACGTGTGGTTGTATTAAAGTGTGGAAAAAGAAGGTTAAATTTGTTAACATCTTGTTGCTGATACAAACTGGAAGCAGTTTCTTTGACAAAAAAGATATTCACTGGAAAAAAATACCATTTTTTGCCAAAGAAATTATATAATAAGTTCAGATACCATTTTTCTTCTAAAATTTAAAGACAAGAAAAAGGTAAGTCGAAAAAGGTAAGTCAATAAAGGTCAGCAGAGGGCAGAGGAAGAAAGGAGAGGCTTGATGTGATGCTCCACAGCTCTGAATCAAAAAATATTAATAGTGCCCTACATGACACTTCTAAACTGCTTGCAGACAAACAGAAACAAGAAGCAAAGCACTCTTTAAATTAGTTTAAATGTTGTGTTCAATTACACAGTAACAACTGGCTGGCTACTGCACTTGCTATCACTTTGATGACCTCTATTTTGTGAGACCCAAAGACAAAAGTTGCATTCAAGCCCCTCTTTGTGCTCTGGCCCATGGAATTATTGTTGTGTATTTATCCTAAGAAAAATATTACCTTTAATTGCATTAAGTAGATAACGGCTTCACATCTAACCAATTAGGGAGGTGAAGGGGAAAAAAGGGATCTAAACCTCCACAGCAATGCATTTGTTCAGCTAATAATTCACATTACTGTAATTTAGCATATAATTTATATAACCTAAGTGTCAATTCCACATGAAAAATAACAGCAATGAACATTACTGGTGGCTTGGGTGCCTCAGCTTGGGGTGTGCAGTTTCAGAGGATGGATTCTCTGGGAGTCCTGATTATCCTCTTTGGAAAGTGCGTGCAGCCCCTAGTGCAGCACCACTTCTCACTCAGAAGAGGTTCTTCATGGAGGAGGAATATATACAGTCATCACCTTAATTATATGGGATGCAAAACCCGGGATAAGCTTGTCCTGCCTGGGGTGATGGAAGAGCAGGAGCCACCCCTTCCTTCTCCCAACACCAAGCACTCTGTCTTCTGGCTACAGCCCAAGTGACACTACAGAAACTACCACACGAGCTGCTCAAAAAGAAATTAAACAAACTCTCTGTTCAGACTAACATTTTCTGTATTGTCTTCAATTCTTTACCCAAACACCAGCCTCCTCTCTTTTGATGAGGCAGAAAAAATCATCAGGAGGGAAGTGCACAAGGGTTCTCCACCACCCTCAGCTCTCACCAAGGTGCTCTCAGTCCCTTGGGGGATTCTGTGGCCTGACCTCACTTTTCTTTCCAACCTTTTTCATCTCCCCCTTGCTTGCAGTTAGGAAATCAGTGCACCTGACCATTTTACAGCCCTGCAGAGGCACAGCAAATTCAGCAGGGAGTCAGAGAGGATGTGTTTGCCCCTCTGCACCCTCCCTCTGCCATCACCCACCTCCCACAGAACGCAGGGAAGGTTTGGCAGAGGAGGCTGCTCCCCTCCTTTAAGGCCAGACCATAGATCCTCAAGCCTTTGCTTTAATTCCAAATGAGCCAAAATATCTTTGCTGGGTCATGAAAACCAGCAATTCCCTCCCACAGAACCTGAACTAGGAAGCCTCTCCTGGTGGCTGTGACAGAGGGGACACTGCTCATGTGCCCTCCCCTGCTGGGTCTGAAGGATGGCAACACAAAGCAGCATATTTGTACTGCATAGGACCCTCATAAGGTAATAAAAACTTCCTTTTAACCAGGGAGAAATGTTAAAAGTGGAGAGCAGAGTGACTGCACCAAAGAATAATTCTCCTTTTGACCCACAGAGAAAGAGGTGCCTAATAAAAGTATATGAGCACGGACAGTGTGAAGATAACTGTCTGATCAGATAATGGAATTGTTTTCAGTGATAAGAATGAATCCATTACTAATGCAAATAACTATAATAATTATAATTTGCAATACAGTAAAAATCACCTAGTCTACCTCCTCCTCTGACAGGAGACTGTATAATAAATTATAGGCTGAGAAAAAAAAATCAAAGGGATAAAGGTTAAAAGATTAAAAAAAATTCTGAAACTTAAATGCTTAACAGGGAAGTCAAGACCTGAAAGCAGAAATTGGTGCTATTAAATAAAGCAATTGTGAAGAATGAGATATTATGGAATTGATTAACAAACCAGAAACCAAGCATTTCCTCATATCACTACCTCTTGTCACAGATTTCAATAATTCTGAAAGAACAAAAAATTAAGAGTTGGCGTATAATAAGGAAATTAATTATTTAAATGTGGGTGAATATGCTAATAGTACTCTGGGAAGATGAATATAACTTCACACACAAAAAGCCCCCAGAAGGTTCAGTAAATTTGAGGAGTTTCTCCAGTTGCTTTTGCTTTGCTTCAGTATCCAAAACTGGTCCAGCTGTTCAGGTGTTCCCAACCAGGACTGCTCATCTACAGGGCAGATCATTCAGGGTTTTCTGGGCACACCAAATTGCTCATACCAGTCCCATAATTTTCTTTGTGAGGTATTTTGGGCATGGAGACTGTAAAAAATGCTTTATTTCAGCATTGGAGGAGTAGAATAGAGCAGATGAAACAAATCCTGCGTGCAGAGTTTGCACTACAGTGAGCTGTTTTCTTGTTTACAGCACCTCTGCTTTCTCCTCTGGTTAAGCAGAGAGGAAATAGTGATGCACAAGGTTTATCACTCACTGTTGGCATCAAACCATTCATAGCTTTAGGTGATAGAGCATTGGGAATCACCCAAGAGAGCATGTGATTCTTCCCCAGCCACCAACTGGAGTAAAATAGCTATTAAACAACTGAGTCTAAAGCACTGTCTTCCAAAACTCTCCATTTAGATCTACATTTTCCAAAGGTCAGGATGTCCCATAACAGTCACAGAGAAAAGCCAGGGATTTTAATAACAGGGGTGTGTAAGGGAGATTTAGACACCCAGAGGTGCTGACATCTAGTCAAAAGTAGGGGTGACTACCAGATTAAATTAATCTTTAACTCAGAGTGGAACCTGATTTTCTGTGCTTGGAGTATTTTCCTGCATTTTAAACTCAGAGTAAAAAGCTCAATGTAGCCTGCCAAAACTTCCCCCTCAAGTCATTCATGAAGTCAGAGATTTCTCACCCTCTTTGAAGCCATTAATTATAGGCTGAGCCTGCAGCTGAAGAGCTCGACACACTTCAGGCCTGCAAAGCACAAGCAGTTTATCAGAACCTCCACAGTATAGGAGTTCAAGGAAAATGCTTTAATGATGCAAATTCTAAAAGCACTCTGAGTGGAAAACTCACAGTGTGCTTCACAACCATGACTTGTGGTTACCTCCTAAGTGCCATTTATCCAAAACACACCCAGCCAATATAACATGAACTCCTGTAACAAGCTCCTAAGGTTTAAACACATACCTTTCAGCTTAAACACAGGAAGGCCTTTAATCAATGTTTGCAAAAGACAAAACACAACGTGCCCCAAATCCCCACATCCCATTTCATTCTTTGTGGATGCTTCACCAGGGCTGTTTTGGAGAGGGATGCTCCCAACACGAGTCCTCATGTGTGCTCCCACAGAACAACTTCAGCATCAGTTTCCAAATCTCCTCCCAGCAATAAGATGCTTATCTGCCAGAAACCAGCATGCACTGCCTAATCCTCAAAGCTCCCACCAGAGCCATAAAAAAGATCACAGGTCTATAAAACACGATTGAAGGACCTGGGATTTAATTAAATAATTCGATTCAGGGCATGCATGAAACTGGTCTTCAGATATGTCAAAAGCTGTCAGGGCAGGAATGAGATGAATTGTTCCCATGTTCTCTAGGGGTAGGACAACCACAGAGAGTCAAAGCTGACATTATGTAAGACTTCAGACAGAGGAGGACAGTGAAACAAACTGCCCGAGCAGGTAACACCATTTCAGAATGGTCAGAAGTTTTAAACACCAGAAGTTTTAAAACCAGATCAAACAAAAGCTGGGAGTAGTTTAGACAGAACTGTTTTGCAGCAGAAGGTGATACATGATTGATACCTGAAGTCCTCTCCACCTACATGAAACACCTTTGATGCTCTGATGGAGCTGCAGTTGCAGTCAGCAAAAATACTCGATGGATCTGAACAGAGAAAAGAAAACCCTGAATTATTATATGCTACTTGACCCTGAAGGGGAGAAATTAAAATTCCTTTGGTGGGATATTATCAGCCTAGTTTGTACATCTCCTCAGTCCTGCAATATCCTTGGTAAGTGTGTGGTACTTTTTGATCTTCAATCTCACGTGTTTCACCCATAAGACAAAACAAAAGAACTGCAACATTAATTTTAAAGTGTTTTGGAACATCCTCAGTGATGTTACCCGATTCCTCAGCTGCCTTACACAATTATCAGGCTGAAACGTTGACCTTGTTTCCTGAGTAGACAAATCTGTTCTCCTGCCCACTGTGTCAGGAATTTTTCATGGACAAGGCTGTGTGTTCACAACACCCTGCAGACAGCACTGCTATCCAGACCTCTGCCAACACAAAGAACATAGGGAGAAAATCATTTGAGGAAGGATGCTGGAATGTTGCTTGTGGGAAAAACCCACATTTAGATACAACTCCTGCATACATCATGCAGAGCCAGCACCTTCTCTGCTGGATTCTGCTCTACTTACAGCTAATTTCCTTCAACTCCACTCATTCTGGGGAGTCAATAGCCATCTAGGCAAAGTATTGGTTGGGAGACACAGGCTGAGAAAACAGATCCATTCTGATTGCCACAAGATGAAGAATAAACCTTCTGAGCAGTCCCTTCCCTGCAGTGCTTTAGCTGTAGCCCTGTGTGTGTTACCAGGTGCCTGCAGGGTGCTGGGGTGTGAGGAGCACAGGGACAGCACCGGGGCTGCTCTCTGGACTACAAAGGAAGAGGATGTGCTCAGTCTGGTGTCTGCTCTTATCAGCTGATGGCAGACGGAAGTTCCTACTAGAGGTGCAGAGATCACTCCTCAAAGGGAAGGAAATACTCCTTGTTGCCCTTAGGAAAGGGAGAGTCACCTTTCTAACTCCTTAGATTGCTGCAGTTTAACAAACCCTGGCAGCCACAGCTCTATCTCACCACTCTCTGCTTTGAAACCATCCCTGACCCTGTAACTGCTGGAGCTCTCCAATGCCTCTGTTCTAGCACATCCAGGTCCTGCTCACACATCTCTCCAGCCAATTCCTTTGTTTCCTTATGTTGCAGTAAAGTGGAAAAATTGTAAGAAAAAGGCCTCATAATATCAGGCCTGCTCTGTTAGCCTGTCATTTCTTCTAAGGGAAGCTAGCACTTTGCAATGTGAAAGCAATCCTGGTGTGAGCAATTCGTTAGCATAATAATCTATTCCTGGTGAAAAAAACAACCAGCACCTGTATAAACTGTTTTTACACTGTTAGACAGAAAAATGAAAGCTGTATCTCACAAACAACTTTACCTGCACGTACACACCAGGGATTTGAGTGACCAATCAATACAGGATAACCAACTTGTTACTAACCCATAAAATTGGCAAGAAAGCTACTAACCAACTGGAGTCACACACGAGGTCTGTAAAACTGTATAAAAACGAGTTACATGAATAAAGAATTAGCTTTTTTCCACCATGAAGAAAATGGAGTCCATGTGATTTATTCCCATATCCTCACACTCCGTCTGGCATCGCCCTCCTTTGGTGTCTTGGCTCTGCTGCAGCACACAATACTCCCAGAGTAAGCTTAGGTTTATTTTTCATTTCTCCATGTCTGTGTCAGCTCACCTGTGGACTCTGATAGAAGGATCATAGTGGCTGCAATCTATTAAGTTCTTAATTTTTTTGCCATTGCATGGTAATGAACACCATGGCCTCATCCAGTAACTTCTGCTCTGGGCACAAGGCCAGAGCTCCTGGGATATGGCATCTAGTAAACTTTTCCCTAGTATTACAATCCCTGAAAAATTAGAAAACAGGCACTACTTTAAAATCATAGCCAGTACCTAATCAGCTGTATGTTAACTAAAGACAATACAGAATTTATTGGTTTGCAGAAAAATGTTTGCAGTTAACTGACCCAATATATGGCACAAGGATGGCACAAGACAGTTTTTGCTATAAGAAATTGATCTTTGCATCTGTGAACTGCACAGGCTGTGGTGGAAACTTCTTCCTTTTTTTGAACACTCACATTCAAGTCTCTAACTTGAAGGAAAAAAGCACAATACCTTACTGTGACTCTGCATTGATTCCACCACAAAATTGCTTTTGATTGTTAGAACACAGCAAGGCATGAATGAGAGCTAATAAAATATTATTTATTCCTGAAAAAAGGACAAGACTGGCAAAAACCAGGCTTGAATTCCAGTCACACAAAGCATCTGCACTTCTTACTAATTTATCCAGGCTGCATCTCTTGAAAACCAAGCAGTTCTTGCACTGAGTAAAGGAATTCTGAATCCATTGTCCCTAAGCCAGAGAGCTGGACACTGCTGTCAGGGAGGCCCTTTTACAAGTTGTTTTATTCTGTAGCTATTCACATGAATACAAAATCTCCAAATTTCAGTAAGGACTTGAGTGATTTCATAGAACCAACAACTTACACAAAATCCCTTCTATCAAGATGGGGCTGTAGCTTTAAATATGAACACACACCTATGAGAAAGCCTTAAGATTTAGAAAAGTCCAGAGTAAGGACCAAATTCTGAGTGCACACACATGAAACTCCACTGGAATCTTCAGCAGTGTGGTAGAACACCGAAAGCAAAATTTGGTTCTTAATGTGTCTCTGAAGACTGTAATTATATTTCCCATTGTACTAGTAACATTAATTGAATGTTTAGCTGAAATCAAGTTCATTACAAGTTAAATACAGTACCTAGCCTATTAGGATGGTGTTTATAATTATAGTCATAAAGCACTTGTAAAACACCTTCATTGCAGAAATAGGTGGAAGTTGGGTGTAGTGGCTGCTAAAGCATCTCAGTTCACTCTCTGCATCTTTGCAGCACCATGGACCAAGGTCACCTGTGCCACTGAATCACCTCCAGAGCTTGTGCCAACACTGCTGAATTTCAGAAGGACACGGCCTACAGCTGTTAGTAGAAAAATGTAATACTGCACAAACTGCTATGCAAGGGTTTTTGCAGTGCAGCTGGACCTTACTGAACATCCCTAGACCTATAAAGAGGCACATTCTCATGCTAATATACCTGGTTATTGGCCAGCTTGTTGGCCAGATAATGCATTTTAACAATAAAACAGCTTTTAATAATACAAGACCTAACAGATTACAGTTCTCTTTGATATATCAGATTTTGTATTTGATTTCCTGGCTCTCTGAGAGCATCATTACAGAAAATACCTGATCTGCTTTTGGTGTTGCCCAAACTCTTTCTGCCTGAACTCCAACAAACACCTTACTACGCCAATTTTGCTGGAAGCTGAGTCATGAGCAGCAGTGAAGTTCCACTTCGGGCACACAAGTGAATTAAAGCCACACAGATGGTTGGTGTCACTTCTGCTCAGTTACACACATGAAGGAGCACCCAAATTCAAGCATAACCACTTGGCCTGTCTCACTTTCATAATAAATTAGGTTTCTTTTTATAGCCATTTCCATAAGAATAGTAGCACCCAAAAAAGAGAAATTAGTTTTAAGGTATTTTATTTGACATGATTGAAGACACAAGAACACTCAAGATACAATCCAGACAAGTTGTGAACAGCTCCAAGTATCAGTGAAATCTGAATTTATCTTGCACAGAGGTGAACAAGACCACAATGGTTGGTTTTATAATATAGTTTAAGACTATTTCAAGCAGGTGAGTACTGTGACATTATGCCCAACAACTTTTATACTATTCATCCGCTTAAGCCACTTCATATCATAAATATGCAGCTTATCTTGGCTATTAAATCTCTGCAATATATAATTAGCCTTCTCATAATAATGCATTAAAACTCCTGTATATGAATATTGGTATACTCATACCAATGAAAACTGTCCTAACCACCACTGCACATTTATCATATTCTAGCACAATTAATCATTCCATCACAATTAGCTGCTAAACTTCAGCCTAGAGTTCAGTAACCTGGACCCAAACCTGCAAATTCCTGCTCAGAGCAAAACTCCTGCCAAGACCTTCTGCTTTCCCTATGGATAGCTGGCCTTGTTGTCTTTTCAACACTAAGTTGCACAATGTCATCTGAAACCCCTACCAAAAAGATGCTCTGCAGGGCAATGTCCTGCAAAAGTATCACAACTACAATTCTAAAAATGCCTCATTTCCTAAAAATTTCATATAAATTTTACAGCCTAACATCCTTTATCGAAATGGGCATCCACATGCCTCTTACAATGTAAAGTTGTTTAATTGGGTTATAGTCTACAGACCACAGCATAATATTCTACTTAACAATTCTAATTCCTTAGAGAGACGAGCTAATTTTCCATTCTGAAAGAGGGCAACAAGGACAGCTGGGAATTTGTTCAGTAGTTCAGTGCTCTGCAAAGATAAGCTTGATAGTGTTCTCACCAGACTGAAGGAGGAAGTGCAAAAATATGTAAACCATGTTTTACAGGTACAGGGATTTCAGCAACAAGCCCCTGCTTGGATCCAGATGGGATCTTACAAAAGGTGAATCAGGAAGGGCAGTTCCTGCTGCTGTGCAGGGAACTGTGCTTCAGAAGAGCTGCAGAAACCACCTGTTGCTTTCCCTGCAGACAGGCTGGAAACAGCACAAAAATCATGGGCCACCTGATCTTGCAGGTCACCTCCTCTTCACAGGGGGGACAGGGGGTGGCAGCCATTTATTAGACCAAATCCTGTGTTAAGGCCACTGAAAACAAATCTGTGCAGAACTGGACAGATTCAGCTTAACATAGCATGCAAAGACAGCAAAGCCTATTTTTCTGTAAGAATTTTGGTTTTTGGCAGGTGGAAGTGGTAGACAGAGACTGTGCCTTACCTGCAGCTACAATACAAGAGTGTTGCCTGGCTTTGGGAGGTAGTTTTTCATTTGTTGTTGTTGTTGTTTTTTAAACTAGAGAAGATCCTTATTAAAAACCCAAAACCTAGTGAAGAAGCTGTATACCCAGATTTTACAATCTGATTTTTGGTTTTACAGGAGGATTCATCCATTATTATGAAGAATTGCTGGAGATGGAATGGTCACCATCTGAAACAAAGAAATGAAAACCCCAGCAACAGACTATTGCATTTGTGTGATGTGCTTAGCTGGTATGACTTGCATTGCAGGAAGAATGTTGTATTCTCTGACACACCAACATTTCTTTCCTATTATTATAAGATCGGCCTTTTACATTTCATATCTTACCATCTTTAAAAGCCTATAATTACAGAAGCTGATTGAGAAACTGTGTTATTTAAAATTAACAGCTGAATGAAATCAACAGAGGCAAAGTGCATTTTTATACAAGAAAATAGCACTGTAGAAAGAAAGAGTCTGTACAATATTTAAATATTGTATATACATAAAATTATATTGTTCATAACTCATCTTAAAGTTTCTCTTGTTTGTAAACCATGGAAAGCAGCACACACAAAAAAATTCCCAGTATTTAGCTTTTAAAGCATTTAGCAGGCAGCAGGAAATCGACTGCTAGCAAGCACACTTTGTAATTATAGAAAGTATCCAGCAGGATACTGTGACTAGCATTCTCCATAGTCCTTTATTTATTTATTTTAAAGCTGAATGCAGAATACATTTCCCATTCAACCAGGGAATTCTGCAGGAAACACAGAAAACTCAATGACAAAATGCAGTGGATCAGTTGTCCAGCTCTCTACTGTGGCAAAACTCCAGGATAAACACAGAAAGTTTAAGTGCAGGATTGGAACATAAATTAATGAAAAAACTGATAAAGCTTTAATCTCCCAAAAGTGTCAGTAATGGATTTAACTCATGCTCAACTTTTTAAAAAGGAAGGTTTAGATTAATAATTAACATTGCAACGTTTTGAAAATGTAATGAATTCCAGCAGGTAATCAGGCAGCTCTGTATAAATGCATTGGAAAGTGTCAGCATTTCAGGGTGATTCTACAGGTTGGTACCACTCTGCTAATTTGGAGTGGAATTAGGATTTGAAAGTTATCAGTTCATGGCAGATGCAGAATGTAGGTTTCAGAAGTTTTCCTCCTGTAGCATTTTGCAAAATAAAAACTGTTCTAGTTGCAAAAGAAATTTGCCAAGTGAGCATGCTTAAGAAAACATTTCCACAAAGTTATTATTTGGAAAACAAGATGCTACCATGGCCATCAGTACATTTCTCCTGTGTCAAGGGCTCTGTGCTTGCTGCCAGGTAAGGAATGCTTTATTTAAAGCTCTTTGTAGTTTCATTCTCTTGGCTTCTGCTTTCCACTTCATTTGCCATTCAACTCAACCCAGCAATATATTTTACTGAATTAAAGTGTTTGCTACAAAAAAAAATGTATTATGGTACTTTAGATCTGAATGTTTTGTCTCTTCTGAATTGTTTAAATGTTTCTGGACAGCCATCATCTAGCTGTGCTTCCAAGTCTTAACACAAGAATGAACAAGAAAAGAAATATAATCACCTGGGGAAGTGCTTGATAAAGCAGATGAATCAGAGGGATGTTGACAGGCTGGAGAAATGTGCAGACAGGAACCTCATGAAGTTCAGCAAAGGCAAGTGCAAAGTCCTGAACCTGGGCAGCACAACAGCACCTTGGCATCGTGGCAGGCACTGAGCGAGAGCCAGCAACGTGCCCCTGCCACAGAGAGTGCCACCAGCCTCTGGGCTGCACTGGGAACAGCACTGCCAGCAGCTCTAGGAAAGTGATCGCTGCCCTGAGTCAGCCCTGCTGAGACCATGTCTGAGTGCCAGGTGCAGATCTGAGCTTCCCAGGACAAGAGAGACACAAAAACACAGCTCTGAGACCAGCAAAGGGCCATGAAGGGGAGAAGGGATTGGGGGATCTTTCATGTCAGAGAGGCTGTGAGAGCTGGGGCTGCTGGACTCAAGGAGGCTCAGGGGATGCTAGGAATGTCTGAGAGCAGACAGGAAAGAGGATGGAGCCAGACTTCTCAGAGGTAACCAGTGAAGGAGCAAGAAAGAGGCAACACACACAAATTTAAACTCAAGAAATTCCTTTTAAGCATAAGAAAAAAACCTTTGCAGTGAGGGTTATCAAATAAGTTACCTGGAGTTTAGGGATCTTCATTTTGGAGACAATAAAAATTGGAAAAGAAACTTGTTCTGGCTGATACTGCTTAAAACTGAGAGGTTTTATCAGATAGTCAATGGATGTCCCCTTCAAGCTCACCTTCTCTGTGATTCTGTGATTTCAGATGGAGACTAATAAAAATAAGTTTAGAAGACCCAAAAGAGAAATAGGTTTGTTCTTAATATTATTTTCTGAAGTATAATTAAGGTAATTCTAGCTAATTAATCTGACAGCTTGTTCTGAGAGCTTTGACAACAAAGGCCTTGTTTTCAACCTGAAGCAATCAATACTAGGCCCCCAAAACACATATGTATTTCCTAAATATAATTTTAAGGATTTCTGGGGATTTTCTTTACTCAGAATTTAAGAAATTGAGATCCTATTTCTTTGAGTCATTCATTTTCAGCACTTTAAATTCTGAAAGCACTGGGCAAAATCAAAAGAATACAATAAAACTACTAATTTGTTCCCATTGCCAGAGGATGGTGCTGTTTAAACAGATATCCCACACAGACACACCCCCTACAACAGCCATGTGAGTTAGTGAGTTTTTCTCAGGAGGAAGAGGAAGAAGAACAAGGCAAAGAGATTACAACTTGGTATTTTTTTAACTAATCTTCAGGACCCAACAATAATCAGTGTTTACTTTATAAAGGTAGATCTTTAAGCATGCGTGAGTAATTTGGTAACTTTTACTACCTCTGGAACTTTTGCTCCCAAAACTTTTCAAGGGTCTTTCAAAACGCAGTCCTTGGTCACCAAAGGACACAAACACAACATACCCCACCTTACTAGCTGTTCTCATATAGCCTGCTGAAATTCAAGGTGATGACAAGACAGATGAAAGTCAAAAAACGGAACAGTGGAAGATCAGTCTCACAAACAGGCTGTGGTGGGGGAAAGGGCCGTTAGTAATTTAAGAAATCAATACCAACTTTGACACTTTTAGAGGTCGCAACATCAACAGCCATGGCTTTGATTTCAGTGTCCCCAAACTGCATCAGCGTTTTGATCTCGCGCCGGTTGGGCACGGAAGCGTCAGTTCCCGTCAGATCCAAGCGCAGGGTGCCGCACTTCTTCACGCCGGGCTCGGTGATGAAGCTGACGTTGTCTTGCTCTGAGCTGTAGATATTGATCACTATTACTAACTGAGAAGGCTTGGCAGGTGTGTAACTGCGTGTCACAGTCTCTCCCAGGGCTACAGACTGGTCGGCTGAGATGAATTTGTCAAAGACGTCGGTGCACCAGCGCGTGCCGTCTTTGACGAGCAGCTTCTCCGGGGGATGCTTGCCCTCCACGAAGCGATTGAGCACCCCGACGCCGTAGGTCAGAGGGGAGCGCCGCACCTTGATGACTGCAGGGTCCAGGCCAAAGAGAACAGCTCCTTTGAGGATGGTCAGGCCCACATCCTGGGGAATGATGACCCGGCACCTTGAGCCAAAAGCGCTCTGGACGGCTTGTTGGAGCAAGGGGGATTCGGCAAAGCCGCCCACCAGGAACAGAAACTTCACGTTGGTCACCTCTGGCTTATCAAACACCTCACCTGAACAGAAACAGAGACCATTCAATAAAATCCACTTTAACAAGGCAATGCAAGTGAAAACGCCAATGTGTGAGCACACTGAGTGTTCCATGCACGTGATCTGAAACTGCCACATCCGTGCCCACACTGCCCATGAAGTTCAGCAAAGGCTCTGTTATCTCATATAGTTCTCAATATCTCAATAGTTCATTTCACTATTCACTATGAATTCACTCACCTCAAACCATACAACGTTTATGAAGTGGCATTTAAAACCAACCTTTTATTGCATTCCAGATCACTCAATTTCAAATTTGCTTATTATTTCTGACTCCAGCATCTTATCCACAATAAATATCACCTGCCAAATAATCCCTCTACATTTTTATAGATTTTCCTTCTTAGCTTAAGCCCACATCTCCTACTTTCAAGAAAACCATGCAGTGCAGTTGTAGGCTCACTTTTAGTTTAAACAAGTGAGTTACCTGTCACAACTGTTGCAGTCCTAGGTGTCTCCCTCCCTGCTCACATATAAGCTGCTCTGTACTTGTTGTCTTATTAAGTTCTGAAATTTAGCTAATAATCCCTCACATATGATGAGCAAAACTGGATATTTATTCCAAATAGTGCTTTGTAATGTGCAGAAAGCAACACTTTTCTCACCACAAACATTATACTCTACTTGATACTAATTTCATCTTCCACTAGGAAGACCTTAAATAGTAACTTTCCCAATAAGGACATGTCACTTTCCATTACTGGACAAAGAAATTCATTGCTGCTTAAGCCATGCCTGGAAGTACTTTTACCATGATGCATCATTTACTATTTGTGCTTTAGAGATGTCAGTGATTTTGGATGGTCATGAACAAATGTGACCTTCTACTCAGGAGGAACAAATTGGAGGTCTTAATAGCTGGAATAGTCAGAAACAAGTTACAACTCTGGTATAATTTGGTTGCTGCCTGAACCAGGAAAAAGAAAGGCAGGATCTGAATTTCCCAGTGCATGTCAGCCCTCTGAATGCTTGCAGCCCTAGAAGCACAGAGTAATTGAAGCTTAGGCAGTAACAGAACTGAATCACACTCAGTAACTAGCACTAGAGCTAGGCAAGAGTATGTGCTCAGGACACATCCCTTACTTTTATTATTTTCCCAGCTGATTTGTAGAGAGTTGCAAGTTTCAGACCTGAATTCCTTGTCAACAACTGGTGCATACCAGGAGGGTTGTTACTGGGTTGAAATGGGTGAGCAAAGCTTCAGTTTCAGCTCAGCCAGGAAGGGGAACCACACACGGATACGTACTCAGGTGCTGAATGATCTGGTCAATTGTGGGTTTGAAAAGAGCATTCATTGCATCCGGGCTCATCCTCAGCATTCCCTGGGAGGACCACTTCACAAAGTCCACACTGCAAAGGAACAGTGAGAAAGAACATTAAAGCATTGCAGCTGAGCTGTGAAACAACCAGCATTAAATAAATTAATGAGTTTACAGAATCTGCGTGCATTTTCCTTGGCACAAAGTGCCCCACCTCACCCTAGCCCCATACCAACTGCAGTTATGTAAAATTTGAAGGGAGAATTATTATTTTGGCTTGTCTAATTGTTGTTTTCTTTGCTTGATTGCCTTCTGCAGCATTAGCAATGCTCAACTGCTCTCTGAAACAGCTGGCAGTCAATGCAGTGCTTGCTCATCCAAAACAGCACTGATTCATCCCCAGAAGGGCAACATTTAGATTATAGCAGTGGCAGGCCAAAGCCACTGGAAACACACAAGGAAAACAAGCAAGTTGGGAAGCCTCAGGAGGCAGAAGAGAGAATGGCATTTTTAATGAGGCATAACATTTATTAAGTGAACACAGGCATTATGCCATTCTATCACTGATTCACATCTGTATAGCTCAGTCATCTCCCTTACATTCATGCACATTATATGTTAACCTTTACACTCTTTCTATCCTGTTATCCAATTGATTTCATTTCATTTAAAGGGAGCATTTATCATTTCCTCTAAGATTCACCATTAAGACTACTAACAAAAACCAGATGGCCTTGTGAGGAGGAGGATTTCCAGAAATTTTTAATGATTTCAGAACCTCTGTCTCATTTAGAAAGCAACTTTTAGCTGGATTCCAAGTCACTTAAGCTTCCAGTACATTTACCAATAACTTCTGAAAGAGATGCAGGAGTTCCAGCCTGCATACTACATTCAGCACTGGCTAGTTTAAAAAATTAAGGTACTGGTACTAAATATCAGATCTTCCTCTCTCAGGTCCCAATCCTTCTGCCCCAGATTCACAGGTCCTCTTGTTCATTCTCATTAAACTCCAGGTTTTCTGTAATACGTAACTTCAAGAGATGCAAAATGCCCATTTCTACTTTCTGCTCACTTCCTTTTCTACAGCAGCCCACAATCTTGCAATTTAGGGTGACTTCTTGATACTGAAAATCATGAATTAATATCTCTGGAGGGGATTATGTCTCCCTGCCTATCAAGCAAATTATCAAACTTGTTAAATAATATAAGAAGCAAAAGCCTGCCATCACTTCAAAAGCTGAATACTTCCCCTTACAGAGCTTTACGCAGTAATGTATGTTTTCTCCAGTGATCTGATATTGTTAATAGCTTCCCTCAAGCCATGAACATATTTACACATCTCACAATCTTGGATTTTTTCCAGAATCCAGGCCACTAAAAATTAAGGATCTAGGCAACAAATTCTGTGTTTGATCTGACATTCCTAATTAACATGCAAGACACTCTCAGTATAGAGTCAAAGAAAGTGATGCAGTGGTGGCCTAACAGAAGTCATAGAAAGCAATACCTGAAAAGTGCAAGTCTTGTACAAAAAAGCTTTTGCAAGAAATTTATGAGAACTTTTCATTCTGGAAACTGCACCAGATGCAACCCCATTTTCTCATCCTTGCACTACACTTTTACGCTATTACTTTTCAGTCCTAATGTAATTAGGATATCTTAATTATTTGTCTTTGCTACCAGTAGTAAATTCTGCATCCATGTGGTTTCAATTGTCTACTCACTTGCTTTTCCTCAAGGCATGTTCTACACTGTGACCTCGGAACTTCTTGTAGTAGTCAATGAAGGAGAAGGGCAGGGTGATGTTCAGGGGGTTGGTCCTGTCGGGAGCTGCCGCCCGCTTGCGGGACTCAAAGGCGATCATCAGATCCACCCAGGCCGCAGGGCGCTTGATTTTAAACTGCTCAATGAAATCTTCCCCAAATATTTTACACAGGAGCTTCTCGAACTCGTAGTCCACACCTAGAGAACCATATGGCCCACCTGTAGCACAGACAAAACACAGCTTTCATATTCTGAATATTCTTTAATATTCCTATGGCATTTCGAGTTGACCACATACACATCAGAACAACACTCTCAGGACTGTCATAGGAGAAGGCTGACAAAAAGAGGATCTTTGCTAAATATAACAGTTGGTCTAATACACAACATGATCCTACATTTGCCTCACTGTTACTCCTGTATCATCACAGCCACTCTAACACTATCACTATAAATGAGTGATTCAGCCAACCAGCAGCTGGGTTATATTAATTTTGAGTGCTGGTCTTATTTCAGGAAGAACTGTCAGTAAAATGCAGTAAAGGCACACATTTCCTTCACTGACAAGCCAAAACATTACATAATTATAATACTCCATCTAATTACATAAAACAAGCAGTGGAAGTGACATTACCTGTTGCTTTGTAGAGCTCCTTCAGATGTCCTTCAGGGAGCCTGATCTGATGGACAGTCATATCCACTGTGCCTCCTCCGCTGTCAACCACGATGTACCGATCACCTGGAATGCCAAGGGGA
This sequence comes from Ploceus nigricollis, assembly GCA_013399945.1. Taxonomy (NCBI): domain Eukaryota; kingdom Metazoa; phylum Chordata; class Aves; order Passeriformes; family Ploceidae; genus Ploceus; species Ploceus nigricollis. The sequence continues at coordinate 274,273 of VXBC01009900.1, read as the reverse complement.
CAGGCCAGGGCCATTCACAGGACTGTGAGCACACCAGCTCACAGTGCAGAGCAGTGAGAGCTCCTGAGGGCACCAGATAAGGGAGATAAGGGCCTACAGATAGCCAACAATGGCTGTGCTGAACACTTGAATTTTGCTAGTAATTACAACACAATGATTGATAACAAATATCAAAGTCAGATGTCAAAAGCTATTAATGTAGCACAGCTGAAAAGTGGGACTGCTCATGCTGCTGGTGTACATCCTAGTGGGCTACCAAATATTATATCATATTTACAAAGCCTGTTCTGAGGAAAATATTCCAGCTGCATGGCTTTCCACCATCTCATTAATAAATCTTATGCTAGAGCATACAGAATTGCAATTCAGCACTTGTAACTAAGAGCAGCACGTGAACTTGTGTTTTTTTTCCTTTTCCCTTTTATAACCACTGTGAGAACAATGCAGTGCACAGCACCTTTGTGGGAAACACAATATTTGCCTGCAATACAAAACCAGTGAGAGCAAAGTTTGTTCAGGAAAGGACAGTACCTTCCTCCAGCTCAGACCAGATCTCTCCTATGACATTTTCCACCATGAAGGTCCGACTCTGCCGGTTCCGGCGCACATGTTCCTTCCCTAGTGATTGACAGAAAAAAAAGTTACTGAGTATAAAAAAGCATGAAGAAATACAATCAAAAACTGCAGAAAACAAGTGCAAGCAGGCTGACAGATCTGTATGTATCACTTCTTAACAAATGTACAAAAATTACTGCATCAGGACCAGGAACATTAGAATGTCATTCCTGGAAAGAAGGAAAAATGGTTTACAGCCAGCCTGATCTTCCTTGATATTGTTATATATACTTACTTGTCTTTTAATCTGTGCTAATTACCTAATACAAATAATGCAAACTAATCACATATAGTAACAATCTAATAATAAGAAAGCTATAAACAGGTCTGACTTGCAGTTTTTCAATACACTCTGGCTCCCAAAGTGTGTGCTGGCAGCAGGGTGGGGGGCTGGCAGCCAGCTGTGCTCACAGCAGCCTCCACCAGCAGATGGCAGCCCCAGCCCACGCCCAGACAACCCCCTCACCACCCGGGCTGGGAGAACATTCCCACATTTCCAAAAGCCACTGCTCATTTTGAGTGCTCAGGCAAATACGCCTCCCCAGCCTCTCAGGATGTCAGCCTACCCCAAAACAAGCAGCCAGAAGCACTGCTGCTCAGATTATTCAGAATTAATCTTAAGGACAAGTAAGAATTAGAATTAGTCTTAAGGACACAGTGATCACCAGGGCTGACCCTCACAATATTTAAAATATACACCAATTAAAAATTAAGTGTAATCTTGCAAGACTATTGTAACAACCCATTAACTTACAAGACTTAACTGCTACTTAGACATTTAAAAGATGCAGAGCAGTCTGTCAAGAGAAAGCAGAGTAGTGAGAACCTCTGCTATTTATGCTTCTAAATCAACCTTTATAACTGATCAAAAAAAATCTATATTCCTTGTGTTATCATCACTCACCTTCAAAGGCACTTCATAAAATACTACAAGAGAGGCAGCCTATCATGAGTAGAATTTTTTTCTGAAAATACCAGTATGCAAATCACAGAATGCACTTTGCTTCCTATTTCTATAATGCCTATCATCAGAAAATAGAGCATCTGCTCCACTTGCTCCTGACCCTCCCCAAAAAGACTCCACGATGCAGAGAGGCTGCCCCAGCCTCAGTGCACTGACTGGGCAGCACAGGGAGAGCTCAGATGAAGCATTCCATGGCAGAACAAGCACTAAGTCCAAGTGAGGGCCTGTCAAACTCACAGAAATCAATGGCAATCCTTTCATTCCCTCCTGTGGGCTAGAAGTGAACACAAGAGCCAGTCTTGAACTACAACTGAAGCAAGTTTATCCTTGCTACTATGAACACAAAAATTTCTGTTTTGACTTCACAGCAATAATATGGTCCTTGGAGTGCTTCTCTCTGTTTATATTTAAAGGGTTTTTCTCCTTAATCTGTTCTCAGCTTGCCTTGGGTGCTTGCCATGCCTTTATGAAATTTTAATTCCAACCCCAAATTAATTCACTCCAAACTTTGTTTTCATTAATTTTGACATGAAACCTTTCTCATCCCCAATAGCTTTTTACCATACAAAGTCAAGAATGAGAGTGGTACCCCCACCCAAGAAAAAGCCCATTAGCAGAAATCCATGATCTGCCAGATTCTGCCCAGCTTCAAAACCTTAACCAGATAAACTCCTTTATTATTTTCCCAGAAGCAAATCCCTGTGTTGTCTGAAAGTGAGTTCATGTAAAATCACATGGAACTGGAATAGTTCAGGGCACGAATGAGGGGGACAGAAGCCAAGGGGCCCTGAAGGGACTGAATCCTGAAAACAGATTGTGTCCTGTACTCTGCGTGGGCCTCCAAACACTGAACACATCTGACAAGTGCTGGCTGGGAGAGCCATGGATTTGAGAGAATGATGTAGTCAGTCTGCCTAACTGAAAAAAAAATGCTCTGGTAAGTGCAGGAACAGCTCTACTAGCTTAACCTCCCACTTGCCTCTACTGTTTTGACCTAGCAAATGTGATAAAATCCAGACTCTTCTGAAAAACTCCTTCTAGGATAGATTGTCACACTACCATCAGTATCAGGGCAACTGTTACAATTCACAGAGACAGAGAGAAATATGCACATTTAAGCAGCTATCAAATCTTACTGCTGCAGGCCATTTTCCTTTTTTTGTTTCCTCTATTTCCCTCCAGTTTCAGCAGGCTGCCAAGCTCAAAAAAGTCTGGTGATGAAGGATCTTCTGTCAAGTGACTTACAGTGCTCCAACCTCTGTCCCTCCCCTTCAAACAGTGACAGTAGCAACAGATCCCAGCTCAATAAATCAGAAGTGCATTATCCAGTTGCTCTTCAACATGCAGATAAATTCATTGCTACATTCCAATGCCATGTGCTCCACTGAGTGTTGAAAGTCATGAATGATATTTCATGAAGATGACATCAAAAAGCATCTGCCAATACTTGGGAACACCTCAGAATAATTGTTTCACTGCAGATCCAGTTATTTAGCACTGCCTCAATAATGCAGATAATCAAACATATAATTGCTTCCAACAAATTAATCAAAAAAATGATCCAACATGAAGTACTAACTTAAATTAAGGCAGAAAAATACTGTTGTGAAAATACTAAAAGACCCCCACAACATCCAAATAAAGACAAGACAAAGAAGCTACCTGCATGCTAAAATTCAATGTATATTAGGAGGAAATTCTTCCCTGTGAGGGTGGTGAGGCCCTGGCACAGGGCACCCAGAGAAGCTGAGTGGAAGTGTCCAAGGCCAGGTGGGACAGGGCTTGGAGCAACCTGGGATAGTGGAAGGTGTCCCTGTCCATGGCACAAGGTTGGAACTTGATGATTTTTGAGTTTCTTTCCAACCCAAATAATTCTGTGATGTCTGCTGGGTCAACATATAAACAAGTCTAAACATGGTAAGCAGCAAAACAGTTTTTAAAACCAAACTGATGCCAGCCTGAAACATTTCAAGAGAACCAGGACAACAAGAAATGGTGAGAAACCAGCCCTCGGGGACAAAGCAAACTTAGGGACGAGAATGTGCAAAGTGAATGACCAGAAGTACCCTGTGTAAATCCAGTTCCAATGGTGTCACTCGGGCTGTAGCCATTGACAGGTGCCCTGCTGCTCAGGTCTATCATCTGGTGCAGGCGCAGCTTCCGGCAGTAGATGGAGGCAGCCTCGGGCTCCAGGGCAATGATCAGCTGCTCGGGGTTTTCGGGAGATGCCATTCCTGCCTGCGAGAGAGAAGGGATCAGACAAGTGGGGTGGAGAACCCACAGCCCAGCACACCCTCTCAGCACAAGGCTGTCCCCAGCCCCTGGGCTCCGCTGGCTCACCCCTCAGAGGTCACCCCACCAAGGAGCTGCTGCCAGGGGTAAAGGTCTGCATTGGGAATTGTCCTGCCCACACTGCAGAGCACAACTGCACAGGCTGTAACAGGGAGGTTTGCATGCACTTACCATGCTAAGTGTCTAACCCAGCACTTGTGTACATGACAGGTGGAGAAACGAAGAAAATCGGATTGAAACCTGTAATAATTGGCCTAAAACCTGAACTCAATTCTAATAAACCTGTGAATCTGCCAGCTAACAGGGGCCCCAGCCTCCTTTCAGCCTCCTTTTGCCTCTCCTTGCCACAATATTTTAAGTATGTCTTTATGTCCCAGATATTCACAGTCCTTGCCAAAATGAGGTTCCTGCACTGTTTAACTGTATAGGAATATACAATACACTTGGCCAGTAATGCATCTTCTGTCTTACAACCAACATTTTCTATTTCAAAATCCATTGCTTTAAAGTACATTTGCTTTTTTAACATCTTCAAAATGCTCAGTATATTCAAGGAGACAAAATACAACAGGGCAGGTTCCCTAAAATGTAATGAGAACAAGCCTAAAAATAATACCACATTATAAAATCAGCATTTGCCATTCTTTCTATTTTCTTACTCAATTTTCAGCCTTCAGACACAGATATTTTCAAAAAGCCACACGTTCTTATGTAACTACATCACTCTCAGAACTGGGCTTAAAGAAAAATATTCAAAGAACAGTTCACAAAACTCTGTTTTAATTTCTCTTCCCTGGTACTTCTGCCTAGAAAATAGACATCTTTCAACTCTTTCTGCCAACTTTTGGGTTACTTGCTCTTACTTTTCAATTAAGTGCTGAGCATTAAAGCTTGCTAGCAAACAAATAAAACAAAATGAACATTCTTCCACAGTCAGTCTTCCAGCCTTCAACTCATACACACACACACTGTGGTGTGTCTAGAGCATCCCCAAAAGAAGGACTGGAAAGGACATGGAGAGTCTGCAGACCTGGAGTGGAATTTGACTTCATTCATACAGCTACACTGTGGGCTGTGGGAATTGCTGCCTCATTGACACCTGCAGCCAGAAACTCAATGTAAAGCTGGTTTAAAAAGTAGTACCAGGATAAGACTTGAGACACAAAACTGTCCTTCATATTTACTGACTCATTTTACCCTCTCCACCCTAATAAGTAACATAAAGAGTCTTGAAGAAAGCATCTTCCTCACTTTTTGTTATGCTTGGTAACAAAAAAAAAAAAAAAAAAAAAAAAAAAAAAAAAAAAAAAAAAAAAAAAAAAAANAAAAAAAGGCAAAACAACAACAAATAAATTCTAAAATAAGAAAGAGTTAAGAGTTAAACTCTTAAATCATGGTTGCTCATTATTTTACAAGCACACCATGACTGGGATTATGATCACTTTACAGCCTTTATTGCTGTTGGGCAAACCTTTCCGCTTCAGTTACATCCACTGGACTAAACAGCATGATCCAAAATTAGAAGAACTTTGTGGGAAGGAAAATATTGTGAAAATACTACAGAATTTCAAACCTTGCTAGCTCTGTGGCAACACATACTGAAAAAAATACTATATTGAAAAGAATGCTTGCAACCAAACTTTCAAACTTTGGAAAATAGATTTACATCAGCCAGAGTAACCCTAAAATGTATAAAAAGAGCATCAATTAAGCACAGACTCTCCTGCCATCATATCACTTGTATGTGAGCATGTTGGCAGATGCAGCCCTGGAGCTGTACTGGGGTTGAAGATGTGCCTTAGGATAAACCCAGTCCCTCCTGTGACCCATCTGGATGTAGCAGGCACAGGCAGGGCTGGTCTCATGCCAGCTCACTTCAACATCACTTATCTCCAGCTGAGCTTTTCCACACAAGAAGTTTTGGTTTGTTGCACTGGAAAGAGCAACATTCCAGATATGAATCAATACTCGGGTCCCTGACAAACAGATTTGCCTGATCTGCTTAAGAATTCCACAAATGTATGGTGTCTGCACACAAGCTGTCTTTGCCTTTGGAGAGTTTTGCTAAAAGCCTAATCTGGATCTTGCTGCAGTTCTAAGGGCAGCACTTCCTGCTCTATCCAATAAGGGCTTGGAGAACTAATAGCTCCTGACTACCCTGCCTCAGTTTTCACTTGTATTAAATCCATTATCATGTTGTTTGAGAGCTCTGGATCTGAGCAGCAAGTGGTTTTTTTCACTATCTAGCAATGTGGATGAACTCAAGAGTGCTCAGTCTGCTCCTTGTACCGGGCATGTGTCAGCAGCACAGACAATTCTTAGTCTCAGGCTAACCTACTCACTAAAGACAAAACTGTATTTTAGGGAAAAAACCAGTTTGTTGCCAAGGATATTAAAATCCAAAGGCTACAACATAAAGCATTTGCAGAGGTGACAAGAAGTGAGTTGGAATGCACTGCTATTTCCTAACTGGAGGTGATGGTGGGGAGAAGATTGTATTAATTGCCAAATCATGTGTTCTAGGGGGAATTTTAGTACAAACTCCCAAGGCTGGTCCTGCTAAAAGCAAACAGTAAACCATTAACAATAACATTTGCTTCCTCCCCTCCTCCAGCAGCAGCCTGTACCATGAACTTTTCACACTGCAGTCAGGAGAGGAAGGCAGTGACCTGCAGCGGATGGACTCAGATCTGTGCTCTCAGACCCTCCGTGCACAGCAGATGCTATTCTTGCTCCTTTTTCTCCCTAGCTATGATTTTAACATACCTAAATTATCTCCTGAGGAAAACATGCAACAGAAATGACAGTTGTTAACAGTTCAAAGCACAGCTGATCCTAACACAACCTCATGAAGAAAATGCTGAAGTTTTTAGTTTAAAAGCCTTTCTTACAGTTTGAAGAGCCAGTTACAATGAAGAATGTGTTGTTTCACATCATAAAAAGACCATACAGAGAATCTTTTACAGTGAAAGGTACAAGGCATCCAACACATATTTTTATATGTAGACACACATATATAGGTACATATATACACACATACATATTTTTATATAAAAATATATATAGGTATATGTAGCAATCAATATTTCATACCTCGTATATATGGTATTTCCACTTAGACCACGAAAGAGAGCACATTACATATATATCTATACATCTATACACAGCACAGAGAAAATAGGGGAAGAGGAGATGATAAAGAAACATGAGCACATAAATACTGCTGGGGAGGAATGAGGTTGTTTTAATACTAGCTCCAAGAGGAAGACTTAGGCAGTGCATCTGTCCCATCATTACGGCCAAGGGACAGATGGGAGAAAAATATTGAGCATGCAGAGAAAGAGGAGTGGAAACAGCAGGCAGCCAACATGAAGAAACAGTGATGCATTTGTTAAAATTATTAATTGCAGGCATTTAATTAGAATTTGGGGATTTGCTGTATTTTACACTTTCTGCTTTCTGTCTGCCTCACTCCGTGTTCTTGCCCACTGCTGCCCAAGTAGTACCGTAATAAAGACCAGGGATTCACAAGTTAATAGGCCTGAGCAGGGCAGATCTAAACAATGTCTCAATATTCAACAGTCTAGAGATCATTCTGGCAGTGGGACAGACACACCAATTTGTTTTTGCCCAGGGCAGCTTATAGCAGACTTTAGAGCAGAGCAGTGTCTTGACTCCAGCCTGCTAAGGAGATTTTCTTGCTCCCTTAACACTCACTAGCAGTCATCACTTATGGAACATGAAGGCAGCAGACAGCAGTTTCCCCAAGAATAAAAAAGTGGAAAACTCATCATGGGATTAAAAAAATTATTTGAGCACAAGAAATTTCTTCAATTAATTTGCAAGATACTGCTGCATTTATACACCTGGAAGAAGCAAAGAACACTATGAAAAGAACTGCTCTAAATTTCAATTTGCTCATATGCCTAAGGACTAGGATTTCATTTTTTGACAAGAGAACTCCCAGACCTCACCCCCTCCAGTAACATAGGTCTGTGTGCTGGTGCCAATGCACTGCTGTTCATTTGCCAAGATGCATCATGGGCAGCAAACTTCAAAGTATTTCAAAGTCTCATGTACTGGAGCATAAATAATTTCACCATCCAGATGCAGGTGGATTCTCACTCTGGCCACCAGCTCTGTTTTTATAGGCAGAGAGGCATCATCAGGAGAGAGCCACAGCTGACCACAACGCATTCCTGATTCCCTGACAGCATCAGCTGCCAAGTGTTAGAGTAATTCACCACTAGCAAATATTGAGGTCTGGACTGCAGCTCACTGCAGCAGTCTGAGCACTTCAGAGAACTGTTTTCACTCACTCCACATGCAGAATCACCATTACTACAGATCAAAAGATGCTGCTTTTAAAACCCAGCCTCACATGCCACAACACACAGAAAAAAAAAATCAATGCCCTTTTATTTCTTTTTAATATTGTAAGGTATATGACATTAAAGACAGGTTTATAATAGAATGTTCCATGTAGTCAGTCTTTTTAAGGTAGGCCTAGCTGAAAATGTCCCATCTCTGAATGCTGCTGTAATTAGAAGCATCAGCATTTAGCTGCAGTTCTCCACAGCCAGATAGAACACCAGTGTGTTCTTTATTTGTGACACCACAGTGACTTCAAAAGAAGTACAGGATTAGGAAATACACCATGACTGACAAGATACCTGTTTCCTATTCCTATCCTTGCAAATTATTGAAAGCAACAGCTAAAGTTCCTTTTTTTGTTGTTTTTTCAGAAAGATACATCAGCTATATTTTTAAAGGGGGAAATAAAATAGCCTGACTACTAATTTGTAACACAAGGAACCTGCCTGATGTGGAGCGCACCTGTTCTTTTGAGTTATAAAACTTATTAAAAGAATGATTGGATGAATTCTACTTTTTTTCTGCTTTGATATATTTTGTAGTCATCTAAGACTTGATTCACTACTGCTGCAGGGCTGCAGGCACTGCATTCACAATTAAGAAAGCATTTCCAGACACAAAACTGTAGCATAAATAAAATAAACAGATAAACACATGCAAAAGAGCCACCCTCATTACACAGTTGGAAAAACAAGGCACAGAGACTAGAAAGCTTTCCTTAAGGTTGCACAGGAACCCACAACAAGGAGGGAATTCCCTCCACAACCCCAGAATTCCAGTTCAGTGTCACAGCCAAATGTGTAGCTACTCTTCCCCAGCCAGCAAGGTTCCATTTCTGCCCATGGCATGGAGCACATGCAGAAGCTGCAGGAACAGATTCATCCATCACCTCCACAACCTTGGGTCCCCACTCTCCTCTCCCTCTTTGTCATCTCCACTAACTGCGCTATCACTGCTGAAGCAATGCTGCAGACCAAAGTGCAATGATCCATTCTTCTGGTCAGTAGGGAAAACCTTTTAAAGCTGTTTTAGCCCCATTTGTAAGCACCTGAGATAAAACTTAGAAGTTGGATCCCATGAAACAGCTCTGTCAGAATGATGGGGTTCATTAGGAAACGAAGCTCTGCAGGACAACATCATTCAGCCGAAACAAGAGAAGCTGAGAATTAACATCAACATTTTCCTGTTTTCCAAGATACTTATTATAATTAGTAACAATAGGAAAGGCATGATGATTGCAAGTTAAGCACTGTGCAGGCTGCATGAAGAAAGTATTGTGAGGCTGAATCAAGGCAAGACAAAACAGCGGCTGGAAATTAAGTGCCTTGTGAAACTTCCACTGTTTAAACTAATCAGTTCATTGTGTTAAGGGCTTCATGATAACACCATCCACTTAGTGCCTTGGTAAGTGAGCTCCTCTAATCCTCCTCCTTTTTCACTAGCTAGCACTTTCTCCAGTCCTGTGGCATCAGACTGGGCTGTCACAAATAAACCACTGAGATCTAATTACGGCGGCAGAGCGTGCCAGGGAAGGAGATGAGCAACATGGGAAAGACTCCCAGCATTATCCCAGAGAGGCACTGGAGGGGAAGCAGGGCTGGCAGGGAGTGGGGAAAGTGGGTACCACAAAGCTGCAGGAAAAGCACAGTGCACGCACTTTCACTGGATCCTCAGCCTGGAGAAGGTTTAAAAAAAATGTTTGAAACTCACGACACCATCACATACCCTGATGCTTTGCCCTTAGACTTCAGAGTGATGAGGAGTGCTGCAGTACAGGAAATATCATGGGTAAATAGAATAGACTGAGGTCAGACAGCCCAGTTAGCTCTGCCCTCTTATCTCTTCCAAGACAGATTCTTAAAATTGCTCAAAAGCCACAAAATAAACAGGATTTTCAAAGATTCCTCTTGGTGACCACAGCAAAGAGGCTGGGTTTGCCAAAGGCAGGAGGAAGAGCTGCTGGGTGCTTCCCTCCTTTCAAAATAATATACTCTGGAGAGAAGAGCCTAGATGAAAACTGAATATTGACTTTTTTAAAAAAATCCAGTCAACACAACATTTGGGTGGCAGTTGATCCTGCAAAGATCTGACATCTACAATGTCAGAGGCCCTTTTTGCATCACAGAAACAAGAGCGTTTTGCTTTCTCTTAACATTCACTACACATACATGCATATAGCTAACAGATATACATGAATGCATACATTTTCACACTATTACTGCTGGCTGAACTAAAATCAGGCTTGTGGCACAGGCTGTCCTTCATCCTAGTCTGATCAGGTGTCACTGATACTTTGCATTTCACAAGTGAGAACATTGTGGATAATTATCACAGCTGCAGAATTCTTTCAGTGTCAGCTTCCCCATCTGTACAGCTCAGGGACAGGACAAAGATTCTCATCTCTCTGTGAGAAAACTGCTTGAGAAAGCATAAAGGACATCTCAGGCTAAAAAAAAAATTTAAGAAGTTAAATAGTAGTAACTTCATTTTGCAGACAAGGGGAATACAAGCTATGGATGATGAAAAAGCCACTAATGGAAGGGCACAAACTGGAAGCTAAGAGACTCCTGTAATAGTTTTCATTTACTCACTTTACACAAACATAAGTAATGAAATAATATGGAAGGCATAAAAGGATGAAATCCAAAGTAAAAAATCAGCCTTTAAACCTGCCTTAGGATTTTGGGTTTATCCTAAAGGGCTCTTTTGGGGCCTCAGACATTTTCCCTTCTGCCATGAGGAAGTAGATACTGTCACTATATATTTATACACTATTTCCCTGCCTTTAAAATACCAGGGTGTAGGTTTGGCAGTGCTTTCTGAATTCCCAGGGCTTGCCCATACCAGAAGCCTGTGTAAAGGAACTTAACCCACAGAAAATTCACAACCTTCCCACAGTTTTCATCAGGGCCAAACCCACTGCTGCTCCCACTTCAAACAGGGAACTCACAAGCTGTGAGCTCCTGTGAAGGGGTTTTGGGTGAAATCCTCCCATCTGCAGCCAATCAGGAGAGATGGTAATAAGGTACCTCACACTGGCACCTTTACAGCTGCTTTGGTGACCATCACTAGACAACATAGAAATGAATTCCAATTAATAGTTACATTACTTCCCCTTTACAGTTGTGCATGACCATGTATGCTGAAGAGGTTTAGATTAGCATTTTACTTACACTTAAAATTAGTTTTGTGGTGGAAGAAACTCTTGTAAGCCAAGGAGCAATTGAACAGCTGCCTGCAGCTCTCTGAAGGGCAGGTCCAAAGCAGAACACAATTCTTCTCAGTCTTGCCAGGAGATACAAGAAGGGACAAAAGCCACATACTGCAGCTTGTGGGGTCCAAATTGGGTACTAAAACCCCTTTTTTAATAAGATGGTGATGCAGCACGTGAACAGTTGCTCAGAAAGGCATCTCTGTCCTTTAAAACTTGATTCAATAAAGCCACTGCTGATCCAGTGCAGGCAATAACCCTGCTTCAACTGGAAGGTCAGGACAGATGATCTCCAACCAACACTCCCACTTAATGCTTCCACAACTAAAATGCTGCAGGTATCCTACACTGAGAAAGGCCAGAACTGCAGGAAGGAATCCTTCCCAAAGGCTAAGGACCTAGACTTTTTCTCTCCTTGTCTTTGTGACTCTTGTGTCAAATCCTTGTGTGTATCAGTGAGAGGGAGCCCATTATGTCTGACAGCAGTACCAGACTCACTGCTGCAGTTAATTCAGGTCCTCACAGGTTTCTGTATGGATTGTAATTAGAACTTTTGTTCAAGTGTCTTGGAATCTAAAGGAAACATTTGTCACAGCATATTTTTTTTTTATTTTTAAAGCTAAAAATACATAGAGCACAACAGCCTCAAGCAGTCCTGTGATCCTCAACATCAGCCATGAGCCACATTAAAAAGTGATGCAACATATGGAAAGCAATTGGTTCAATGCATCAGGGGTGCACAAGTTGAGTTTACAACACTAACACAATCTGCACTCAAAAAATTATCTGCCTCAGTCCAGTGTCTTGTCAGAGAAGGAAATTCAGTTCCTAATTAATTAATTCATTGGTTGTAGAGGTAAAAATGGCCTTTATGCTTAAAAACATGAGGATACAAATAGCAGACATGGATGTGAAATCCAGCTTTTGCATTCAGCTCTGCTACAAGCTTCCTATATAACATCTTGTAAATCACTGAGAACAAATTTTGTGAAACAACTGACTAATGAAAAAGCATCAACTTCTGAGTACCCAAATCAATACTAAGGTTTTCAGTGGAGCTGTTGCTGCAGTTTGTTGGAATGAGGGGTGCTTAGGCTCTGAATAATCACCCTGGCTGTCTGTGCATGCACGTACCTGTTACTTAGCAAGTCACTTTGGGCCAAAGCAGAATCCATTTGATATTTCATTTCTGTTTGCTAACCTGTCAGTAAAGCTATTCCTGTGGTAAGAAATAACATGGAACATTTCTCTCTCTTAATGGCTGCCTAGAAACTATGGCATTATCTCATTGTGAAAAGCAAGAAAACAAATGGGGCACCTGGAACCATAATAAAGTGTGACTTTTATTTTCAGAACACTTAAAATAATGGATGTGTGGAGCTGCGCTGGCTATAGCGAGAACTGCTGCATTTGTGTGGCCACTGATCAGATGAACCAGTTTGTTACAGACAGCCTGGCTGTCTGATTGAGATAAATGCCTTTGCTAAGCACAGCCAGACTGACTCAATTTCTCGTGTTGCTATTACCTAGCTAAGACTCCAAATTGCTTTAGCTGAGCATTTCTATACTTCATATTTTATACATTACTTTTATTATTTTTTCTTTTATTTTCAACCTGAGCTTGGAATTCTTTGGAACTGTAGAGACTGTTTGATTTTATTAATCAAATTTATACTTATCGGGTCTTTTGGATTTTGTATTACAATTTCCAATTTCTAATTTATAAAACCATTTTTTTCTTTTAGGAACAAAGATGGAACATAAGGGAGGAAATATCTGAAATTATGACCACTGGCTACCAATCACGAAGCAGCATTTTTATTTACAATTCATGGAGAATGATCTGGAGTTTACCTGTGCCTATTTGACAAAAAGCCTTTATTAACTGCTCATGAAGAAGATAATTTCTTGCTACACACAGGTGAGGCAGAAGATTTCTGCCTCATGAGAGAGAAAAGGATTTCTTATATTTGTGAGACATGAAAGAATACCAGTAATTGCAGCAGCCCTCACTTAGGACATTAGATCCAGTGTATCACATTATGGTCCCAGACACAATTTTCCAAGGAGAAGAATCTTGGATAATTTTTTAGGTAAGGAATAACCACAAGAAACTGAAATCACCAACATTTTTCTTTGCACAAATTGCTTGTTTTGTTGTACCCTCAAAAAGTTTCTAAGGTATTGAGACCACAAATAAATCCAAATTACCATTACTAAACCTGAGTTACCTATTACTGAATGATAACAAGTAGAAGTCATGTTTTTTGACAAGTTGAAGATAAATGGGACCACAGAGGCATTTGGTCCATATTTCTCCAGGGTGATGTTGCTGCAGCTCATTCCCAAGGGACTCTTGTGACGGATCACATTTGGGCAGTAACTGAAAGCTTAGCTCCAAGTGGCATTACCAAGAATTTTTTGCTGCATTACATTATATCCCCCAAGGTGCAGGAGAACATTACTTGCAAGTTTGATGAGTAGCGTGCATTAGAAAAATGAAGCCATTAAATTCTCATAAGCTTTTCAATTTTTAATGTTATAAAACTCTAGAAATGCTTTTTGTACCCAGGGCATGCACCAGTTACCACAACAGCAAAGCCTGACCCTTCCTATTCAAGTCTCTTCCTAATGTCTCAGGCTCTCTCCTTCCCTTTATTTAGAAACATCCTCATTGTGGGTCCTTATGGCTCAGGCTGATTTTACTGAAAAGACACAAGTGGCCCTCACTGAGAAGGACCTGCACTGAGAAAAATACCTGCTTGCTATTTTCTGTAAGATGCATCTTGTTCTGTACCTCGGGCTTTCTCACTTCACCTTAATATTTTTCACTACAGTTCCAATTTCAGCTCATATTTCTTTTCTTTGTAACTGAATATTGGCATCTAAGATGTCTTTTAGACCAGTCTATTGACCTCTTCTATGAATTTATTACAATCAAAACCCATTAGTTTTAGACCCTGTCCACACTGAGTTACATTTGTGGGTTTCTATCACTCCCTAATGATTGCAGTTTACAGCCTTTCAGACCATCTACAGCCTTTCTCTTTGGGCTGGTAAATGACACCTAGCACAGCCTTTCCACCAGGCAGAATGGAGATTCTATTTTTTGGCTATTTCTGTTGCTTTCAGTCAATTTCTAAAAACCGAGAAATGAAAACTTTGTAACAGACGGACACAGCCTGACTCTTACACAGAATACTATGAAAACCTCTTGTTTTATTTGTTTAGCAAAAGAAAAAACTCCAAATGCTCCAACTTGCGCCATAAAAGTGGACAAACAGAAATGTACAGAACTGGATTAGCAGATATCTCTGCCTTCATGTGAACCTGGCTGAGGAACTCAAATGTGTGAGCAGAGATCAATCAGTACCCATTTTCCACTCCGTGATTTCACCCCTCAATTAGTTATCATTTCCTAATTAAGCATAGCTATAAGATGCAGAATCCTCCCCAACATCACTTGATAAACAATTTAATCCTCATGATTAAAAAGATCTTAATATCACAAAAGTGAAATCAGAGACTCAACAGACCCCCACAAGCTACAAATAATCAGGATGGTTGATATTAACACACTTCTGCCTCACTAACAAGTACTGTTTCAGAAAAATAACCAGCTTCCCAGTGCTGCTTACACCTTCTTAGGCAGTTTATAGCACAAGCCTGACACACTGTCCCTACACAAATAAATTTTAGTTGCATGCATTTTATGTACAGAACAGACTTATGAGGGAATAGGAGTAGCTTCACAAATTTCCATCTGGTTAAGACTCCCAAGCCACCTTTTAAAAATCAAATATACTTCATGTCACATTTTTATTAGCAAGGAATTTCTTGCGCTGTCACATTATTCTTTTGCCAAGTTTGTTTATTTTTCTCCAAAGGTTCCTCCAGAGTAAAGCAGTATTGATCAATGTAATGTCATTGACCCCAGAACACAATGTGTTAAATAATTCTCATTGTGCACATTCCATGACAAAACTGATGTGAAAACAATAATAAATGTTCAGCACAGGAGCTGGTTAAATAAAGCCTCTGGAATTTTAGGCTCACATGCTTTAATCCTATAACCTAGACTGCCTCTCTTTTTGTTTATATGAGCTTACCATGCAAATGATTTTATTTGCTATTTGTAATTGAAAAATAAATCTACTTCATAGCTCTAGAACTCAATTTCAAAACTCAAGAGTTCATATTAAAAAGAAAAGACCCCTCAGTATCTCAGATTAGACCAAGTGACTGATGTCTGAAAGCCCAGAGAGTATTCTGGGCAAGCTTATGAAAGCTTATGCACCAGCCTTCCCTTTCTTTTGCCCTGCCCTGAATGCATTTGTTATGCCATGTTTTACTTTCTTATCTTACAGCTTCTGCACTCACATATTCCTGTCACACTCCAAACTCTTCCTTAAGACTTTACTCCTATTAACATGTTCAAGGAATTCCAGCCTGCAGATTCTGCTCTGCACTTCCTGTGCCCAAAGAATGTGAAGCAGAACAACTGGGACACAGAAACAAGAAAAGTTGATGCTATTTATGATGTCTTGTATTTTACTAGTGGGGAGAATGGCAAGTATGACTATAAACCCTGAAAGTCATTCCTAAGGATGTAGTGAATTAGTGTGCAATGCACACTAATCCCAGCAGACATGGTTTAGGAAAGGAAACTTAAAACTGAGTCCTACAGAGCTGACACTCTGCTCTTGCCACAGAGCTCTCTCTAGTTCTGACTAGACCTCAACAAGTGTCCCAGAGCCTTAGAGCCACCTCTGGACAGATGGGAATTAAACATGAGGCATAGAAAAAAGCATCTGTGAACTGCCATTCAGGAATAATTTTGATTCAGCAAAATAATTTGTAAAGACATGCAACTCTCTACAACCTGCCAGACTGAGTCTCTCAGAAGGCCCCAGAGAGAATAAACAAATATCTGCTTCAAAGAGGTAGTAACTCAGCTACAAAAATTGTTAAGGATACACAAAGCACAAAAGATGAATACAGATAGGGCAGGCAGAGTAACAGCAAGAAGCAATGAGGAGTAGTTTTCTCATATAAGTAGGTTAATCACAGTCAAGTTTTTGTAGGCATGAAAAAACCCAGCATTTTAAAAGGAGTTTCAGAAGAGGAAAATAAGGAAGCAATACAGATGTTCATGCAGCTTATGTCTGAGATGACGGAGATGGAGTCAATGTGGGCTGATTCCCTGTCAAATGCAAGGCTACAAAACTCTTTAGTGGCAGTATTCTGAGGAGATACAAACCAGGCCAGACTACAGCTGCTGAAGCCAAGGAAATGATGTTGCAATAACCAAGATGCAAAATCACTGACAGCTTGGATGAAAGCTCAGCAGTGTGCGAAGACAGGAAAAGCTGTCATGCAGGCAAAGTTAGCAGGATTTTGATAGGCTTTTGATAGGATGGAAAGAGAGAGGAAGAACTGTGAGCTGAAGGGAACAAGCAGATTACTCATTCAGTGAGGAATGAGCAGCACAGCAGCTGGAAGGGGACAATGCAGGAGCCCTTGGGCAGATGAGGAGTTCCAGGTTAGCAATGTTTTGTTTAAGGCAAAGCAGAGATGAGGGGACATCAGAGGTGCACTGAGATCATAGGTTGGTCAAAAGCTGATGGATGTTGAGCACAGAGGCAGATTTCCAACACTTCTTACTTTATTAATTCTATTAGCTTTGTCCAGACAACTACTTAACCATTCCAGAAAGGCTGGGCTTTACACTGTGAAGCAGCGACTGAAGCTGTTTTAGTACTTCAGTTCTCTTGGAGCTACCTCATTTGACACACAGATTGCTCAGCAGATTTCCACAGCTCATTAGTATTTTCTGCAAGTTAACTCTCAGCTCAGACTGGTGGTTGTACTTCAGTGTGTCTCCTGTTACAAGGTTTCTACCATTGCCTTTTCACACTTCTCTCTACATGATGCCCCTCATTTTCAAGATGCTTCCATCTTCCAATAGCTAACAAGAGCTGCAACTTCTGATCCATCCATGAGGAACATTTGGATGCAGCAATAGGAATCTGAAAGACTGAATGGCAATTCAGAACTCTGTTTTCTGCATTTGTTTCTTCATCCTCGCTGCTTTGAAAAAAATCATCCATGTGTCAAGTTAACATGAATTATTTCCCTAAACTCAAGTTTCCCTGCAGTGGATCACACACCCCAAGTTAAAAAACCTTGTCAGCCCTTGCTGTTTGTCAAGCTTGCCCATAGAAGTACACAACCACAGACACAACCACAGACACAGACACTAATTAACAACATTCCATTGTGCCACAAATGAGAAATGCCAAGAGATCTACCTGCACCCTGCCCTGCTCCTTACACAGCTCCCACTTCACGAGCACACATGCACACAGACAGCAGGCAGACAACAATATACAGAGATAATGAATGGGTCTCTAGTGTTTCAGATTTACCTACAACCGTGTCCTTCCATCAGAACTTTTAGAGTGTTTTGCTTCTGGCACTAGCATTAGCAATCCCACAATACAGACTGTTAAGAAAAACGTTGCTTAACATTAGAGATAGTTAGAAACAGAGTTAGAAAAATCTGGGTGCTTCCCAGGAGCACTCTGCAAATTACTCATGAGCTAGAAGATATTTTACAAACTGTGCATTGCATAGCTGCTGCCAATGGGTTACGCAAGCCTCTGACCAAAAATTTAAAAAAACAAACTAAAAATGAATATCCTGATGAAAAGAAGAATGTGTACATCTCATGTATTAGAGACACAAATTGAATTTGAAATAAAGGACATGCATATGGAAAGTGCAAATATCTGAGGGGCGGTTGGGGGGAAAGAATTAAACGCAGATAAAACTCTCACTGGCGAAAATAACATTTGAATTTAATTTTATATCCAGACTATCCAGTTCACAGTCCTTTCATTCCTACTGTGGGAAAATGGGAACTGGAAAAAAAGTCCCACCAAGGAGGCTCTTTTCTTTCCCTCCTTTTTCCTTTTTTTTTTTTTTTTACTTTAAAAGCTCTGTAATGCCTAAAGAAAAGAAA
>VXBC01009900.1:231078-255785 GCA_013399945.1 Ploceus nigricollis | reverse complement strand
TCTGTGATGACCTAAAGAAAGTAACAAAACAAAACAGCGTCCAGTATATTCAACTCAACTTTCCCTAGGGTCTCAAAACTGCATCTGTTCCATGTGCACTGAATTCAGCAGGAATACATTGTCCAAGATGACTAAAATATCAGAGTCTGCAGTGAGGGACACCAATATATTAAAGTAAATAGTAAGAAAAAGGCATTTAAGAGGTGAATACATACAACTCACAGCTACTGCTTGGTAGAGTTAATTCCTCTTTCAACGTTTCTAGACTATATTTATACAGTTTATACTAATACATTTTACCATTTAGCTTATAAACTAAATTACCATATATACATTTTATATAAATACATTTTACCATTTAGCTTATAAACTAGGGCTTTAAAAGGGCATTTCTACATTCAGCCTGTAATATTACCTTGTAGGCAGCTTGTCTCATAAACTGCTTTGCAGGCTGCTTCCAAATAGCAGGCACTGTAATGACCCATCTTACTTCAGTGTTTTCAAAGTCTGAGCCTCCTTGGTCACTGAGCTCCTAAAAAAGGAAAAAAAAAAAAGGAAAATAGAAGTGAACGTAAAATGATGGGTGTCTACAGGAAAACGTTCTTTTCTGCTGGCTCTGATAACAGTAACCCTCTTTTCAATTTTTTTCCTGTTACATCCATGCTACAAATCAGAATTACTTCCAACCTGCCAAGAATGCTTTACTGTGCCAAAAGGTGGGATTAGGGTTGAAGCTTTCTCAAGGAGGCCTATAGAAAAGTTTACTGCTCAAAATAAAGTAGAAAAGTTGCTTTTGCAAAAGCAGTAATTTACAGAATATTACAGCACATTTATGTATATCCTCAGCCATGGTGTGGGATTTGCTGTTAGCTTGAAGAATTCACACTTACATCTTGATTAATACACAGAAAAATATTTGGGGTATCACTGGTGACCATTTATGTTTTACAATCTGGATTTTTCAATGACTTCTTTATACACCACTTACCTTTAAATCAAACTTTTATAATGCAGTTAACAAGGGGAAGTTACAGTTAACCCCTTTAAAAAAATGACTGATTGGTCCTTCAAAATTTTGGTTTAAGCAAACATTCAAGACTACTTTAGTACTTTTATTGTCCTTTTTTTCCTCCCCTTAAAAAAGAGGAAAGTCTGTACTGCATTTGCAAATTAGGTGATATACTGACATGTTTTGGGCAAGGTTCCAAGTAAAATGTCATTACCATATGTCCTATCTAAATCTCCATCCAAACAGAGAAAGGTTCAGAAAGGTGGACAACAGGCCTTTAGAATGTAAAAAAAAATGTTTCTGCATGTGCTGAGCCAAGGTGTTGTGTTTGTTTAGCTATGCTGCCGTTCAAAAATCCATGCTGGAAAAGTAGCACCTTTATTCTGCATAGGGCACCACAGACAGACACAGTACAGTGCAAAGTAACAGCTCACTTACATGGCATGTCTAATTAGTTCCAGGATTCACTCACAAATGCCAGGGATTTAGTTATTAACATCAGGAAAAGGATGTAGCCCTGAGCAGGCAGCACAGTAAATATACGGGATTTTATCCAGCATTCATATTTGCTAAGAATGTCCCCAGTTTACACACAAGTCCAAGTCTGTGACTCCACAACCAACCCCAAAAAAGTACAGTTAAAAATGTCCCTGACAAGATGAGGCATTTGAGCTGTAGTGGCAGGATTGTTTCTCTGCAGCCATAAGGAATAGACTGGGATCTCAGAGAAAATAAATTAAACCCACTCAAAAAAGTAGGTTAGATTTAACCACAAGGCTATTTTAAACAACACTTGCTTGGATGAATGCTCTGATTTGACCCAGGGATTGCTCTGCTCACACTGACATTATAGTGGCACGTTGGAAGCCAGTGTTTACTTAACTCACAATTGACTATTTACACGAGATTTAAAATCTCAAAACCTGTTTACTGGGGATATGTATTCCATTGGAGGGGAAAAAAACAATCTTGTGATCCAAGAACACTGCAAGAAATGAGCAACATTTCAAATCAGAAATGGAAAATAATAAGCTTTTAAATTTTCTTGTCAAATGTACCTTTTTGTTTTCCCCATTAAAAATAGAGTAGAAAATACCTAAGCCAGTAAGAAGCTATTCAGAACTCTTCATCACAGGGATGCTATTAGTGAATCAAGCTTGACCTGTGCAAGGGGAAATTACTTCAGGCTATTGTGAGCTCTCCAGAGTCCACAGCCTGCCCAGAGTTTCTACATCTGCCTTGTTTTGTTTACATCAAATACAACTTAGGTCAAAGCTTGGCAAGGCTAAAAATATTAAGCTCATATTTATACTAGTTATAAATACAGAAAATCTTGATAAGGAAGCATTACCCCACCTTTAATGCCTGTTCCTTAAAGAATTGCAGAGCATAAGCAAATATCTCAAGTGCTTTGACTTTTTTGCCATTTGCAGCTGTCAGGTCTGTCTCCATGGTAAGATTCTACATGAAAGAGAATAACTGGAAGTTATTAAAAGAAAAAGGCAAACATCAAATTAATTCCCACTGCTTGAGGACAGCGAACTCTTCATTATTCACCTGATTAGGAAAAAGTGACAAAACTATTCTGAAGAGGATTTAACTCATCACTTGAATTTCCTGGAGCATGACACTTTGCTGCTTATTTTAGACTTTGTTTTTAAACACTTACCATGCCTACAGATAACTGCAGGCAGAGAAAGAAATACGGACTAAATATTAAACAATTGCAATAGATACATCTGTAAATAACTGCAATAAAATTGCACATGCAAGATACTTAATCCAAGTTAAAAGTACAGATTTTTGGTTTCCCACCAACAGATGAAACCAGAAAACGCCTCAAAACAGAAAGTACTGGCCAATTCCCAAAGCTCTAAAATGGATTAAAGACAAAAACACAATCAGTAGGAATAATGTCAAATTAACAGCCCTACTGGCACTTGCAGTTCTGGCAACGAATTCTGGGTGAATTTGCTTGGCTGCTCTAGAGCTCAGTCTGGCTCTTACATCCCATTTCTGCTGACCAGATTTATTGAACAAACCAACCTCACGCAGACTCCCCAGACAGGACACGAAGATCTAAGCAAAGCAGATACTGAACTTTTAAGATCCACAAGGAAGGCTGGCAAGATACAGTTGCCAAATGCAGTGAGAAACAATACAAACCATAACGCTAACTGAAGAGTTTAATTTACTCAATTTACTCTCTAAATGTAGAGATGCTTCACTTCAAGTTGACAAAAATTTAGTAGCGTTCAGAGGAAAACAGCTTGAGTGGCAAACACAGTTTGGGTGTTACTTACACCAGTGGTATGCAGCTTCATCTTAAACTTTTCAAAATACAACCAGTGCTTTGATTCAGTGGGATCCAAGTCATGGTAGAAGTCTCTTGCTGCATAGCCAAAACTATGGAACTTTCTCTCTGGTGTTAGGAGGATAGTGGTTGGGGTCTTCTGGTTGGAAACACCTGGATCTCCACCTTCCCATCGCCTGGCCAAAAAGTGAAACAGCTCCAGTAAGTGATACTCCAGCTTAGAGCAGCAGGAAAAAACAAATGTATCATGAGAAAAAGCTATGTGGTGGTAAATTGCACAGATTGCTTTTCCCTCCAAAGATAGTAATTTCAAACCTTATAATACCAAAATCAAGTGGTTTTATTCCCACCTAAGAAAAAAGGAGTGTAATTTTCATTTCAGGTAATTTGACACATTTTTGTGGTTAGTGTATAATTCTTAAGGATACATCACACAGATAAGAACACAGGTTCCCTGAAGTAAGCCATACATAAATAAGGAAACAGTTTTGTGCTTAAAATTTCTACCTAAGCCAACACACGTAATAAATATTGTAGAGGAAAAAAAAATCAGTAATTATCCGAGAACACTACTAATAAAAACCCAAATATGGCTTTCCAATTGTGATTCAGACTTCATGAATGGTTATTTGCAAGAGATATTTTTCCCATTTTGAATTAGGGACCTGCTTAAGTCATCTAACATCACCAGGGGGAGGTTGATTAAATCCCCATTTCTGTCCCAGAATATTCCCTGAAACAAGACAAGCCAGTTCAACCAACACCTGATCATGTGCTTCATTTCCTAGACACCTGAAACTCTGAAGGCATCCATGCCTGCAGATGCTGAACTCTCTGCACTTCACTTTCTACTCATGTGAAGTTGATGGATTTTGTGTTTCAAATACCCAAAATGCTGTACAAGTTTTAAACTATCAAAAATTAAGCAGACTTCCCTGACCTCCAAGGATCTTAAAGGCACCAAAATATTTCTGTCACTACTGGTGAATAAAACTGTCCTATCTCATTAAAATTGTGAAGGTATCTTTAGGGGATACCCATGGAAGTATAAAAGCAAAAGTAAACCCAAAGCTGCTTTCACAGACCGGATAAGGAAATAAATAAGGAAATAAATAAGAACATTGAATATGGGAACACCCAGCAGCAGGAACTGAAGGGGGGCATGGCAGGACAAAAAGGTCAGACAGCAGAAAGTTGTAGAAACAGCTGTGAGCATTCCTTCTCCATCACAAAAAAAAAAGGCAGAATGGAGCAAACTCACATTACTGTTCCTCCCCCCACCATATACAAGTACTTTCTGTATAAGAAACAAACATTTACCAGAAAACATTTTCTTAAAAAGGCATCAGTGGAAAATCTGTTTATGCTCTCAGACATAATCATAACACAGCTCAAACAGGAGCCAAGTTAAGATCACACAGGCAACTGCATTCATTATTAAACTACACGTCAATTGCTTTTTCTAAAGATAGCAAAACGTACTTTCAGAACATACTCCTGCCAAAGCCCTCATTCTGAAGCATAAAAAGTCTGCCTTGCTCTGTGGTAGCTGTTTATGTGACATAGGAAGAGTATGTAGAAAAAATAATTTCCATTTCACTCTCAGAAACAGTTGAATCCATTGAAAATTACTTGACCTCTAGACCAAGGCAGAAAACTGACATGGCAAACTGCAATTTAAGGGGTTGGTACTTGGCAAAGTAACAAGGAATGGGATCTTCTGAGGGGCTGGGACCCCTTCAGATCATTTAACTGGATCAAGAATAGAAAAATCTCTCTTTTTAGCTCAAGCAGCAGAGAATAACACATCTGAACTTCCTTCAGTGCAGAGGACAATTCCACTGCCCTGAAAGCAGAAACAGCATGATGAGGAGTGGAATGATTTCCATGTTCATCCACTTGAAAAAACTTCCCTAAATCTGCCTAGTTCCGCTGCTCAGCCCCTGAGCTCAGCTGGCAAGGGCTCTGCTCCAGGTCATTTCTCCTAACCTGCTGCTAGAAAAGCACTTGGTCAACTCCAAAACCTTTGAGTAGGTGTTACAGCAGACATATGGTTCCAATGTGAAGAAGCTGGGATCTCACAGCTCATGAACAGAAAACACTGCTATTCCACCAGATTGTTAAATCCCACTCACCCGCTGCAAGCAGAGAGGAGACAGACTGATACCGTTTTTGCCTGGAATCATTAATGATTCATTCTGAGTCATTGGTGGGAAATGCCATAAATAGGCTGTGGCTAATAACAATGCTTCTTTGTTTTTCATTATGGCCAGGCACATTTTCTCTTTCCGGAATAAGCACGCTTAAGGTGCAATTTAAATGAAGACAAATTTACGTTCAATGCCGCGGGATGAAATTTTCAAAGCCACCTGGAGAATTGGATGTTTGCTTCCTGATGAGTTTCTGATGGAAACTGGACACAGTAATTGCTCAGCACGTTCTAAAGCCCTCAGCTTTGTGTTACTGTTCAATCACAGAAAGGACAGCAAGGAAAGACAAGGGGAAGCATGACTCTACCATTTGCAATCAGAGATTTAGAAATACTCTCCTGTGATGTTTTTCTAGAGAGAAGCAGATGTAAAAGCATGGGAATGGTAACTCCTGGCTGCAACACTTGACAGGTGGAGCCCTGGCCTCACTCCACTACAGATGGATTCTAGTCAACAGGACTAGGACTGCAACACTTTCGTTTGCAGTTTCCTTTCATGGTACCAACACAGGCAAAATAATGGTGAAAATTAGGAAAAAATAAAAAGGAAAAGGAAATGCCTATCAAAAGCATAAAGCCAGAATTGCTCTAAATACATGTGGGGGATATTTTTGCAGTGCAGAATCACACTTAAAAAAACTATTCAAAGAGAAACAAGGTAGATTTCTTTCAAATGCAGACAGATGAGTTCCTAGGCTGATATACAGTTGAGTATCTGAACAGAAATATAAACAACATACACCTGTTTATAGCCACAGAGCTTCTAACTGTACACCAGAAGTGAAAATAGAGACAAGAGAGTCAGTGAGGAAGGAAGCATGAGGTTATACAAAGGTTAGAGAAATGCCTTTACTTGCACTTCCATCTGGCTAAGACAGACCAAAGAGGGATTGTGCAGAGTGATGAGAATTCGATCCAGAGCTGCAGCACCAAAGTCAAGGAAATGAAACACTGGGGTCATCAAAATGCAGCTGAATGCCACCAGCAGTGTGCATGCAGAAAAAGGGCAGGTGTGTGCCTCCCAAAAATTACAGTCAAACAAGGAAGAGAGGGAAAGGGGAAAAACCTGAAGGCTGAAGTTGCACTGAAAAGAGACCACATTATCCCTCCTTCCAAAGACAGACTGCCACTTGCTTCATAGCCACATGCATTTTTTTCATTTATTCTTCTCCATCTGTGAAATACTCCCATTCAGCTACCTAGCCAGTAGCCAAAACATCTGTAACTTCATGTAAGTGCATATAACTCAAGAGGAGTTTTTTCAGAACTGTGTAATATCTCATGTATTCACTCCAAATGAGATGTTATTAACTCGTTCTACAGCAGCAAATTTTCTGTGTGGCTCTGGCATGGCCCTGCTCACCAAAGTGCTGAGCTCATGGCCAGGCAGATCAGATGCCTTTCCTCCAGTCTCAAGTTATGCTGCAAACAACACTCATTGTAACACTTCACTCTGCAAAAAGAACCTGAACCACAGCTACCTGAAACAGAAGCTGGGGTAACTATCCAGAGTTGTCAGTACCACCTACCACTGATAAAACAGTAACCAATGTTTTGCAATCAAAGTGAAGTCATTCACTGAACACTTACAAACCCACACCCAACTCCAAACATGAGCGAGGCCACTCATACATTTAAAGATAAATATATGCTTAAAGAACTTTGTTCAGTCAATGCTTATAAACTCTTTTTTTTTTAGCATTGGGCATCACAGCAAATAAACATACAGTCAAAAATGTGACTTTGTTTGCCTCCTAATTACACAACAAGAATCATGGCACTGCTGGCACTACACTCAAACCTGGTGCTAAAGCCCTGTGTGTTCACTCTTTTCCAAAGTAGGACCTTCTGAATAAACCCATCTTACCCTTTTGGAGAAAAGCAGCTTTGTTAAAAGGCAGTCAGAAATCTAAGTATCTGGAAAGAATCAACACTAAGGAGGGAAGGTGGAAAAAATGTTAGGAAGTAGAGAGGACCATGCATCACTGGTATCCTTTATTTTAATGTAAACATTCTCAAGTGCCGGTGGGAAGCTACATTTACTCTGCTGAAATATTTGTAAGTTATCCTACATGTAAGCCTCATTATATACAGCCCTTAATACCTTCTGAACTACTGCAGACTTACCTTAATAAATATATCATTGTTTTGATTGAATTTCATGATTTCATGAGTATCCAAAAAAAAAAGTTCCTCCCTTCTGGTTGGAAACACATCAAGTAATTTATTTAATTTCATCAACATCAGTATCTCATATCATAGCTACATAGCTCTGAAATCACAGTCATGCTGCCATTATTGCATAAGGAGGAAAATATCATGTTTTGAACCACAAGTAGCAAAATGTCAATTGAGATTTGGAATCAGCACCTGGATTTCAATGTCCCAGTGACTGACAGCAGGAAGCCTGGTAAGGAGAAGGGATTTCTCCAGGGAAGGAGAATCTAATCCATATTGTGAATCCAGCAGTAAAACCAGGTCCTAAGGTAAAACCTGAGCCCAAGGCACTTCAAGGACTTCCCCAGAAACAGCAGTGATCCACACGGTAAAATCTCCAGCGTTTACAGGAACAACACAGAGTTGTTTTAAACGCAATTTAGGTCTGCTCAGATAAAGCTTCAGAAATGTGTTCCCTCATTCCATCAAACTTCTTTAAGAACTTCAATTAATTACTTGCGGCCAAAGAGAATAGGAATTGATAAACATGGGTTCCAGCTTGCCCACCCTGAGAGCTGAGGCAGCAACACAGGGTGTGTCCTTTGACTTCAGCCTTGTGCACCTTCCTGTGCTGCTCAGAGAACAAGAGCTGGCTGAAATGCAGAAAAGACCTGGAAAGCGTTACTTTTCCATCCTGCAAATGTCAGATATCTTTGCAACTGGATGGCAGAATACCATTTCTAAATTTACTTTCCTTTAGACAGTATTTTAAATCCCTCGGCTGCATTAGTTTGCAGCCATACACAAACCAGCTATGCAGGCTGACTGCACAATCAATAGTGTCTGCTGAGATTTAGGGAGCTGCATTCAGCTACCACCTTTGCTTAGAAAAAATGCAGTATATCACAGTGGACTGCAGCAAATTAGGCTTTTTGACCTTCTGCTCTCAGCATTACACCAGAGTACCTATTTCTGCAACAGCAGCATTGCTTAGAAGAACATCTATGGCTGAGCTTTTCACATATACTTTTCTTATGTCTAAAGTTATCTATATCTTGCTCTCATTACAATACAGTCATTTTAAATATACTATAGTAAGAATTAAAAGTGTTTGAAGTTATTAATAACTTTTTAAAAAAGACTATAAAATATTATAGCAATGGTTTGTAGGGCAAACCTTTCAGGCAGCTGCCGTAACAGTTTCTGCATTTGTGATTGCATAGAGTTATATTGTGCTGATTTAATCAAGAAATAAAAAAAATGAAAAAACTCCCTACATCACAGCATCTAAAGTCTGTCCTTTACATACACATAACAGACAGATTTCACATCAAACCTTCATTTTCACATTCATGCCTTTTGATTGCTTATTTCCCAATATCAATGGATCATTACCATAGATTTGATTCAGATTTAATACCACAAAGCTTACATCAGCCAAACGAACTCCCAGTGCAAGTAACCAGGTGTTGTACACCCAACTATACACAGTGTGACTCCAGGGGATGGGCCCCTCCTGGATGCCATGACCCTTAGAAAATCAGTCTCTGAGATAAGGGCATCCTGACTTACTTATTAACTCTGCTCCCTGAACAATTCTGAATACTCAGATTCCTCCTTCTACTCTGTCATCCTGTAAACTCAGCAGAATAAGAAAGGGGATGTGCTCCTATTGACTACTAAAACAAATCAGAATACAGCAAGATGCAATAAAAAGTCATAACCATGAGAAATCTGCACACTGTGGTAATGCCAGACAAATCCAGACACTTCAGGCTCCTGTAGAAAATATCTATGGCTACTGCAGGCAACCCATGTTATCAGAGTCACAAACTAAATGCTGCATTGCAGCCCTTACCTCATTACATGAATACATTCTGGCTCCTTGGTGAAGCTGTAGGCGTAGCCACTGGATGTTGTGCCAAAATCAATAGCCACAACAACAAGAAATAACTGTTCTACAGCATCGTCTGCATCAGAGTCCTTCTGTTAAACAGCAGAAGCAAAACAGACACTGAGTCACTGATCAGAACCCTTGTAACCTGTCAGAAGACCTGCAGATCTCTTCAGTGAAAATGAGGACTTCCCTAAATTTGCCTTTGTGACCAAAACTGATACCAGAAAGCTGCACATTCCAATGGAATTGGAAATTCAATACATGACTCAACATATATGCTAGAGCCTTTTATACATCATTTTCTATCCAAAGCTTCCTTCATATTCACTTTTGGAATACTTCTTATCCTGTATTATTAAAACTTATGGGTTTGGGGCTGGTTTGGTTGTTTTTCTTAAACTGATCAACTGAAGAATTTGTCCATCAATGTGATATATTTGGGACCTACTTGGTGGTTTTAGGAGTTAACTATATCATAAGTATGAACATGAAATACTATTACCATTCAGAAATAACAGAGACAAACCTACCCAAAATACAGCAATAAGCTTTATATCCCATGTTTTAAAGAAGAATTTATGTAACACCTATTTAGCTAGCACTACATGCTGCACTCCTCCTGCCTGTGCTGGAATGTGGGAAGCTGTTCAGCTGCTCATGATGAATTTGAATCCTTCTCCCTACCTTTTACCTGTAATCCTGCAATCCCAGAAAAGCACAGTCAAGGGCAATATGCTCCAGACCCTTCACCAGCCTTGTTGCCCTAAATCCACCAGGGCTGCTCAGCCTATACTCCCAGAAACACTTGGAAGCAACTGATGTTACCTTTCACAGACCAGCTGCCACATGGCCTCACTCCATGGGCAGTGTTCCACCACAGATCTCTGTTAATTCCACACCTCCCACTTCCTGTAGTATCCCTACATTTCCCAAGATCACTCCTGCTACTTGAAATGGAGAAACAAGAGCAACAAGTCTCCAATCATAAAAGACTTGTTTGGATTCTCCTAATAAAAGTTTTTCAACTAAGACAATGTCTTCCTCCAAGAGTTTAAGGAGCAAATCTAACTGAAATATGATGTAATTCATCAGTATGACAGAAGTAAAATAGGAATTTCAAGAGTATATAGAGAAAGAAGGGAATAAGAGCCAAAAACTATGGGAGAGAGCACTGGAAATCCTCAAGATGGGTTTTTGCACAATTCTGAACTTGAATCAGAAAACTAAGGCAGTGTTCCATCATAGGCTGACAAGGATAAAAATGTGTTCTGAACACAATCCCTTGCAATAACATGAAATACACTGCACGTACTGTGCTACAAATCATACAAGTGATCTTAAAAATGCGTAGGAATTAGTTTTAATAGGAGTTTATCAACAAAATTAGCATGATGTACAAGAGATTAAAACACACTACCTATGGGACATGCTCTTGGTTCTAAAAGCTTACAGAAGGGGCTATTTTCCTTAAGAAATAAAACCAGTTACTTCTATTTTGAGCTTCTACTTCTCTCTCTCTTGCAGCAGATTCTTTTCTCTGAGAATTTGGGTTTTACTGTTGAGTACCATATATATCCTTCTTTTTTTTCTGAAAGAAAGAAGACTTTTCAGGGGCTGCCTAAACAAATCAGTGATAAACACACGGACAGACCTTGGGAACCCTGAAGGGATCAAGAAGCCCCTGTGTTTGTTATAAAAATATGCAGGAGCAAGTCTATGAGTTTAGCAAATGAAAAACAGCAAAACCAGGAGTCCAATGAAAGGAATCAGAGCTCTGTCAACAACTCCAGTGTGACCAAAATCTCACTTAATACTATAGATAGCATAAAGGGGATCAGTATGGAGGAAATAACAACTCTAAAGAAATTATGTCCCACTAAACAGGCAAGAGAAGGTAATGTAATCATGCAGAATATGTTAAGAGTGCATTTCTTACCACAATGTGTGATGGAGACAGTGGAGTTATTCCAGGGTCTCCCAAGCTTTTGGCTGGTGATGAGTAAGCAGATGTGGAAACTGCATCTAAAAGGAAACAAACACCCATCAGTGTCAGCAAGCAGAATGAGTACATACAACAGTTACTCTGCATACTGCTAAACTGTTTTCCAGTTGCAAAGAATCTGCTAAAACACAAAGCAAATTCCACAGCTGCCATCTAAAACATGTTTTGCCTTTAAAACATGCTAAGACACAACTGCTGCATCAGTTTTAAAATGTTTGTCTGACCTTCATAACTATTACCATTCTTTTATTGCATTGTCATGTACAATCTTAAAAGTCTTCCTAAACATATTCAAAAATCATTGCTGGTACAAGCAGCTTGAGCACCACACACTGCCTAGGATTTAAATGCATGAATGCAGAAACTAAACACAAGCTGTGAGATCCAAAAAGACAGACCCATTTACAAGAAAAAGAGGAGTTGAGAGCAATTGGAGAAAGCAGGAAGAGTAAGTTGCAATTCATCCATCCTGAGCCTTTATTCTGAAACTTTCCCAATACTGCCTCTGTTTTGATCCTTCACTACACTCTGCACTGGAACATCCTGCAGCTGTTAATACTACTGCAGGACAGAATCCAGCTGGGAAAAAGGAAAGCATTATTAACAAGTCATCAAAGAAATATTTCTACCCGGCATACAATACTAAAACTTCATTTAAAGGCACAGACCAAATACTGTAATGCACGAATTTTATTTTTCATTCTTTCATTTACATCGCTGATGATAGAAAAGGAAATGGCTTAAAACAATTAAGCACTGATGGCTTAGATGGATTTATATATAATCTGTACTCTTATGAAGAATGTAATAGTTTATCAAAATTGAATGTAGAAAAGGTACCACACACCCTGTCCATGCTCATACCCCTCTGCTCCAAAATTTAAGCCCTAAGTGCTCACTGAATTCTCTTCCACAGAATTCAAGTTATAATTAGATGTAAAGCAGAATGATGTAATAGGCCTCTGAACATTAATAATAATAATTAAATAATACATTTCAATGTATTTTTATCACCTACTTGGATGCATCATACATTTATTCATATCATGTAATTCCTAGGCATGACTGACAATTCAGAGCATCACTCCAAGACGACACTGGAGCTGCTCTCCAAGACCTTAGAATTACATAGGGAAGAATGGTACTCAAATATGTGTTGTTTCCCAGGGAGGACTCAAAAACCCTGCAGTGGGCAAGTATGAGATAATTCACCCGCAGGGAAAAAATCTTCCTCCGAATCTTAATTTTGCTCTTGAAACTTCATTTATTTCTTGAAGTTATAACATGCATGTTCAGCCTAATTTTCAGAAGCACTTGCAGAAGCACAGTATTTGCATATTCTACACAAGTTCTCCAGGAATATATTGAGTTACTCCTCTTGCAGTGAAGTACAAAAAGTCACAGGCCAAATGCGACAAGCACAGAATCTGCTCGGTTCATTAAGACATCTTTGGAACAGATGCTGTTATCAGCCTCCTTTGTGCCATTTTTACCTCTTATTTTTGCATCAGCAACATGCTATTTATTTTAGAATTGAAAAACAGTATTTCAACATAGAAAAAACCAATAAAATAACTAACAAAATATATTCCTTGCATCCTCCTGTAATTCCTGGCTGGATCTGAACCATATTTCCTGAGCAGACCAGGACACTGCAACACTGACTCAACATCTTGGGAAACCTGCACTTTACCCACACTTAGGATGCTGATTTGGAGCACAAAATGTAGACATCAAACCATGTGTTTGCAGTGTTTCCCTTTGCCACTAATTCTTTTGGTTACCTGTTTCGGCACTCATGTTTCAGAGATGTGCTGGGGCAGGTCCAGAGGAGGCCACAGAGATGATGATCAGAGGGCTGGAGCACCTCTGCTATGGAGACAGGCTGGGAGAAAAGGCTCCAGGGAGACCTTAGAGCACCTTCCAGTACCTAAAGGGGGCCTACAAAAGAGTCAAAGAGGGACATTTTACAAGGGCATGTAATGACAGGACAAAGGGTAAGGGCTTTAAAATGAAGAAGGGCAGATTGCCATTAGACATCAGGCTGAAATTCTTTACTGTGACAGTGGAGATGCACGGGCACAGGCTGTCCAGAGAAGCTGTGGCTGCCCCACTCCTGCAGATGCTCAAACCCAGGCTGGACAGGGCTTGGAGCACCCTGGTCTAGTGGAAAGTATCCCTGCCCATTGCAGGGGGTTGAAACAAGATGATCTTTCAAGGTCCTTTCCAACCCCCAAAACTATTCTGTGTTTCTAAGATGCATTTTCCAACCGGTCTTCAGCTATCAGCCTTGAAAAGTTATATATATCTCTGTGTGCAACTCAGAAAATTCTGTGTGACAGGATACACATTTTTATATCTCAGAGAGAAGTGAATAAATATCCAGAGCAATACTGACATCCATCCAATGAAATCACTAACTTGGGTGGTGTCCTACCAAGAACTGATTCAAGCTAATTAATAAAAAAGACTCTTCCAAACCCATGACCATCTTGCACTGCCTTCATGGCTCCTCCTGCAAATACCCAGCTAAATAAAATAATTCTACAGTGCATCCTGGATCTAATGCCAAAACTTCTCAACAGGTAGTGAAATGACTGTTGAAAGCAAATGGAATTAGGATATTTGTAACATTATACTATCTACCCCATCTGAATTGCAAGGTGTTAAAATATACTTGTCTATGTGGGAGCTTTCGTATTTTGTTGAGTTAGTGTTTCCATGGTGAAAAAAATGTGCACGTGTAACAATTTTTACAGCTGTGTTCTGAAGAGCAGTAAATGCATGGATATTTCAGGATATTTAAAAATCCCTTATCTCTAAAGCACTGTGATTGGTTGATCTGACAGAAACAAATGCATCTGTTCCAAGCCAGAGAATGGGAAAAGGGCTGCAAGGAACCTGATTTGCAATCACAAAACTGAAAAATGATGCCTAGACTGTCCCGGATAGGATCAGGGTACTTGGAACAGTTCTTAAAAGCAAAATGACTTAGAATGACTTATTATGACTTCTGCAACAAAAAAACCATAATCAAGTAATGTTCTACATAGCTCAAGTTCCAGCTTTATCTCCATGTTTACTAAGGATCTTTGTCAAACTACATGCTATAACAAAAATACAGCTAAACAGTATGCACTAAATAAACACTTAAATTCTTGCCAGTTTACACACTAAATTAAATTGAGGAATCTGATTTAGAATCCAAATTAAATAAGTCCTCAAACAAACCAGTATTTAAAAATAATCTTTTTCTAAATATGATGCAAACTTCTTGAACAAAAATTCTTACATATACTTCTGATATGAATATTAACCTTGGAATATGGTTTGGATAATTTCAATAAATGTGTATAGACTAAATTTGAACACATTAAGACTTTAGTCCTATCCTAAGCAATTGGCAAAGAACACCTTGTGCATTTTTAAGGTGATCAGAAGTTGAAGGGAAAACAGAGAAGGCTCCCATTTTCAGGCAGATTCCCAAACCATTACAGAGTTGGTAAAATTATGAGATCAGAATATATTGTATTAATAATGAAATCATGTCCATTATCACATTAGCTCCAATTGCTGGTTTAGCAGACTTAATTTAAATTAATCCTTCTTTTCATCTAAACAGATGCAAGAGTTTATTTTCTGTGGTTTCCTGCAATGCCTAATCTGTTTAGCTCTTTCCGTTTTTCAGTAAATGATCAGCAACATTGTAGATTTTGACAAAATGCAATGAAGGATTAACCTTTAAGTGTCAAAGAATGCAGACCAAAAGCAAAGTCCAGAACATTTATAAAAACTTTGCTGATGCAATGTGGATATTTCACTGATTGCGTGTTCAGCTGAATCTGATTTTCTGACAGATCTGGAGAGCAGGACCAAGCTCATTATTTAATTAGAAAGATCAGTTAGTGGCAGCTGGAAGGCCATCAGTCTGTCCTGAATATTTGAGAGCCCCTGCCACACATTCCTGTTCAGGACTGGATAAATGAACTTTAGGGAACTACTGAAAAAAACAGACATGGACCAATAAAGTCCCAAATAATCAGTTTCAAGTCAGCAGCTTAAAGAAGGGTGACTGCTGGACCTCCCAGTCACAGGCCACTGCGGTGGTACTCAAACAAATAAAAACATTCAGCAGCCA
Organism: Ploceus nigricollis; assembly: GCA_013399945.1. Lineage (NCBI taxonomy): Eukaryota > Metazoa > Chordata > Aves > Passeriformes > Ploceidae > Ploceus > Ploceus nigricollis. The sequence goes on along the minus strand of VXBC01009900.1, from coordinate 240,059 downwards.
CACAAAATCTTCTCTTTTCTATTCAATATTTCATCTGTATATAATTCAGCTACATAAGGCATCAGTAAAATTTTCTGCTTCACATATTATGGAACTTGTTCATTTCCCCAGTGAAGCAGATGCCAGAGCAGTGGATTCTAACAGAAGGCTCCCTGCAACCCAGGTGCCATAAACAATGGATAAGCTAAAGTGGGCTTTGTCACCAGGTAGAATTAACAGGACAAGTACATCAAGAACCTGGGAATCAGGGTATGGGGCTTTGCAGCATAATGCCCAGAAATGCTGTCACAACAGGGAAGGAGGGACATTTCTGAATGTGCCTCATGTCACCAGTTCTGTGTATGGAAAAGAAACAACTTTTTAAAAAGAAGAAATAAGGACTCAAGCCCCAAGTCTGCCATCAGAAACCATTTCAGGCACATTCTGCACTACTTCAGAGTGATGGCTACAAAAGCAAAGCCTTCACCAAGAAGTTGCACTTTCCAAACCTTCTCAGACCTCACTCCCAGGTGACTGGATCTCTCTCCTACACCTGTTTCACAAATTAAAGAACAAGCAAAGGAGCATCACTTTGGTATCACCGCTGTAAGAACATGCCTGAACACCAGTGTGTGTTATATCCCAATCAACCCAATTTATATTTCTATCCTGACAGAGTGGCCACAAACCCAACACAAACTCTTCCCACAACTTTCTGATTCAGCAACAGGACCAATACCATTCCCCACTCCAGATCATAGTTCCAATATTTGAGTAAGTGCTTCCACAGCAAAGACACACAGAGTGGCTGCAGGACACCACCCTGGCTCAAAAGGAAAGCTGCAATAACTCTTTTTGATTTGTGTAATGCACATCCACTGTTCCAAATGCCAAATCATCCCAGCACTCAGCTATTTGTAGGCTGCTGAACCAGGTGCACAGGGGAAGTTGGGATGCATTAGACCTACTAAAAATGTCACTATTGCAGCTGATCTCTGTGGCTCCAATAAATCCATGTTAACTGAACTCGCCATGAACACACTGAACATGTCACAAATCAAACACTTCCACGTATCTCATGGCCATTTGTCTGGAATTTCCAGCCACCCAGCATGTGGTAAAGGTGACTGCTGCTATGTGTATATACACTGCTCTGCTCTCAGTCAGGTTGCTGGTAATAACAAAATCTTAGCCAAATTCTTTATTTCTCATTCAGGCACTATATCTGGATTTAAAATTCTGGGGAAAAAAAGGGAAAAAAAGGGGAAAATAAGGATGTACTGAACCAAACATGGGTATAGAGTAGCCATCAGGCAACAAAAGAATGGAATAAACCCATTATTTTTCATTCAAAAGATTATAACCTTTCGAGCATCAAAATAATTTTGACACAAGCAAACCTTCCTAATGATGTTTGCATAAGAAAAGAAGGGTTTACTATCTTGCTATTAGCTGGCAACTGCTGCACTGATGAAGAAAACCTTATTCAGCTTTTCCTATTGCTGAGATTTTCCTTTGCATTAAGCACAAAATGTCAGAGCTTCCAAATGTAATGTGACAACCTAGGGCATTTTACTGTAAATACAAAGATGGCCTTTTAGAACAATTACAGAACAATAAAAAAAGAGATGGAGAGAAGGAAATAAAAAAAATCTTAAAATATTCTTATCCATAATAAAAACCCCCCATATTTCATATCAGAAGTAAGAACCTTCTGTTCCCACTGAAACCAATGGCACCACTGTTATGACCATCAATGGAATTAGAGTTCTTTGTTTTAAAATGCCAGTAGGCATCCAGCTGGTTTGCTGAAGACTGCAATACCCTTCTCTTCCATGAATACACCCATAGCTATTCTCTGATACAAATCCAAGTTTCCTGATACCATTTCATAATATCTAGTCCCCCGAAGAACTGGAATTCATTGCACTGATACCAATTAGAGCACAAGGATTTCCTAAGTAAAAAAAAAAATATCTCCCAATACTTTGCACAGAATTCTAAAAATAAGACGTTTGTCATTACAGCTTTGACCTTTTCCATTTATTGTTTTTATATTGTCTCCCATCACAATTATGCTTTGACTAGAGGAATTACATTTTTACTACACTATGTATGCTTTCTAAGGTAATTTTAAGATTTTACCTTAAGATTATTGTTAAGATTATCAAAAACCAACCCCAGTTTCATCCCATCACTCACTGTGGACAATATTCATTTTCCTGAGCCTCAGCAGCAAAGGGAGACCAAAAGACATCACCAACTTTCTGTGAACTTAATTTGAGATGAAAGAAACACGCAAGAACTCGCAATAACCTTCTGAAAATGCCACAGGGGTTATGTTCACTCCTCCTCTACTTGACAGGATATTGGCTAAACTACTTTACCTACAACTGATGTGACCTCCCTAATGCTTGGTAAGATGGATTAAAGCTGAGCAATCACACTCACTGGGTCTGTAATGCCCCAGCAGGTCCTCACCAACAGCTAAGGCTGCCCTTAAGCTGCCTTCAACTCAAACTCTTTCACCATCTACACCATAAAGTCCCAAATCCAGCTCCACCCTGAATGACCTGAGAGTTTTCCAGCTCCTGTGATCAGCCAGCTCCTTTTTCCCTCCCATCTCCTTCCCCACCCCCTGATGGGATTCCAATGTGCTCAAAACCTGCTCATGCCCCAGAGCCTGGGGTTAGGGGAACTCACCAGCAGTGCCCTGCAGTGATCCCCCTCTTCCCACATTCCATCTCTTCCACAGCCATGCACTACTGCCAGGAGAGACAACTCTGATCCTGGTTTACCTGCAGCTAAAGGCAGGCTACATGTTGTGATAAAGGTGGGTTAACAGATTTGGCAGCTCAGAGTGGTAAAAGACAATACTCCATGATCTCCCTAAATATTCTCCAACACAGAGACACCTTCACTGCACACTAACTAAACTTCTCAACAGGCTCTTCTTTGAACTTGCTTCCTTCACACTTCCTTGCACTATTTGCCTCTGAGCAAGCACTGTCTTCCTGCACCTCTCACCTCCTCCCTTGTTGCTTCCAGGAACATGTAAGGAACAGAAAACAAACCACAAGATGTACAGAACTTAGGTGAAAAGATACCTTCCTGGAAAAGGCTTCCTGCTGCTTCTCCTTCATCTTCATTTCTGTCCTCATTGACCTCCTCTACCTGGTTCACTGCAAGTTTGTCAGGAATGGCACTGCTAAGATTATGCTCTAATTCCCAGGACCATACTCATAAAACAGAACATTTGTGATGTTAATCACTCTGAGAGAAACACCATTTCCCAGCTCAACTGGACTGGTTCACTGCTTTTTCTTTTTAAAAAACAAGATCAAAATATTACAGCTATAAACCTGTTTTACTACAAGTTTCTATTTAAGAACCATGTCAAGATGCAATTGTATCCTGAAAAGAATGCAATCCTACCTTTCTCAATCAAGATATTCAAAGAATCACTGTTCAGCTTTTCAGACTGTGCATCCAGCACACAGGAATAAGAACATTTTGGGGGCATTTGTTCACTTAGAAGGCAAAAAGGTTATTTAGTTTTCAAGCATTCCTAGATTCAAACAGTATCTCTCAATGCATCAAGCTGGATGAATGTAGTGACACCTTTTTCTTAAAACATGAATTGGGAAAAAAATTTGAATATGTTTGTCTTCATTTTGACAATCTTCTGGAAGGCTTAACATGATTCACACATTTATAGAGCCTTGACAAGAGAAAACCAACCACTCTCATCAATTCACAGGGAAAAAAAAAAAGTATAAGCAAGGGGCAGGGTAAAAAGAAAAGCCAAACTAGAATAGCCATTACTTATAGTAGTCAGCATGAGTGATGCTGTATATAAATCCCTTCATATTCTTCAAGGCTATTAAACCAATTTTGTTCAAAGATGGAAAAATAAAATAGCAACTGTGACAACAGAAATATAGGTATCACATTTGAAAAGTCATTAGCAAAGTCATCTATGAAACCATAGTCTATGGCTATTGGTTTAGCTTCTGAGCAATATTTCATTGCTACATCAAAAAGATTTTCTTTCTTTTTATTTGATGGTCTTGAAAACACACAGTTACCAGGCTTAAAGAAAAGCTTAAAGAAAAAATACCTAATGAGAAAAGAAGAAATTACCTGATTAGTATTTGTAGAGTAGATCCTAAAATGATGTGGTCACCAACCAAAATCCACTTCCAGAGGTTTTTATACTAACACCCATCAGGGTTACATTCAAGTGCCATGACAGTGCATGCACAGAGACCACAGTGACCAGCCAGAAAAGCAACTGCAAATTTACACTGTCACGGTGACAAGCCCCTGGCACAACCTTCAGAGGAGTTCCTGTGGCTGAAATCGTAACAGGAGCGTAGCTGAGTAAGCAAGAGAGCTCCTAGAAAAGGTTGATTTTTGAATGCAGCACTTCCATAGTGCCAGTACTGAAAGCTCTTGTAAGTGGCGTGCCCTGCCGCTCTGATTACTGCGAGTGCTCTACTCAGGTATCCATGGAAACTTGAGAAATAGATGTTACATTTGTTGGATCTGTTTGGCATCAGGGAATGGGACTAGTTGCCAGTAAGCCCAGTCTAATCACAGGTATTCTGATCTTTAACCATGGAGAAGGCATCAAGAGTCCTCAAATGATGATGAGACCCACCAAATGGTCACATTTCCCAAGCAATGACAAAAGGAGGGGGCAAGGATGCACTGAAGAACTGTTATTTTAATGGTGTTATTATCTCTTGAGAGCAAAAAATATCCCAGTCCCTGTAATGAGGAAAGAGACACCCAAATATTCCAACCTCACAGGGAACAGGAAAAAAAAGAAAGCATGGATACAAATGCACAGAACCTCACAGGGACAGACATAGAGTACTCAGGACTGTAAAACCCTTTGAGAGAAACTGCTTCAACCCTAGAGATTGGTCCTGAATAGCACTGAGAACGAGGGATGCATCCAGAAATGGACAAATTGAAGTTGTGTTCCCAGATCATTCCCTCTGGGAGAAGGAAGTAGCAAAGGGAGAAAAATTTATCTCTGCTTCCTTCCCCAAGGAAACTAGTGCAGGTTGGGCAGGCTCCTGCAATAGGAACTGATTTTCTTCAGAGACAGAATGTGGATTAACTCCTTCAGATGACACGGAATGGCTATTATTAAACTACATTCATATCCACACTTTTCTGGACTCCAACTGATAATGATTACTAGAAATCTCTTTCAATATTCCTCAGAAACTGCATCTGCACTGAGTGTTGAGTTAAAAGCTAAAAGCAAAATCCTCTCCAGGTCTCCCATTCTTGCAAATTTAGGTACCCTTGGAACTGATCCATGTGCTCAGAGCCTGCAAATCTCTAACAACAGAGATCTCCTGATCTGGGCCAGGGAGCACCCAGTGACTCACAGGGAGGGGAGAGCAGTGAGCCAGGGCAGGGGAGCACCAACACAGCTCACAAAGCCACCCTGCCGTCCTTGACACACCCTCCTGCAGTCCTGGGTGAAGACCAAAGGCATTCTAGGCTTTCTGGCCACCATATTCTGAGAGGTTCGTTTATTTATTTGCTTACTTCTTAGAAATGACTGCATTTTCCTCTTCATTTACATGAAAACGTTTCTCAAATCCCTCTGAGACAGCCTTGGAAGGAATTTCCTGTTTTAATACTGATTACTGACACAGATCACCACTGCTATACTAATTTTAAAACACTGCAAAGTCACTGTTTTAATAGCAGTTCTAGCAAAATTTTTAACTTGCATTTGTTTATTTTAAATGCATATCACTATGATTCTTCACAGCACACGGGCCAGAGTTGACACATTTTGAATAATGAGAGCTATGGAATGTTCTTCCAATATCAAAAATGTGCCTGGTCACTGAGAAAAGGCAGATTGGATGTAATGACCCAGGAGCCAGGACACTTGTCACAGCGAGGAAAATGAAGCCTGCAGATCTGTCACAGGCATTTCAGATCACCAAGGCTCAGCCTTGGCAGCAGCATTCCCTCAGTGCAACACCAACATCTGTGACCTTACAGCACCAAACAGCTGCACACTCTGCAGTGGAACATCTGTGAAGCAAGTGTACCATTTACAGCCACGGCCCATGGACTTCAGAGCTCATCCCTGAAACAGACTCCGAGTCCTCCTGGCACCTCTCTCACCACTGCAGAAACACCAACCGGATGCAACCTGGAGCTTCACCCATCCTTCTTTTCAACCAGTCAGGCTGTTTAATAGAAACGTGACAAGTGCCACACAAAAAAAGCTGAGTAATTATGTAAGAAGTCATCTGTGGAAAAACAAAGACTTTACTAAAGCTGCATAAGGAAAATATCAACAGCTAGTTCACTTAAGGAAAATAAAAAAAAAAAAAAGGAACAGATGCAAACCCCCCAAAAAGGTCATGCTGCTTCAAACCAAATTAAGGTCATGACTGTTCTCATTCTCCTAATCGAAAGTAGCATTGTTTGTGTGCATTGTTTTTAGTCCTTTCACATTTTCCATTATCATTTACTGGGAGCCAGCACAGCTTTTTTAAAATCCAAAAAGGCAATTTGCTTCTTCACCATACCTACATACTAAAACAGCCACAGGGAGAAGTTTCTAAAACCATAACTGGTATGCCCTTTGAAGTCAAATACTTGTGAAATCCCATCTGACACATCGTCAAAAGGCAGAACCAATTCAGGTACAGAAAACTGACACAATGGGATCTTTTAATATTATTGTTTTAAAGTAAAAAGCATATCCTTAAGATTTTTTTTTGAGAAAGGGATGGTTGCTTTGTGCATTTATAGAGAGAACAGGTGAAATCATAGTAGAGGGGAGCAAAAAGGAATTAATCCCCTGGAACAGCTTAGAAAAGTAAGTAACTGTTAAATTTTAAAATATTTGACCAGATCTGTAACTTTAAAAGGAAAAAAAAAAAGAATTCCAGACTTAATTGCAACAGCAGATATGATGTCCAGAAGGGGCCTAAAAAATTTCAACAGCATTGCCATGAAAGTGGGAGAAGTTGACCATGGCAGGTCACATCAACTCAACCAACAAAAGAAGCATTTGGCAGAAAAAAAGCCCAAGATGAGACACCAGTCAAGTCCCATATAACCCCAACCACCAGTGACATAGTTAGAAAGCAAAACAAATCTTAAACCCTGACATGTTCATGAAGGGATCAGGTCTTTTATAGCTGAGGCAGGATTCTGGCCTTGCTGCAGAACTGGCCTCCCAGAGGCTGCTCTAACTTGAGCTGACATCCAAGGCTGCAGCATCCTCTTCCAGCTCCTGGTGACAGTTGCATTTGACAGAAACCCTGGCCACTCCCTGTGGACCAGGATAAAGCCCCTTTACCCAGAAATGGATCAGCTGAAAATGCCTCTGGACAGAACAGACCTCTTGGGGCCTCTCTACAGCTGACTGAAGCTTTGGGGAGACTTTGCAGGTACAGAGCAAAGCAGATCTGTTGAACACCAACTGCTGTCCCCATGGGAGTGAACTAAACATTCAGACTGAAAGCTTACAGGGTGCCTGTCATGAAGGAAAACTTGTCAGCTCAACCAGCATTACCCAATTACAAGCCAAAGGCTTGAAAAATGCCAAAAATCAGTATAATTAGAAGCTTTACATGCAGTAGCTCCTGGGTATGAACAATTTCACTAACCAAGCTGCAGATACCGCAGTGCTGTGCTAAGTGGAGCTATAAAGATGATGGGCAGGCACTGCATACAGCATTCAGCTATTTTACATACAGACATTTCTTTTACACATTGGACTGTGCTGCAAGAAGTGGCTGCAGCTTCAATACTGTCAATATAACACACACTAAATCACACTTTATCCCCGAAGCCTTTTTTTCCCCTGACAGCCTCCGCATTCCAGCGCATGGAAAGAACATAAAGATTTCTGGCATCACAAATCATTGCTTTACTACCTGGTCTTCTGTCTTCTAACCAAATTCCTCCTGCACAGATTCTCCCTATGTCACAAGTTACTTCATTTCAGTATTGCATTGCACCAACCTTGCAACCTGGCAGAAAACAAAACGTGATACCCTGTCATCTGAAAGACAAATGAATCTGTCAGTCTATTCTTCCCTTTGTCAGCTGCATGCTAGAAAATTGTTCCAGGTTACTTCAAAGCAAGTAGACATTAGAGACTTCATTTAGGAATCACTGAGAGAACATTTAGATGTGGGGAGGGGGAAGAATCCAGTAAAGCATCTTGAAGATTCAACTAGTTTCTAAGTAGTGTTTTCTGGTTTAGTTTGGGTTTTTTTAATGGACACTTTATGACTCTTTTATTCCACTTACACTGAAATTAAGCTATGTCATTCAAAATGTTCTCCAAATCCTACTATAATCAAACTTAAACTTTTAAGTTTCCCCATACATTTCTGCCAGCAGCGTTGGCACAGCATTGCAGTTTCCTCAAGCCTTTGCAGCATACGGTCAGGAAGAAGGCATGGAGAGATCGGATGAAATCAGGCTGAGTCTGCATTTCCCTTAGGGTTATTCACCCATATCATTTGTATCCTAGGAATCCTCTTCCCTCCCCCAGCTCCGTTCCCACACAAGGAGAGACCACCCCATCTTGCAAAGGCTGCGTTGTTTCTGTCGGGCAGTGTAACCCCAAACGGATCAAACCCACAGCATCCTCGTTTCAGGCGAAACGAGATTCAGCTCAGCTCGAGTCAAGTCAGCAGAATCGGAGACATGTGTCCCCCTTAACGTGGTAAAACGGCACCGGTGGGGGTTTCCCCCACCCCTGCACCTCGCTGGGATCTCCCTGGTCCCCGGGGCTGCGCCAGGATGCTCCGGCGCTCAGCCAGACAGCGCCGTGTCTCCCACCCGGCTGCCAGGTCTTTCTTTTCCAGTGCATCGGGCTTCTCGCTATTCAGGGGTGCTGCCTCTATGTCAGCAGCAGCCCCCGAGCTCCGGTCCGAGCCCTCCTCCCTCTGGCCGCTGCTGGGAAAAGGAGAGACCCCGACCCGCGGGGAGGA
>VXBC01009900.1:187027-230844 GCA_013399945.1 Ploceus nigricollis | reverse complement strand
CCCGGCCCCAGATGCGGATTTCACGGCCACTGAAGCGGAAACCCCTCCGCGGTGACAGCCATAGAAAGAGACCCCTGTCTGTGGCCGGAGGTGACACCCCGGCTCAGCCCTGTGCGCCGGGAAAGGGTGCGGGAGTCCCGCAGAGACGGAGCGTGAGAAGGCTGCGAAGGTTAGCCCAGCTGTTCCCCGGGTTATCGGGGGAGTGTAGGTACAGCTAACCCGGACCGGCAGAAATCATGGACGGGTCCCCTGACATCATGTGTTACGGGGTGGCTTTTACGGCATGGGATTCTTTATATTTGTCTTCGGAGTGAACTCTCCCACATGGTTCTGCAGTGCTGTCAGGCCAAGAACTTCTTGTTTCTAGTGATTTTTAGCTACTTGTCTCCAGGACCTGGGAGAGAGACACCCCTAGTGTCATTTGATCCATGATGAAGTTTAATAAGAGTTTTCCAAACTAAGTAAGAAGCCATTGCAAGCACAAGAGAATAAAAATAAGGCTGGTATCCTCCCATGAACAATCCTGGAGCCAGAAAAGGTTTTTCCTTTTGTCCACCCGTGCTTCTTGGTGTAATTGTCCTTTACTTTCCAGCCTCAGCAGCCATTCATCTTTTGAAAGCAGTGCTAGTATTTCATGTGAAATAAATAAGGGCATTCACTGCAAGCACAGCCTCGGTTCCTTACTGACTCCTGGGCTCAGGAGGTCACTGATACTCGGGACAGTGTAAATCCACCCAAAGTTCTCCCAAGACCCCTCACCAAAGCTGTTGCTCACACAAGGTGGGATCCTGTGAAACCCCTGAAGACCAGGGAAGCAAAGCCCCCGGTACTGCAGGTGCTTACTCAGCACCTCCCTCTGTTTGTTCCCTGGTTTCTTGCGCTCATGGCATTTGCTCTGTTCCCTGTGAGCTTTATTGCCTCTGAGGACTGAAGGTGTGGCACAAAAATTAAAGCAGTAAATATCCTCACATCTGCACACCTGACTCATCTCAAAAGCCTTCACCCACCCTGCACACACTTAAAAGACTGTCTCATCCTGAAATCCAGTGTCTCATCCAGGGAAAATGAAGAAGTAATTTCTCCTGCCTCCCAAAATCAGCTGCACAAAGGGATTTTCTAAACTGTTGTGGAGGAGAGAGGGAAGGAGCAGGCTGGGATGGGGGACAGCAGCTCATTCCACCGCTCACATCGGAGTAACCTGCTGTCCTTGGGGACACTCAGGAACGTGGGGATCCCTCACACAATTTCCAAAGCCAAGGACAGCGTGCAGTGGGACAGCGGGCACTGGAATTGCAGCTTCCTGCTCTTCCCTCAGCTCCACGCCAGGCAACAAAGGGAAACATCTGGCCAAGAGTCGGCTTTAATTACCTATTCAGAGTCAGGCTGAATATTTATGCTGTCATTAAACAGCCTCGGAAATAAGAAACCAAACAACTCTAATACTTGGTTTCCTGACAAGAGACTTAAATAGCAGAAACTTTTTCTTTAGATTAAATGCACTTCAATAGCAATTAATGGTAGGCTTTAAACATGTATTGAGGTAATTAACAAAGGCAGAGGAGAAGAAAAGAAGCAACCAAGAAAGTCGTAAACACATATCCAAATCATATACTTTCTGGGGAAAAAAAATGTAGTACTCAGGCTAGTTTTTTGTGATCCCTCAAGCAACAAGACAACACCCAAAAATAGCATTTACTGGGTACAGACATCTTTCCGAATGTCATGGCAGTGACTACATTATTCAATATCAAGCCAGGTTGCCTAAGTTACACACTCAGCTGTAGGTGTTTTGAATAATGCAGAAGGAGAATATTTGAAGGCATGTGACTGACTGCTAGTTTCAGAAATTAGTCCATTTTCCAGAGAGCTTAGTATGTCCTTTTAAAACCTAATGAGAGGAACCACATTAAAAAAAAAAAGCATTTGAAATAAAATTAGATTCTCAATCTGAAAGATAAACCTAAGAACTATAGCTCATTAAATTTAATTTTGTTTTATAAAGGCAAAAAATCATAGGAAAATAAATTATAGAACAATAATATACAACATTTTTTTCTCTTGTCGTCTTTCTCTCCCTTGGAAATGAAAAAAAGGCATATTTCACGTGAAAGAAAAACACTTTTTGAAAAGGTCACTGTCTCAAGTGAGCCTGCCCTGGGGCTGAAGAGGCTTCATTTTTGTTACTTACTCCGTAGGAAGTTTGTCATTCTTATGGTCATTTTGCAAGGTTGTTTGGAATCTGTGGTTTAAAAGGTTATCTTATAAGCATAACAGAAAATGAGTCAAAATGTAAAAATGGATGGTCAGATTTTGAAAAGGATGCCACAAGTAGTCATCTACATCCTCTGAACACCTGTTCTTACAAACACCTTAGCTTGTCCCTTGCACAAGAGTCAATTTTAGTGTGGGTCTGGAAGGAGTTTCTTTCCTTCACAGGGAACTGACACCAGCTGGCTTAGTACACCACAGAGGAGTAGCAGCAGAAAGAGGAACCTTTTTTTGACCCTGAAACATCAAAGTGGTTTTGTGTCAGACAACCAAGGCACCCATCAGTGTTCAACTCAAGAACCAACTCAGTTGTTATGGTGTTACTCTGACCGTGGGGAAAAGCAAGATTTCTGCAGAAGCTTGGGGCAGTGTCTGCTGTTAATTCCCCCGTGTATCTGCTTGGGAATGAACACCTCTCAGGAGCAATCAAGAAGTGATTTCATACACTGTACTCTTCATCTGCAGCCTAGATGATCCCAGAAAGCTGCAGCCTCAATCTATTCCATTCATCACAGAAAGGGTTCAGATACACTGGCATAAACTGACAGTACAAGACAAATAGCTGCTTAACCTAGCCCTGATTTTAGCAGAGCTACCACATGCATGTTATCCATTAGCATCAATAAAAATTTCATGAGAGAATTGGAGATCAGCACAGTGTCCTCTCAGGGCCATTCCCACACATAGTAAGAGCTGCACAAAACTGTGTCTGGTCAGTGAAAAGAGCTATGTGCTTCTCATTCCTGAGTACAAGAGTCTAAGTGAGGCACTGATGGGGTAGCACTGAGAATCAGTGAGCTGGAAACACCAGGCACAGAGATCTGGAAGAAATACAGTTATTTGAATATTGTTTTCAATGCACCTGGCAAGAAGATGTCCAGACATTATCACAGACACAGAAAGCAGTGAGCCACTGAAGCCCAACACCCAGTTCAGTACTGGCACCAGGGAGAGTTGAATCTTTAAATAAACTACACCACATTTAAAACAAAAGAACAGAAGGCAGGTAAGCATGTCTTGCATCTTGGCAGCTCAGGAACTCCTCATCAAGCACTGTGTTCATCTGCTCAATTAAAATTCCTAATGGTTTCTGGCTTCAAAATTTCCTCTTATGTAGTTTTGGGAGCATCACTAAACATACAATACCTGGTTTTTGTTTGTCACCTGTATAACTGTTATTGCAGTCTCCTCCTTCATTCCAGCTGTTCCATTTTTCACCTTTACAGCACTTTAACCTCTCCAGTTCTGCTTATTCCTGGGATAAAAACTTAGAAATTATTTTTATTACAGAGCCAACTGGCAATCTGTTTCCCTAGATGCAATTTTATCTTCCCTCTCCCTAAAACCAGCCTTTTATTTTAATACTCAAGAAATCTCTATAAAGATGAGAAGAACGAAAAACTCTTCATCACTGTCACAGCCTTTCAATAAAGAAGCTTATTGTGCACTGAGGAACATGAAGGGTTTCTTCAAACAGGTTATATAATTTTCACCTGTCTTTTATACATTTCTCATTCCCAACATCTGTTGGAAGTGTATCACTCTGGAAACACTGCCTGCAAAGAATTCTCCTGCATTTCTCAGCAGAATGTTTTTTTCAGGAAAACTGCTGGGCTGGAGACACTGAAAGTGTGTTGTGCTCACAGATCTCTGGCTCACTTACTTATCTCGAGAGTGCTTTCAAGTGTGGCAGTTCTCACACTGTCTGGGTGTGACCAGCACTCCCAAAATATAAATGTTCTACAGTCTTCTCATGGACCCAGTGGTCTGTGGTAGCTGCTGTGTGCACAGAACTAAAAGATAAGCTCAGTCCCAAAAATCTCCACTCATACTGTATGTCCTGAACACCATTTTTTCCTTAAATACATTGCCCTTCCTCTGTCTTGGATGTATTAAAGCCAAATCAAAACAACGCCAACAAAAAAAACCAAACCCACACAAACCTCAAACAAACAAACAAAATCCCAGAAGAAACAGATTTATTATATAACAACATTGTCACCCCATCATTACTCTCCAAACATGCACCCATCCATATACAGTAAAAAATGCTGTTCTGTCAAGGCATTTTTAAAATACCAGCCAGATTGTACATCCATATTGGCTTGTTTCACTACTCATTTCTCATCACTCTAAAAGAAGCAAAGCTCTAAATGCATCAAACAATTAATTTAGTTTTGTGATATGGCTCTTTTGAACATGTACACTGCTCAAGTAAGTGATGAGCATGTTGGCTCCCACTGAAGTCAATAAAAGTGGCAGATGGCTCAGCCACCTCTAAAACCAAGGAACTACAGTTGGGTAGGACAAAATTCTGCAAAATCATCTGCTTACTTCATGTCTTATTACTCTGCTTCAGAGAAAGTTGTACCCCTCAGGAGGCAAGTTTAGCTATTGTTCACATCCTTGCTTTGCAGACTGAATTATACAGTATTAGTAAAATTGCAGGGTTATTTGCACTGTAAGGAAGAGTTCTGTCCCTTGAAAATATCCTGCAGCAAGCAGCTCAAGGATACAAAATTTGCCAATGTAAAGGGGAAACGACTTGAAAATTATCAGACTCATCAAAGGACATGGGAGTCCATTCTCTCACTGTGCACCTGTGACAGGTAAAAATGTCATCACAGAAGTACACAGAACATATGAGAGCTACCAGGCTCCTTCCTAACTGCTTCCTGAAGCTGCTGAAAGAAAAGGCAGCATGCTGAAAAACAAGCAACCCATGATTGACATGATACCCAAAACAAATTGAATCAGAGGGGGAAATCTGAATCTAGAATTATATGTAGTCTCCACAGATTGATTGCTCATAAACAGACATTTAGGTTTTATGTAGGGATATATCAGCTTAATGGTGTTGAGGATTTTTCCCTAAGGTGTTTGAGAAACTGTGTGGAGAATATCCAAACCTAATAAAAATGTGACCCAGATCCTCCAGATTAGAACAGAATAAACTGGAAAAGTGGGAACTGGGATGCACATCATATTTCATCCATCTCACCCTCTGTCTAGGGGGTAGAAGAGACCCCACTGAGACACACACAGACAGAGGAATGAAAAAACTTTAAAAGCCAGCTGCAGAAATGGAGGTGAGCAAAGTCATGGAGTAAATGAGAAATAACACCAGAAACTACTTGCACTATACAGAGGAATCTGTGGCTCCACCTAAGGCTGGACAAACTGATTACTTATTGGAGTAAATCCTAAGGAATTCCATTGACCTCCAGCTTCCATCTGACATTTAAATGCAGCAGGGACATTTTAGATTTTGCAGGGAAATGAAAAATAAGCAAGAACTCTCTGACACTCTTAAGAAGTGCCTGGTAAATAATGATTTTTTATCATTAAAAATATATTTTGATAGGTTTTACAACCTTTAACATTTCATATATATGAACATCATCTATATGAATATTATATAATTTGAATTTTACTTCTAAGAATATTATTCAAAAATAAAAGGCTAAGCTCTTGTAACAGATGTTTTACAAAGTATGTCTTAGGAATGCTCATGAAATATAAATCAGCAGATATAAGTGATGTTGGATATTTTCAGAGCATAACTTATTTTAAAAAAATATTTGGTAGAAAAATAAATTTAGAACATCAAATGGTACTATTTATTCAGTCATGGGCAGAAATAGCACAGGAAGGAAAACCAGAAATGCTTCTAGACATAGTAGAGATAGATATTTTAACATTAATCTACTGGTTGAAGTATGTTCTTACAGAACATTTGAGAAAGTTCTAATAACTAACACATTTGTAAAATTAAAAGGCTAAATCATCAGTCAGTCACCACTGGGAGTCATTTGAGTCATTTATTCACTCTTGGTTAGAATGTCTGAAATGAATGGTGTCATGAGCATCACCGACATTTTCTCAGCATCTTGATGTGCTGCTCCTCTCTGCACATTCTCTTTTCATGCCACATAGTTCTATTTTTGGAATCTTTAATGAGGGCATACACATATAAATGGAATATATCCCAAATATCCCAAATGAACCCAGTGAGGTTTTCCACTCAATGTCTAATTTATCTCACCACAGGTTGCACAGACCTATGATAATTTCTTTCCTCCCTAATCACTAAAGGCAAGGAAATTCTGTAAGATTATACCATTCTATCACATGTTTTAAAATCTCCCTGGGGAAAGGCATCAGTACTATTTTTTTTTACAATTTCTAAGCATGGAGTCTAGTATGCTAAAATAAAGGCTATGAATCAATAAGTTGTGTTATTCCTGCACAGATGAGGGAATGCCATGAGTAGTAGCAAGTAAGTAAAAAGTCAAATTATATAATAAGTAACAATCCAAGAGTCATCTAACAAAGACATGACTATTTTTAAGAAAAGTAGTTCATCTTACAAGATTAGCATCACTGAAATAGCCAATATGTCTAGTTTCTATAAATGAATACTGAATTAATTACAACAGCTATATAAAAAAATGGAAGCAAAAAGAAGCCATTTCCTGTATTTATACAAATGTAAACAAGAATACAATTTGTCTCTGACTTCAGAATTCAGTAATTAAAAAAAAAAAAAAAAGCAGAGCTCTGCTGCCTTAAAATGGCCTTGTAATCAGAAACCATGATTCAAATCTTGCTTTTGTGAAGCATAAATCTGTGAGTTGGAGAATTCCTTTATTTTTACATTCTCATTTAATTACAACAAACTGCAATGCAACAAACATCCTTCCTCCTATTACATCTGTTGGATTTGCTTGAGGAATATTTTCAATAATGATTTATTATTTTAGTCTTCTTTTCCAGCAGAAAAGAATGTTGTTGACATTCCTCTAAGTGTTTAGCCTAAATTACTACTGAACTGCTCAGGTCTGGTAATTCAATAAACCAAGAATTTGTTCAGGAGAAACACTAATACTTGTTTAAATGTTGTCACTTTCTTAAACTTAACTACCAGAAAAATGATGCTTTAATTCCTTGAAGAAACATAATGAAATCATATTAATTTGCTTTTTCATTGATGAAAGAAGAATCCCATAATATTAACCCCATTAGTTGCAATAAAAGATCTGTTTTTTATTTCTTGGTGAAGATTACCATTTGGAAAAAGACACAGATTATTATTTTACTACTCTGTGTATGCATGTGTGCCTTAAAAAGCCAGGATTTTCACTGAGCACTGAGCACTGCAGGCCTTTTTGTACTTGAGACATGAGGGCAAACCTTGGTTACAGCTTCTTCCTCTGGATCCAAAGTCTTTTTAAATCAATGGAAAATCTCCCAGTGGTTTTTTTTTTTTAATTTTTTGATGTTAATAATTTTAAATCAGGTTAGGTGATAGCTGCAATATATGCTGATGTTTTGAATGCAGATATTTTATAGCCAGCACATCCCTCACCTGTGCTGTTACACAGGAACTGGGTGTACATCCCCACAATGGCTGCCACAGAATTTGGATTCAGGCTTTTTAAGAAGGCTGCTACATATTGGGAATTTGGATTTTAAAACACAGGGACAGGTCATGCTGAAAAGGAGACTGGATTTCTTTCAACACCAGCAGATCTCAGGAAGGACATTGGAAAACCCAGACAGAAGAAATACACTGAGATCAATGCATTCACACCTCAGGTGATCTTTGGCCATCCAAGATCTCCTGGCTTTGAAACACAGGGCAATGAAAGTAAACGCAGGGGCTTCTTTAAATCAGTCCTGCAAAAAGTATCTGTCATACGGGCAGGGTGCAGGCACAATAAAAAAGCCATCACCACAGGAACCTGCATTTGGTTGGTTTAGAATGGCAGCCTAACATTTCTTATGAAAAGAAATGCTTGACAGTATTTATAAACAGTGAAATATGTGTAAAAATACTCTTCAAATCTATTTGACATCTCTCTTCCAAAGGACTGTATTTTTGGCTGAGTTGTATTTTCAATCTTTTGCCTTAAGCTTGCATATGACTGCTCTGTTATTTAGAAAGTAGTGACCTTCTTTTACTAATATAAAGAATGGGCAATTTTAAATTGAAATGTACTCAACTACTGCCATTAAATTATAATTTAGTGCAGTGTTCAATGCAGAAGCAGTCCTCCTCCTGGAACAGCCTTCTTCCAAAGAAATGGCAAAGAAACAGTCAGAGACGACAAGTTTAAACCATATCAAGTGGTTCACTGACATAATTCTGGTGCTAGCATAAAAGTAGGCCTTCAGATTGCATGACTTAAACAAAAATGGGTAGTAAACAAAAAAATAACTATGAAAGTACTGCTGAAGAAACAGAAGGAGCACACGGCGAGGAATTTACAGTGAGGAGTCATGGCCTGGAGAAGAATAAGCATGAGGAGATAAGAATAGTATTTTTGAAAACAAGGTCATTGCAGAAAAGGTTTCAGATTCCAGACTATGTTTATAGCCTTTGGTGTCAAGTTGCCTAAAAACAGAGTCAGAAGGACTGACTTTGTAAAAGTAAATTTTCTCTGTCATCCTTTTTCTCACCCGAGGTGCTATCTGTCAGGGCCTATAAACCTCACTGGAGATAGATTATGTTAATAAGACATGAAATAATGTATATGGCTACAGGGAAAAATAGGGTCCTTGTATCAAATACATTTTCCTGTTCACCGATGCAAGATCTGAGGGGCCTTTTCTGCAGATAAATGGGCCTGGAATTATGTTAATTTAAAACTGTGTTCCCAGTTATAAACAGATGATGCAGACAATGGACATGTAAGCAATCTGAACGTGGCCATAAATAACTCTTTATAGTTACCCTTCCTTCTTGGAGCTATTCAATACTGGATATCTAATCCATACAAGAGCAATACACTTAACTCTCATCATCTCAGTTTTGCACTTGAGGTAACTTAAACAAGGGCTTATAAAGTCAGTTTTTCACAGGAATCTACAACTAATTTTCAATAGCACTGCATGGGAGCTGTGAGGGTTCTGTATCCCTCAAGACTTAAGGCTGGGGCAACAATAGTTCAGAAGTGCTTACTAAGTCTGAGTGGTTACTTTTGGATTTTCAAAGAGCCAAACTTACTGCTGCTTCCTCTGAGCTGCAGCTGCTGAACATCAGAAAGACCATTTAGAGTCCTTGGATACAGCTAGATGCCTGTCTTGATTTTAAAACCCACAGAGGCACCTAATCCTTTGTGAAAATCACAGGAGATAATTGTAAAATTGCTTTTCAAAGCCAGCTGTAAAGTCATCTCCATGTCCAGGTCCTTTGACAACTTTACTGGCACAAGTGTCTTTCCCTGTAATAGATATTTCTGTGTACTCATGTGTTTGCAAGATTTTAGAGTCTGTTAGCAATTACAAGGATTTTTGCAGGAAAGAAAATTAAGTTGGCCTTAAGGTAGCGCTCTTAAATCTGTGACTTCCTACAGGCATTTGCAATTTTAATGACCTTGAGTGGCTGGATACAAACAGTTATCACAGACAAAGAAGGGAAGCAGTTGTGCTTACATATGAAATCTTGTGTTTTATGTGGATATATACCATAATTTTCCATCAATGTGGTAAAATTTATATGAAAAAATACAATTTCAGATGAGTAATTACAATCATTATTCCTTTCAATCCACTGCTAAGTCTCCTCTTTATAGACTCTTTAGTTTGTAATATTTCTTTATGTGTGGCTGGCCCTTCTCAACCTGAGCAGCTGAGCAGGAGCACCAGATAAGAGTGGTGGACTGGCCTCTTTGTAGGTCCCTTTGTTCACCAGTCAGGGACCACTGCTCTCACTCACCAAGTGCTACTGTGGCATATTTCTGAGTCTGTAGGTACCTGAATTACTGCCAGCTGGCAGCTGCTGATACTCCTGCACAGCTAATAAGCTGCCTGCAGCATCAGCTCCAGCTGAGGCCTCAGGAACAGAAGGAGGATTTTGAAAGTGTGACTTTGTGTGTTTTCACTGCCCGTGCTTTCTGATCCTTTTAGATGCTCTCAGCACACCTAAGCCAAAAGCTGTCCAGATGTATGTGCTGGGAGAGAGAGGTGCCTGTCACACAGGTGTTCTGGTGTTCTAACACTGACTTGAACTTGCTCTTGCTATCAGGATATGCAGGTTCAGGACCTTTCCAAATCATGCTGCTCATACCAGCATTCTGCAGGCATATCTACCCCTTCCTTCATGGCTCCTGTTCATACACTCATGGTGTGTTCACACAATATGATTCTATGATTCAGACATAGCCCTCATTCTAGAAAATCCTCCCAGTGGTAGGAATCCAAATTTAGGAATCCAAATGGAAGTGTCTGTTTGCTCCAAGACCATCTTAGTTCTCATCTCAGTTCCTGCTGTTCCTGTCTTGTTGACTCAGATTTTCTCTCCACGCAGCTGACATACGTGGGGCTGCTCTGGGTTACCCAGCCCTTCCCTAAAAAGTGCTTGAGGGAATTTTGGAACTGAGGACTTGGTTTAGCTACAAGGCTCACTGGAGACATGGAGAAAGGCAGTGCCAGGGACTGAAGTGTTCAAAACCTTTAAAGGTCTAGGTTGAAGCCAGCTGGATTTCTTTTTATCCCAGCAAGAGGTCTTTTAAATACCTTCATGTAAATAATGTCACTTGTCACAATAAATAAATCACAACAATAAGCCTGGAAAGCATTTTAAATTTTAAATCTTTAAGGGAAAGATCACCTTAACTCTCTCTAAAATACAAAATCTAATGAGAACTCAGAAGAGTTTGTTAATGTCAACGTGAGACACCCACCCTGAAGGTGAAAAGAGATGAAATACTATGAATCCATTGAGGAATGAATTTCTGCTCAGTATCTTTGTTTGCAGGTAACCAACAGGTAGACTCCAGCTTCAGACTCATTTGCCTGACAACCATCCCCACAACCCAGCAGGCATTCCACCCCCACTAAACTAAAAGCCTACAAAACTCAGCTAAAAAGGCCCAAATTAAATTCTTTGCAGAGTTTCCCCAGTAGAGGTTCCTTGCTCCTTCCTACTGAAAACAATCATTCTGCAGGAAAATCCATGAGAACAGAAAAATATTATGCTCAATATCAAAAGCTCAAAAGCTTCACAACATGCAAGTTAAACACATTCCCATTGGCTCAAAGTTCCCTAAATCCTTGCATCCAACTCCCTCAAGGTTTAGAGTAGGGAAAGGATGCACATGAGCCTCTAAGCCTGTACTCTTACTGTAACATCAGCTTCTGCAGTTAGAAATCATCCAGACAGATGAATTCAAAATCATGCTGGATCCAAATCCTTCAGAACTTTAGACACTTGAATCATTCTCTTTAAATAAGGCAGCCACCACTTTCCACAGCAGCCAAAGCTCCCAATGACTGCAGTGTGTTACTCCAGATACCATGTACTCCCCTAATCTCCTCAGGAGGTGGTGGAGGCACAGAAAAACCCTGTAAGGCCAGCCTCTGAAAGGAAAGGCTGCAGACTCTTGGGCAAACAGGGATGATAAAAGCATTCCTGGCAGCTGTTGCTATCTAAGCATTCTGGAACAGTCAAGGACATCTTCAGAATGGCACAATATCATCTTCAGAAACCCACTCCCATTATCTATTTTGTTTGTGCAGTGCTTGTTTTGCCCCTCAGCTCCCTTGCATGACCCTCTTTAAAGCTAATGGATGTTAAACATACTCAGGCAAGAACAAAATGGAAATCAACTCCTTGCAAAACATACATACATAATCTTTGGGTTGACAGGCAAACCTGAATCCAGTAACATTTTTGGATAAACATCATTTTGATTTGACCCTCCAGATCCAATGTGTAACAGAGAATCAAAACCAAAATTGCCAACATATTGGCAATGAACTGAACATATGCTAAAAACAATAACAACACCACACACAAAATCCAAATTCAAGATCAACAAAAATCTGAACCAATCTGAGAGAGCATAAATTTGCCACAATGCTCAGACCAAACCCTCTTTGTCCCAAGGCCTGAATTTTACAATAAATTTGTATCCTTAGGTTACCTTTTCTTCTAAAGCATAAATGAAGCAGCCTGGAGGTTTCCTTCAGTTCTCTCTACAAAACCTGTAAGCACTCAACCACTGACAAAAATACTCATGCCTTTTCAGTGTTATTATCACTGTATCTGCTTTTGGGCATCCCCATGCTGGCATTAAACATGCCCAAAAAAGTGTTATGACAGGAGTTCCAGAAACACAGAGCCAGGGCTTTCTTAATAGGCAATGACACTTCCAGCTGATTAATCTGTGCCCTACAATGTGATCTTTTTTTTTCAGCTAAGTTGATATGCAAGCTTGAATTTGTGGAGGAAATCAGTCAAGTTCTGCTTATAATTCCAGCAGTGTAAACCTGAAGCCAGTTCACTGTGCCATTCCCAGTGTTACATTTTAGACCTACAGCATTGTGAAAGGTGATGCATATCTAGAATCAGACACTGGTAATGCAGAAAGATTACATTTTAGATAAGCAACAATGTCCCAGTAGTGCACAAGGAAAGCAATGCAAGGAAGATTCAGGAAGAATAATTTGAATATCCTGTACATACAGTAAATTCCAAATGAAAGGTGTTGAACTCTTCTACCACCTGCAAACTCTGAGCAGAGTCAATGAGCAAGGTATTCCCAAACAACTGTAGTGAACAGCTTCCAGCTGCACATCAGTGGGACAAGTCTGACCTTTCCTTTCCCAAACTGACCCTGACCCAAAAGATCTCATGTATCTTATACATAAATATGTGCATAAACACATGTATTTAATACAGGAATATGTGCATAAACACACACCATTTAAGAGCTGCATTGATTGCTCCTTGTTGTCTTTTCACACAGAAAAGATTTTCAGAAGCAAAAGGACAGAGGAGCCCCAAATTCTCACCTTCTTTTGGAAAATCTCTGCTGAAATATCATCACTGGAAAGTCTATACTTTTATCACGTATTTGTTTTGCATATCTTGTTAACTAGCCCATAGATTTAGCTTGTTGAAAATTCTTAATGTCTTTTTGGTGCTATGAAACACATTAGCACTGGTGTTTTCTCTGGATGGCTCCTTTAATCCTTTCCTAGTGGCCCTTCAGTTTTATTTTTCTAAAGTTACAGCTTATTCAGAATCATGCTGCTCTTTTAATCTCTTGCTGAACCTGCTGTTCTCTTTGTGATAACTATGTTATGTCTTGAGCTACATTAAGATGACTTGGAAATTGAGAAACAGGATTAAATCTTTGTTGTTAATCTTTATGACTGTAACAAAGCCTAATGGGAAATTGGAAGGGATTCAGAGAAGAGTGAAAATTATGAAGGTGCTTGGGTAGTACATATTTAATTACCTTCAGAAGGCAGCAGCTCACTAACATGGGTGTAACCAGTGTTACCCAACCTTCAACACGAATCCAAGGAATATGGGGTCAGACTCACAGTAATGGGAGATCATTTTTTACTGTTTAAAAAAAAATTGTAATGGGATAAAAGGATGAAAATTGTTTATACTAAATCCCGGAAGGTATTTTAAAACTTTAAATCTGATGTTATGAACAGATGATGTCACCTAGGAAATAGTTTGAAGATAGAAGTGGGTGGCTGCTGTCAACTGCCCACCCAGGCTGCAGCCTGTCCCCAAGGTACTCTCAAGAAAGGCATGGCCCAAGCAGCTCCTGGACTTTGTGACCTGCTCTGCTGCACAGCTGGTATCCCACTGGCTGGAAATCAGCCCTCATGCTCACTGTAAGGTGCTGCACATACTGGCTGCACCTGTGCAAGTTCTTCTTAATGGCTGTGTTTGCATAATTGCCTGTAAACCCACACAGCTGGGATTCTTCTACAGCTCCTAAAAAAAGCTGGGCTACACAATCCAGCAGAGTTTAAAGGTCAAACATTTTGCCCACCTTTGAAAACCTCAGTCAAAATGACCAGTTTGGTTTCCTCAGAAACAGTCCCTCTCAGCAAACTGTGTAACAGCGAAGATTCATCAGGCCTCAAGCTACAACACTTCTCCATTCAGAACTGTCTAGGGGAAGGGAAGGAGTCTTAATTCTGGAGTTTGTTTTGCCTCTAATCTAGCAGAACTCAAACTATCAAACCACACTGTGACACTCCTTCATTACACATTGGAAGAAAGTTAAATTTCAACAAATGTGAGAGGAGGGAGGGATGGGCTGTTCCCCACTGAAAACTCTGCCACACTTTTTGCATACTCAGTTTTGCAATTGTTTTAAAACTATGCTGAGGATTATGGATAAGAGTATTTTAGGCCATATAAATAAATGGGACAGAACAATTTTGCAGTGTCATTCTCCCCACTCTCCTTTTTCTGTGCTTTGAACAGCTAAGCCCATTGCAGAGAGTATTTGACTTGGCAGTTAATCACCAAGGCAAAAGGTCATGTACAAAATCTTAGCTTCCAAGAAACACTCAGTTTAGCAGTTGCCACTAATTGACACCAAGAAAAGATCAGACTCCAAGCACTCAGACACTCCATTTCTCCCCATCAGTAAGTTAATTGCTGCCTCTTTCTCCACCTCAGGAGAGGCACTGGCCTCTGAAACCAGAGTGCCCAGCTTTTGAAGGGAGTCACACACATTGACCCAGACTTTTGCAAATGGCCCTTCAAAAGCCATTCTCTGGTGCTTCTTACAAAACACATTAAAATTGTGATCTTTCTTTGCTGTCCCTAATTATAAGGCTAATCTAATTCTCAGTAAATGTTACAACAGTTTTAATATTGGCCCCAGCAGGAGCGGAAACATGGAGTTATATTTAGATTCCAAAGATGATCTAGTGTTCACAAGGTCACGGAGTCTGGAACTGAGATGAAGCTGCCACTTCTTGAAGTTACTCTCATGCTTTAAGGTTTATTGGAAAGAACCTTCTGCTGTTTTTCAAAGAGCTTCTCTGTGGATATATTTAACCAGATCCCTGGGAAAGTCTTCCTAGTGCTAAAATTAGGATTCGAGAAGCCTAAAAGACAAAAGTTTCAGTAACCCCAGGTAAAAGTACATTGAGCAAAGCTGGTGTTGAGCCCAGTTTAGCAGTTCTGTCTTTAGCCAACAGCACACTGCCATCGTGTGGTTCAGGCTGTCACCGGCAACTAGTGGAATATCGGGATGTTTTCACCAGGGCTTTCCTAGTTTTAACTTCTATTATGTTAATAATGTACCAACTTTATACTTTCAGGGTATTTATTGAATTTTTTTTTAATGAAGCAATTAATGTGATTCCCTCTTCAGGCTAGAAGAATGTTCAGTAACATTATTCAAAATAAACTGCATTTTATTTGCTTTACTTTAATAGTGGGCTATTTCTAATGTCTTCTAATGGAAGACCACTACCATCCTTCCATTTCCTTCAACTGATCCAAAATTTGTGGGTTATTTAAATAATTACATTATTTTTATATGTGTGTCTTCATGCACATAACTTTACTGATCTGTTCAGTTGCTCCTCTAAACTGAGAATTAACTTTCTAGTCATTCCCTCAATCAATTTGGATCAGTCTTCTAATAAAAACTTGCCACTCCTCTCTCAATTTATATTTGTGCCTGGTTTTACTGCATCCTAGGTGCAGAATCCAGCATTTGGGATTGTCAAATTTCATCCCATTAATTATTGCCCAATGCTCCAATCTATCAAGATCCCTCTGCAAGATTTCTTGTACCTCAAGAGATTCATTGGCACCTCCCAGTTTGGTATCAGCAAATCTGCTCATGGTGCATTCCACTCTTACATCCAGATCACTGGTGAATATATTGAACAGAAATGGCCCTAAAATTGAGCTCTGGGGAACACTGATGATATTCTGGTGTGGTATTTTTTAGGAATTTGACTTTGAGAGGGAGGGCTGTCAGCATTTGTCACTCATAGCTGTTGCTGCACAGGGAACAAGCAACAGCTCACTCTAAAAGGCTGGCTTAATTTTTATTCACAAGGATTGCAGCAGCACCTCCAAGGGACACTCAGTTGTTACTATCAAATAAACAAGTTGCTTGAAGAAGATAGCATTCAAAGCTCATACCACGTATTTGTTATTGCATGTCCATGGAAAAATGTCTTCCTGACTCAGTCCCTACCACAATTACATGACATCCTGGATATTTTTCTGAGCTGAAGTTAATAAAAAGTCAAATTTGCTTTCCTTCTGGCACTTCTATATTCAAATATTTAAAACTCATTTATGTGCATACAGTTATGTATAAACATACACATTTACATTAACTTTATATATTCAGTTTCCTTTTTTTTTTGTAGTATAGCCCTTAGCTGTCATACTGGGAGGACAGATACACTGGAATATCCCACAGGTTGTTCAATGCCATACATTGTATGATGTCATTTTCCATTATGTTCCAGAAAAGAGAGTTTATAAAGAAGTCTTTCACAGACCCTTGTCGGTTTCTTGACTTATTTCTTTTCAAGTTCCACACCCATAATCCCAGTTCTATCATTCAATTTTGGAAGCCTTCTCCACGGCCTCAGGTCAGATGTAGTGTTCTCTTTGAGGGTCTGTGCCTTTCAGCACAGAAAGCCCAAAGCTCTCAGTGGCCAGGGTTCCAAGAGAGCCTCACCCTTGCCTGCGCTGCCCCGATGTCGCTGCTCCCCGTGTGTGCAGGACGTGCCGCTGGACACGGCCATCCAGAGGAGGGCGTCCTGTGGCTTTGGAAAGTGACCGTGTCCCTGGAGCCCAGCCAGCCCTGGCACAATCCAGGCAAACAGCCCAAAACCAGCAGCGGGAGCAGCACCTGGGTGTAAGGGGAGGCAGGTGAGCGCAGGAAGCCAGGACAGCGCATTCCCCGCTCCTGGGCACACCGGGTGCTCTCCGCTCCCGGCTCTGGGGCATGCTGCCCTCCCGCATCCCTGCGCTCCCCGGCACCTGGGAGCTCTCCCACCGCCTGCACTCCCAGCCTTTCCCTCGCTCTTCCTTGGATTTCTCCAAGCAAATCATCACACAACGACCCTTAGATTTCAAGAAGTTTTGTAGCGTGGGAGGTCTGGAGTGAAAGGTGAAGATTTTAAACCTGGTCAGTTGTCTGAGATGCTAAACACCAATGGCTTCTCAGAATTTTAGGCTGAACTCGCTGAAAACACATCTTTAATATTGAACCTGAGCTCTTTTCCTACTAGAAAAGAGTTGCCATATCCCTTTATGAGAAAGACTGTTCAAAATTGGACACTTAGCAGGTCATACAATCATTAAAAATATGTCATTTGTAAACAGATAGGAGAAGGGACATCTCAAAGACGAGCTCAGGTGGTCAGAGCATGGTGCTGATAACACCAAGGTTGTGGTTCAGTCCCATAGGGGCCATTCACTTAAGAGTTGGACTTGATGATCCTTGTTTTACCTGATGATCCTTGGATTACTTCCAACTCAGAATATTTTCTGTAAAATATTATGAAATTTTGGGACAGGAACCAACATAAAAAGCTTATCAGAGGATTTGGACCTCTGAATTCCAAAGGAAATACCTGAAAACTCTGCCCTCCCCGACAATTATGAGATTTACTTTATCAATCCTATGCCTTTGGAAACCCTTAAGAATCATGAAGGAAACGAATCCTGCCTTTGAATAAAAGTTCTCTTTTGAGTTTAACATCTTTCCTATAGTAAAAGAATATTTTTAAATGGGAGAAGTTAGACTTGTTTAAAAAGTTCACTAACAGCTGGCAGGAGCCTTTTTGCTTAAAACAGCAAATATATTTCAAACCATTCAGTGATGAAAATAAAAGAAAACACAGGAATGGTATATTTAAAGAAAATTATAATGTACATGAATGTTGCATTTTTTAAAGTATGAAGTATTTTTAACATTATCCACTTCCATATAACTCTATTAGGCAGAAAGAACTATTATAGGCATTTTTAAAATTTAAATTCTATTGCTTTTCAATTATTTGATTTGGTAAGGATTTCTATTAAGTGAAAGCTAGGATAGCTTTCATGTCTTTGAATGCATTCTGTTGTTGTATTACTGAAGTCAAGGGCAGCTTTTCCATGGATTTGAGTAAGAATTGAACTTTACAGTTCCAGTCAGAGGGAGGGATCTTAGTTCATCTTGATTAAAGGTGGGTACTTTGAATTGCTAAACATAGTTTTTGATAACTTTTGGACAAATGAATATCTTGAGGCACTTATTAAAAGACTAGACAATGTCATACTCTGCTGGCCTGAAAATAGGCACTTTTACTTTTTCAAGGTCTTTTAAACCTGAATTTCCTGTCTTGACCTGTGAACTGTTATGATACACAGTTAAACAGTTACAACTGTTTATTTCTGTGATGTTTCATTCCACAAGACCTGCATTTCAACACCTCACATGCTGGTGCTGTGTCTGCAGGACAGTTTGCAAAATGCTCTGAGGTCCTTTCAAATGAAATATAGTGTGGATTTAAGATGGTCAAGCTGACCACTGTAACACATCAGAGAGCTGTCACAGTCCCTGGTATCTGACCAATGAAAAATCCTCATTCTTTCCACGATATTCAGCAGGTCCTGCAATTTTTCTCTCAATAGGAGACAAAATGTTAGGTTACAGAACCCTTAAAATTCTCTGCTGGATCTCACAGAATCTGCAAGTCCCACCCCGCAGAGAATGCCACTTTGTGGCAGTCTCTGCACATTCCCTGAAAGAGTTCAAATTCTTTACACCAATTGAACGCATTTCTGTCTCGTTTGAATGGCAGAGTGAATGGAGACACTTGAGAGTTCTTGGTCGCAGACATTCTAATTGATCTCTTGGCTGCAGTATACTGTAATTTGTATGGAAATATGCATTTCTCTCTGGAGGCTGTCCTGCAGTGGACTAAGCATAGCCATGTCACCTAACAAGAGCACTTTATGAACCATAATTTTCTCTGTTGAAATTATATCTCTCAACTTAGGACGTGCATGAAGAACCTTTCCATATACACACACACACAGGAGAGAACCTGTCAAAACATGTAGCTTTGATAACATTGACTCAAAACCTGAACACTTAACAAGAGCTCTCTATGGAATAAATGGAGAAGAGGCTAAAAATCATGTTCTCTTGGGCTAAACTGCTTTCCACACTATCCACAAGACAGCCTCAGCTGTGGTGTCCGTGGTGCAAATCTCATTAGATAGGCTGGCAAGTTTTGCACGCAGAAACAGACTTCTAAGGATTGCTCTGCCAAGAGGGGGAATTGGCAGCACACAGAGCACTTCCCTTCCCACTCCCCATGCTGTGGGATCTGGTGACTCCCCAGCTGTTCTCTAAGGCAGACCTGTCAGGTCTCATGCACTGACTCACTCTTTTGTATCACACTCTGTCACCACCAGCATTGCACATTTCTGCGCGGCCGTACCGCGCCTTCGCTCCCACTTTTGGCTCCCACACATCAGATGCAGGTGGTCAGTGTGCTCGGTGATTATCTGACCAGCTGCAGCTGCTGTCAGGGTCAAGGAGCAGAAGAAAGGTCACAGTCCTGGCACTGCAGCTGGGGAATGTGCTCTTTAGCAGGACCCAGTGCTGACAGGAGCCCTGCTAGAAGGTGTGCTCCCCTCTCAGCGCTGTGTGCTGCAGGATTTGGCTCTTTAATGACTGGACAGATGCTTATCACCTAACCTTGCACTGGAATCTGTGCCTCAGCACATGGAATCTCATGTCTGAAGACCAGAGACTTAAGAGGTTTGTTTCATAAGTTTAGCTTTCCCATGAAATTTCTGCAAGAGGCACGAAGAGACCTCAGAGATCTGGTTGGTATTTTCACAAGAAACCTTTCACTGACCTTAACTTTACCCTTGTGCTCTTACTGGTCAGCTATTGGAGACACAGAAACAACAACATGAATTCTGATTTTTTTTTAATTTTTTTTTTTTTACAGTATAAAAAGGCAATAAAGAAGTACTGTGAAGGTAACAGTTGTGGACTGATTTATGCTTACTTCTGAGTCTCTCTTGGTGGCAATCAAAAATTACATTTCATAAATACATGTTTGTATAGTTACTTAAAATGAAAAAGGCAAGTTTTTCATTCCTGAGATTTTAAATGTCATCCACCCAAAAAAAGAACTGTTAACATTTTAGCTGCCCTCAGTAGAGGAGGCCAGTGACTGACATATTAAAAGCCTCAAGGCTGTAGTTTTTTACAAATTTTGATTTTCTAGATTCTTCCACATGTTTAATTCTGCTCTTCATCATAAACCTTCCCACTGCATTTCACTGACTGGCATTTTAACAATAATTTTATTTATTCCTAACATTTATTTTTCTGGCCTGATTTTTCATCACCTTCAGTACTATGTCAAGGAAGAACAAGAACTGGGAAACATCTTTATGCAGAAAACTTCCATTTGGTCTTGTGTAACATTTATTCCACACTCACAGATGCAGCAGGTTTTCACTGCTGCACATGACCCTCTGTGGTATTTCCATAAAAACAGGAATAGTACTGCCTAAACAGAGGCATAATAAATTAGCAGAATTTAACAATTTTCCTCACAAATGTAGCCCCAAAATCCAGTAAAATAAGACTGAGGGGAAAATTAGATAAGCTGTGCTTTAGATTAATTAGAATCTTATGGTTTATTTGCCAGAAGAACTTCCTGTGGCACAGTTTCCACTGACAACCAATTTTGTTGGACCACAGTCCTCACATGTAAGGAGAACTTCTGATCTTAAAAGATTTATAATTTCTATTACATTTCCTGAATCTCAATTTGTAATGTACAATTGCATTTATTTTTATGCACTGAGCCCTAAACATCTGAGAGGCTGGAAAATCTTAGTGCCTTTTTAAAATTTCATTTCATCTAGAGGTGCAAACACAAAAAAAAAAACCCCATAAGAAACAATAAACAGGCCACCCTATCCAAATAATCAAATCCAGTTAAAATAATAATGTTATTTTGTATGGAACAGTGGCTAAATCCCAGGCAGACAATCTTTTTAAAACTTAAAAACAGTAATTCACAGTAAAAGAAACTTTTAAATGGAATGTGTAAGTTTGCTATCCATCTTATAAGGTAATAAGCAGTGGCAAAGCAACATAGAAAAGATATAAAAATTAAATGTCAAATACTTCAAGAATTAGAGTATGTTTCAAAGACAGGTGTATTAATAACCCCCTCAGTGTGTAAGAAAACTGTATCTGTATTCAGAGGAGTCATTAATTATGCTTAACCTTCAATAGCAGTCTGTCCACAATACTGTTCTGCAGAACTTAATGTGTATCTGCTTTCTCTAAGCATTTTGCTCCTAGTTGTAGCATTTCCAGCTACCACTGTTGACTGCTGTATCTGATCAAAGTGAAATAAATATTAGGCCCTGCAGATATCGTTCACCCTCCTTTTTCCTATGGTCAAATGAATCCAGATATTCAGGGGGAAAACCAGCAATCAGAATTCCACACAAGATTTAAATCTTAAGTTGTCGGGTGCCACCCAAGAACTTGAACCTTCCTGTTCCCATACCTTTATTTGCCATATTTCACCCATTATATTCCACTTGCTGTCCTTCCATGTGCTACCACCAGCTACAAGTGGGTTTGCTATTGTCATTTCGCTAACCCTCAAGAAACTTAATTCTGTCTTCAAAGTCATTGTACGGGTGGAGTCTGAGGCACCTCCCACAATGTGGCTTCAGTAAAACAAAGCAGAAGCAGATGGGAACTTGCCGGGCATTTTTTCTGTGGCTAAAGTTGTAACCTGCATGCAAGAAGATCTCAAGAAACCTTAAATTCTCCAGAGCCAAGCACCCCTTCTAAAAACATTCCCACCAGTTCACTTCTACTTTCTTAATTTTGCTCACAGTTCTAACAATAGTTGATCTTACACATCTACTTTAACACCAGTGGAAGAAAGAATGGGATCTACATTTCCTGGGCATTATTCAGCTTTTTGTAATGCATCCCCATGCCTCCACTTAGAAAGGAAAATGCTATTGGAAAGGTTTGGCTGATGAGCCACCTTGTGCAAAAGTCAAAGTTTTAAATATCTGGTTGCCTTTGGTTCCCTGCACTGCACACATTGGAGCTAAGCCCAAAGGAACAGCCTCATTTCCCAGCCCTCAGCAATCTTCTCCCCCTTCCTCCCTTCTCCCCCCAGTATTCCTAGTGAGCTAATCAGTTCTTCCACACCTGCACAAAGGGCAGCTTTTAAAAAATGTCATTATTACACCATGCAGTACATTACAATGGTGATAAAAGGGACGTCTCTATTTAGCCTTACCTGGCTTCTAGATTTCAGTCAAAAAAAGGCTTAATTTTAAGCATAAGATGACTCTTGCTACCTTCTCATCATTACATAAGATTCAGATATTACATTTCTGTCTTTATTAACTGATAATCTGTGTTGCTCTGCATGTCCAGTACTTTATTTACTTAGTTTCCTGAAGAGAGAATAAACAATTTAATTCCTGAAAGCTTTCTGATTTTTCCCTCCCCAATTTTTTTTTCTTTTTGTTTCATTCTGCTATTGAACGTAAAACAGATGGACAAGAAAAAACAAGGATGGAAAGAGTGTTCTAATGGACAGGATTAACTAATCAAAGAAAGATGAGAATAATGTTTCCTACTGGCAGGTTTGCAACTCTGTCTTTTGCTTCAGCGGATCCTTAGCAAAATCTAGACTTAAACACAGGACAAGGAAATGCAAAGAATGCAGAAGCTGCTCTGTGTTTGGGATTGATTCTACTTCCTCCTATTCATTTCCTCCACTCTTTGAAAATAAAGAAAGAAAAGATACACACCCCATGACTTTATATTTATTTCCAGTTAAAAGAAGATTCGTCCTTTTTTTTTTTTTAGCTACTGTAAAGGCTGAACACTCAACTAACCCCCTGTGATTAGGTTTCCCTGAGTGCTTCACAGAGATTTGTTAAAGATATAAAATAGCACACCAAACAATGAAAGAGCTTGTTTTCCCAACCATTTCTGTTGAAAGCTACTTTGTATTTGTTCCTATGCAACAAAAATTAACTTTATGTGTAGGTGTTCCATGTTTTTACAAACTCTACACTCCTTAGTTGTTATAAGATTAAAACAATTTTCTCCCTCAGTAAATGCTTCCCTTGAAAACCACTGGAAGCACATAATTCATCTGTCCATTTATAGCTTCTATTTTCTTCTAGGCACTGAGAAACTACTGATTGTGATTGTTGTTTTCCCTTTTAAGAAGCTGATGTTGAACAAGTGACAGATAAGACAATTTAATGTTTTGGTGACCATACAGATCGATTTTTCATTTATTCTGAAGTTTAAAAGACAAAAAAGACAAGCAACTAAGGTATGATTGCAGAGATTTTGTTTAGCAAATTACTTTTCTATACCCAGAAAATTTAACAAGGCACTCTCATTAAACCTGCAGGGAGTTTTAAGGTAGCTTTAGTACCAATATTTTTCAAAAAATGCATTCAAAGATTTTTCCCCTGAACCATTTTCTTCTCTATGGAATCTATCAGAACAGTTTGGAGATACAGTACGAGTCTTTAGGTGTGAATAATAGAAAAAGAAGAAGAAGGAAAAAAAAAAGAAATTTATTACCACAGGCTGCAGAAGGTCTCAATAAAAAGATAAGTGAAAAGGGAAGATTGTGGGGTTTCTGAATTGGACAGAGAAATGGAAAAACCATACAAATTTGGGAAAGTGTTTGTATGGAAAAGGTAAGGACTGGTATCACACTTTCCATGAAGGCACTAAACACTGCTGAAATCTGCTGTTCTACAAGAAGAAATCCTTCTGGGGAGAGCAGGGGGCCTTGGGTATCTGACCTGGCTGTCCTCAAGAAGTTTAAGGATGAAGAACACCTAAGTTAAAATCTTCTTTCCATTTATTCTTCAGGAGTCTAAACTTGGATGCCAGAACTGTTTATCTGTACCCAGTCCTGATGTCAGGTAAGGTGGCGCTTGCAGAAATTTATGCAGTTTCCATGATATTACACAAAAAGAAAAACTGAGATGACTAATCCACTCTGAGTAGTCAACAGAGACATTTAAATTGCTTTCAGTAATATCCTAAATAGCTTTCAGTCATATTTCAGTAATATCCCGTTTTCAGCTTACTGGATATTTGCAAGACATTTAAAAATTATGTCAAGGATTTGACAGTGATATCCCAAGCAATCCTAGAAATGTCCTGCAGATACTGTGTTGTTTTATATTCACAATTCTTACTGCCTTCACAATGTTAAACATCACAGAATCACTAGAAAAAACCCAGAATTTTAGATTCAGAAATCCCAGAAGTAATCCTAGGATAAGCCTGGTTCCATCTATCTACAGATAGATAGATATAAAAAGCATGAAGTTACTAAAAATAGCAGAAAATTCCCATCTTTGTTCTTATGAAGCAATTTTTTTTCTGCCAGTTCATTTTACTGCTGGGAAATAGAATTTTACATCCCAGGGATCAATATCTGTGAGAATAATTTAGAACATGTGTCTATAGATAGTAATTTTGCACAAGCATTCACGATGAGATTTTTCCATGGGCTTAACTGTTACTCTCATTATTAAAAATACTACAAATCTTAAGCCATATTAATGAACATGTTTCCATGCAAGTTTTGCAGTACAATAGAATTACATCACTATCAGTATCCTAAAAATAACCATTGGCTCTGCTAAATGCTAGAAGCAGATTTTATTGCCTCATATACTACTCTTGACCACTTAATTAACTACCACAAAAGCTAATTAATTAGACATCACAGTCTCTAATCATTCTGGAATTTGCTCTATTATGTTCAGCTGGAATATCCTCTTTCCTCAACAGACCCCCTAAAGTTTAGATGAACACAATAAAGCACTACGGGGTTTTTATTTTCATCTTTCCAGATACTCAAGATCAGGACTGAATACTTAGACTGATTCTTTTTTTTAAGACTTTCCCTATTTAACTCTGTCTTTATTACAGTGGATGTTTTTTCGTGCTTGAAAGGCTTCAGCCCGTTTTGAGTTAGTGTTCAAGCATTTTAACCTAACATTGCCAAAAAATCGTTCTTGAGAAGGCAAGAATTTCATCAGCTTAACTCAATGACTGCCTACTGCTGCTCTATCACAACATGCATGTCACATGCACAGGTATTTTATCAAGTGACTTATCAATTAAACTCAAAAGCTGCACCTCCACCATTGCAAACTGTTTTGTCAACAAGATGCAGCCGCTCTGTAAAGTCAGCCAGTGTTATCGTGGTGGAATGAAAGTACCAATGAGAAACAAGCTGATAAATTGGTTTGACTAATCATTAAAACCCATCCAGTATAATCGTTTTAGCTGATCTTGTTTAAGTCATTCCGTGGAGCTGCCAAGAGAGTTCAGGGACAGGTCGATCTTCTATTCGCATCATGCAAGGATCAGGCAGATAAAATCCGATCAGTTACCTGACCATTCTTGCATTTATATGTAATTATTCCCTGTTGTTTTAAAGCTTCCATCTGGAGGAAAGAAATCTGTTCTGCTCCTGACCTTTTCAGACCTCATGTCACTGTATTTAGCTTTAACAGATGGATTCTACTGATCTGATATGAAAATAGAAATAAAAGATTGAAAACATGAAAAGAGCGGAAAAATATAGAATCATTAAAGCCCTGATTCACTGCTAAGTGCAGGTCAGTGGGTGAATCTTCACTGGATTCATGGGTCATTGGTCAGGCCTCACAGCTTGTTCCTGCCCTAAACTGCAAAAGAATTAAAGAGACTCTATTAAGAAGGTGACTGGCACTACCTTCCTCTGAGTGGGAGAGAGCAGGAAGGACTGCTAGCACACACGGTATGCCCAAGGTCATGACTACTCCTAACACACAGCTCCAGTCTAAAGTGCTAGCTCTGAACAACACTCAGATCTACCTTGTGGCAGCGAGAACAACTGCTCTGAGCACAGCAGATTTCTGCACAAGAGTGGAATTCTTCCTGCCTGTGCATGTCTTTTTGTCAATTTCTTCAATTTCTTATTCAATTTCACTGAATGCAACAGAAGAGTATTTGTTGTCTCCAGAGTGGAATGTTTTTTGAGTTGTCTCTTGGATCAAAGATAAGGGCAAACAAAATTTAAGAAAAAAAAGGAAGTGTTTAACATCGTTAATAAGAAGGGATGCAACTGTTTCCTATTTTAGTCTTCCTGTTTAAAAAAACCCTACATGCCCTATCATTACAATATGGCTACAACTATCAAGTGATATAATTTCCTTTATTGTTTCCTGCCCTTAATATTATTGAGTATTATTAACCAGTTGTCTGTCATTCTCCAACTGCTGCCTTTTACTGCAGCAGTGGTTTCATTCCATAGAAGCCACAGCAATTCCTGCACGTAGTGACTTTTATGTAAGTGGGGAATGGTTAAATTCATCAGCCTAAATTTAGGAGTAACAAGTCTTGGTTGTAAGTTCTATAAACCAGACACTTTCTGGAAATTATATTCACTTTACATTAAAGAAATCCAGCAAATTATTTCACCCTTCATCAGTCTAATGCTTTGTGCCATTTCTGAGTAAACCAGTTTGAAAATCTTGACTTACTTTTCAGCAATGTGTTTATGTTTCAAGGGCTATTTTCTCAGTTAAAACCAGTTATAAACTAGCATAACTCAGCTGAAGTCAAAGTGCTATTGACTAACCGAGTGAAGATTTATGTTTTAAAAAGCTAATTCTCCAGTAAGTTTGTGATCCAATTTTCAAGACTCCTAAAATTGGCCAACTGTTCCAAAGCATGTGGCAACATATGAAGCCAGTCAGTGTGCGACTAAGAAACAGGTGAGGTCAAAGGAAAACTTTATTTATTCTATTTTTCTTGCTATTTTTAAGAAACTATTTTTTACAGTAGTAATGAAATAAAAATTTAAACATGTTCTAGGTTTTTGATTGTGACTGCAGAAGCATTTTATGTTTTTAAGTGTTACTCAGGGTGTTTATTTAATATACATTAATAATAAGGAATAGGTTTGCAACAAAGAAGTAGGAGGGATATTATTTATGCAAGGATTTACATTTATTCCTTTTCCTTTCCATATCTGGACTGCCCAGTGCCTGGCTTCTGGAACCTGTGCTGTTTCTGCACCAGTGCCTAAGGTTTATTTGGGGAGGGGAGGGAAAAGGGCTGCTAATGATCTCCCAGAGATAAATGAAATTGCTGATTTAGTCAAGCTCATTCTTGACCTTGACACAAGATGGGACAGGCAAAGGGAAGAGCTCAAAATAGAGCAAGTGTAAGAAAGGAAGATCAAACGAATGCTCAGGTCTGGCCAAGACCCCCCCTACATTCAGCTAACACCTGGCTGAGCTAGAAAACATGACCAGCCCAACCTTCCTGTAGGAGCCGATTGAAGCTGTCAGCTCCCGGCTTGTCACCCACTGCATCAGGAGGCCCCTGGGCTGCCACAAGAGCCCTAATTAGGCAGAAATGGCACTTCGGCAACTGACCCGCCAGGACCTTTGGCAAAGCATTTAACATCATTAGTTAACATTTTTATTAAAAAAAGTGTGAATGTAAATGAACAGCCAATGCATTTCAATAGGGTTTGTCGGTGGCATTGCACGCCCCCCTACTCTCCCAACCACACACACACTTTTTTGCATGAATAGTTCACTTGTTTTCTCTAAAGGGGGATGGGGAGGTAGAGACTGTTTTTCAAAGGGAACAAGACATGTTCAAAGCAGAAACAAGGTCTTAAACAATCAGACACAAACTCT
This sequence comes from Ploceus nigricollis, assembly GCA_013399945.1. Classification (NCBI taxonomy): domain Eukaryota; kingdom Metazoa; phylum Chordata; class Aves; order Passeriformes; family Ploceidae; genus Ploceus; species Ploceus nigricollis. Next base: position 203,018 of record VXBC01009900.1, on the reverse strand, counting down.
TGCCTTTTGGGAAGCGTGTTGGGGAGTGAACAAACAGCCAAATGCAATCCTACCTGCAACATGCCTAAGGGGATGTCTGAAAGGGAAGGCAGGCATAACCCACACCTGAGCACAGAGATACAAAATCACATGTTCATCTGATTGTTCCAAGGGTATTCATTGTGCTCTTGTTCTTTTCTGTTACATCCAAGAATAGGTGCCTAATCCAGTAAGCCTGCAACCCTTTGCCACAGCTATCAAATACTACAGCAGTGGAAAAGAATGAACATCTAAGAATATACTGTCCTCCTCTTTCTTTGTAATTCCTTTATTCATTGCACATTACCTTTGACAGAAGATTACCAAAAAATACCACTCAAGCATATTAGCAACCTACCTTAATTAAGTCCCCACTAGCAGCAGTTTATCTATGAAAAGTTATTTATTCATACAGAAGAGTATGCAGCCTTGAGGCTGTTTATTAGTACTCCATTTTTTCTGCAGGTAATTTAACTGAAGAGTTTCCATAACTTATCAATACTTGCCCAAAATCCTGGGACAGATTTTGGAAGTAAGAGACAGATGAAAATTAAATTATTACAAATATACAACCTAATAAAGAACAGGACAGGACTTAGAAACGTGTACTGCCCTGTGATATTTCATGTCTGCTTCCTATGAACATCCCCCAATCCAGGTAACTTTAATTATCTTTGAACCCATTATCTCCTTCTCCCTCAAATGAAAGCTACAAAATTCAGCACTAGGGCTGATTCCTTAGGCCAGAAAAAGCCCATATTACCCTCCCTCAGTCTGTAACAGCCATATGTTACCAGCAACACTTTTTTCCCCCCAAAGAAAAGATTTTTTCACTCCATTACATTCTATCTACATTCCATTACATTCTATCTACATTCTAGCTACATGGCCTATCACTTATGCTTTCTAAATACAGTACAAATGTAAGAAGAAATTAAAATAGATCTCCCACAATTTGGGCCTCAGGTAATGAAGATATTGGTTCAAAACCCAACTCATCAGTCTTGCTCTGAAGCCCATGGAAGTTTATCCTTTTTCTCAGCCACGTTTAAAAAATGAAATAATAATATTATCATTTTATCACACATTGGCTTACCCAGAGATTCCAGTCCCTGACTGTTTCCAAGTCATGTACATGCCATATCAGGGAAAAAAGCCAAACCCAAAACTTGGCTATGCATCTCTCCTGGTCTGGGCTGGGATAAAGCTCATTTTTTCCGTAGTAGCTGGCACAGTGCTGTGTTTTGGATTTAGCATGAGAATAATGCTGATAATGCACTGATGTGTTTAGCTGTTGCTAAGTAGTGTTTACTCTAAGTCAAGGACTTTCAGTTTCCCATGCTCTGCCAGTGAGGAGGTGATCAAGAAGTTGTGAGGAAGCATGGCCAGGTTATGACCCCAACTTGCCAAAGGGATATTCCACACCACAGAACTGGAGGGAGTTGGCCAGGAGCCACTGGTCACTGCAGGAGGATGGGCGGGGTATGGGTCAGTGGATGGCAAGCAATTGCATTGTGTATCACTTGTTTCTCTTTCATAAATGCTCTGGGATCTACAGATTATGCCATAAAAATTCTATCTCTCTTTCTGTGTGTATCTATACACAAATACGTGTTTGAATTCTCTTTTTAAACAGGTGTGTGTAGCCTTTGAAACAACATGGAATTCTAGATATACACTTTTAAAGCACAATACTAAGCTTAGAAATCCATCTAAGAAGGCTGGCTTGATCTTTTGACACAGCTGTTGACAGCAAGCGAGCAGGTAATTTTGGCAGCACTGAAATAATTTTTACCAGTGAATTAACAAAAACAAAATCCATGTCTTTCTTTCTAGAGTGGAAATAGGATGAGATAGATATTTTAAAAATTTATTTGCTAATGATACTCATCTGGTGACTTGTCTATTCCCATGATGCAGGTTTTGGCTTGAAAGCAGTATTAGAAAAAACAAAAAAATAAAATCCTTGGGAATTGCCCAAAAAGCAGAATCATACAAGGCTCAGAAAGTTGGTAACTGTAAAGAGTCTATGTGTGACCCCTTTTCCCATCACATGACTGTTTTCCAGTCTAGTTCTTCAGTATGGCTGCTCCTCTCCCGCTGGGAACTCGAGGGGTGGGTGAAGGGAGAGAGAGGTGACAGCTTATTGAAAAGCCAGTGCTCCCTGCCTGGTTTTGGCACATTTTCTGCAGGTGCCTCGAACTATAGCCACAATAGGCTCTGGAAGAGAGGATTCAGACCTGTCAACAGCTACAGGAGGCAACTGCACAGCTTTGTCTTACAGGCTAACTTCATTGTCTGCTGCTCTGAACCCTGCAGCACAGGCACCCGTTAATGAGATGAGCCCCTTTTCCCTCCATTTGTTCCTCCCTCTGTTTCTCTTGCCTTTCTGTAATGATTTCACTTGATCGCATTGGTTGCTTTCTAGTGGGGATTGCTCCAACAATCAGATAAGATAATTGCCTGTAGAATACTGCTCAGCAACAACTATTACTTCCTTTGCTGAAAATGTCAGAGCAATTGAAAGCTCTTAGTGAAGTTCAAGAACAAGGAGGCAAAGAAGAGGCAGCTCCTCTGTAGGTACCTATCTGTATATATTTAGCAAGTTTGCAGTGGCCAGCTCTCCTGGGTAAGAGCTTTATAAGCAACATTTTGAGCATACTTTATATTTTCATGATTTTTAAAACAACTTAATGTAAACACACACACCAAGTATTTCTCACATTTACTTCAGCTTTGGAAGACAATATTATATATTTGCCTGGTTTGCATTTCCTCCAATTCCTATTCAATTTCTAAAGACCAAAGTAATGCAATTTCTTTTTAATCTTAAAATTTAATCTTAAAATACTGTCTTCATACAAAAGAGGTGAAATGACAGCTGATAGAAAAGTGACATACCAAGAGAAGGTCATTTAAATATTGCACTCCAAATATAAGTGCAATTAAAATACCAGAAATAGTTTAATTCACTTCTTCACCTGAAACACACACTGCCACTGCCAAAAAACCACGTGATGTTACGCCCTGATGAACAATTCAAGAGCAAACCTACAGATATAATGCTTTTTATCACTAAAGTATACAGGCTCTAGAGATTTTGTATGACATCAAGATCTCCATTTATTTGACTGACAGGATAAATAAGCAAGAAAAGAACCACATATGCAAAAATTTACTCAGAGCACAATTGGAAAAACTGCACAAAACCTTATCCTTTTCCATTTCCCATTTTCCTATACTGTATACGCACTGTCAACAATAATACACCATCACATAGCCATAGCCATCAATTCTTTTTACTGTGAATTTCATAAACAGCTTTTGAAAGCTTCTTAGAGTTCTGTGAAAAGAGCAGAGAGCTGAATCAGCAGCTGGATCATTACAGGCTATTCATATGCTGAGTTACTGAGGAACCAACATAGGGAAATTCCTTATTCTTTGGAGAGGAACTCCAACATAGGCAACTATATGACAGCTGATTTTTGTGGCATCGTGGGATTACAGCACCCAAATCAGTGACCTGATATCTGGAGAGATACAGGCCCCTGACTTGCAATATTATTCAACCAAACTTACACTAGTTTAACTATGTAGAGCCAGATGTACAACTTGTTTATATACTGGATGTTTCAGAAACTGAACAGTATTTTAGAGTTAATTTCATGGTTATGTTTTGCTATAAAAAGCTACGTGCAGTAGGACTTGCTCCTTGAAAACCTGAATTAATCATATTGTGGGTATCCAATTAAACCAAGCACTGATTTCTGAAGTCCATTTTATAACTTATTCTGAATTACTTAGAGGCTTTTGCTGGATGATAAGTTCTGCAGCAGTGAAGTAAAAGGATTCTGTGGACATATTAAATATAATTTCCTCTTATTCTTTTCATGAGTATAGTTTGAAAACTTGATCATTGCAAGAGACACAATTTTTTTTAAACAGTGCCATAACTTGTTTGTCAAAATTAAAGTTGAAATTCTGCCTAAAACTTCAACATGAAGAACTGTCATACAGGAAACTGAGACTAACTGATCTCTCTTTGTGTCTGAAGCTTAGGCTAGCAGTCTGACTCTGGAGCCCTTGACAAAAACTCACACTTCTGGAGAAAAGCTGGAAGTGGTAATTGCTACTGATGCTTGTCCTGAAACAACTTGGCCTTTGAATGAACTCCCATTACAGGGCAGATTGGTGCAGGAGCTTCACAAACACTTCATGACAGTCCTGAAAAAATGACCCTTTAGAAGCAGGAAACACAAAAGAAAAGCTCTGCTATCTTCTGACAATGAGCCAGGGAATTTAAGATGTTCCTGTGCTCCTTTTCTTGATTCTTATCCTCACAGAATGTGGGCAGAATTAAAACAAAATTGAGAGCCATGCTGTTTATTAAGATGTTTTGCTGCAAGCAGGCAGTAATCCAGCTCAGATTTAAGCCTAAAAGCCTTTCAACTTGTAGATCATATTCTTGATATACACATGAGGTGAGGAGTAGATGATCCAACAGCCCTTTGTGGATTTAAGCTGGTAAGTGCCAGGATACCATTTAACTTTTAAAATAGAGCAATAGAAAGCACTTCTCAAAATAATTTCATTGTGTCACCTACTTATATACAGAATGTTCTAGTCTGTGTGTGATGGACTGCTTCTCTCCCCATGCATGGAGCAGGGAACTGAAAATTATTAAACTGGCACAGTCAAAAAACATGAAGGTTTTGCATTCTGACAAAGACAATTGTGTACATTTGGTACTACTCTTGGCTTAATCACTAACATCAGCAATTGACAAAAATACATCCTCTTTCTTTGCTGAGGAATTTTGCTTTGCTGTGAATTTTATGATGGATATTTGGGCACATTAGGTGCAGTGATTGTTTTCTGGTTGAAGCGTGATGAGTTTTACACACAGTCCTTCTCATTGCTTTAGCTGCATTTCACAAAACATACAAATGCAAATTTACTGTCTTCTTCCTGCTCTACAGAGTCTTCTGTTAAAAACCTCTTTTTCTCACTCCTCCCTCATGTTGTTACATTAGCTATTTGTAAGAAATGGAGATCAGAATAAAGTTAAAGGTACATTCCTATCAGTGTAACAGACAGCGAGTAGATAATATTTTCAGTGGACGACAAGCACATTTTCTAATAAATAATACATCCTGGCAGAAATCTGACACTGAATTCTATTCTTCAGCACAATTCCAGTTATGCTCCATTGAACCATAACTTTTCTTATACTAACATAATGAAATACACCATATCAATACACCATAACCAAACAGGGTTGTGCAATTCCATCAGTGCAATTAATGCAAGAAAGAGAAGGACTTACTGGAGTGAGTCCTGTGCAGGGCACAAGGAGGATTAAAGGGCTGCAGTGTCTTTCATAATGGGAGACAGCTGGAACTCTTCAGTCAGGGAAAGAGAAGGCTCAGGGGGCTCTCATCAGTGTGTATAAATACTTGATGGGAGGGAATGTAGAGGAGAAAGCCAGACTCCTCTCAGCAGATCCCACTGGCAAAAAACAAGAAGCAATAGGCACAAATTTAAAAATAGCGCATTCAGTGTAAGACAAGAATGTAATTTTTGCCATGAGTGCAGTCAAACACTGGAGCTGGTGGCCCAGAGAGGTTATGGAGTCTCCCTCTGGGGACATTCCAAACCTGACTGCACATGGTCCTGGGCAACCTGCTTGAGTGGACCCTGCCTGAGCAGATGAGTTGGAGTAGATGATTTCGGAAGGACTCTTCCAACCTAAATTATTGTGAGTCTGTAATTTATATGATAGAACAGCTTCAGGAAAGAAAGATCAAATTTTGTCAAAATTCATTTGAAAGCTGTACCCTTGTGCTCTAGGAATCTGAAATGCTGTGTTAATATTAAACAGCATTTTCTTCTAAAAGTCATCATGTTAATTACCCTATTTATTTCATAAAGTTTTCAATTGTTCAGTTGAAACAAAAATATTTTCCAAAACCAAGCCACTTTTAGAAGTAGAATATTTCTACATTGGTCCATATGTGTTTGAATTTTGAAGCATTTTTATCAGTGTCTGAAGAGAATGAATGCAGGTTTTGCATTAGAAATATTCACTATCTCTATGTTTATATCAGCCACTGCTTAATTTTAGAAAACAGAGATATTTGAAATCTGAACTAATCACTTCTGTGCAAATGCACCATGCCTGGTTATTGCTCCAAAAGTCACATCTCTTCCAAAACACTACAAACCCAGCAGGCTGACCTCATGGTCATGGAACTCTTTAATTTCCAGCCTTTCTGTCAGAAATGCTATGCATTTACAAGTGTCATCGATTTTCGATGGAAGTCAAAGGTGCACAGGCTCACTCAAAATCTTCTGCTTTGAGACAAGCCACACAACAAGCTTCTAATGGGATTCTCTCCGTACAAAAAATTTATAAAAATAGTATTTCATGGATGAGTACACCCTCAAGCACTAATGCCAGTCAATGGATTCTTTTCCTACAAAATAAGGTATATTTCATTGCGTAAGCTGGATGTCATCCAAACATGTCTGAGTGTCTTATACGAAACTGTTAATATTATGTATTCTTCAGAAGTCAGACTTTGAAAAGCTTTTCAGTTTACAATCACATCTCACTTCAAAAATGTGCATAGAGTATGTAAGATCATTATTTCCTTTCTTTTTTTAATTAACTAAATGAGTCTTGAAGTGAAGAAAACAATTAAAGATAACAACAGAAATAGGGGAACATCAGGAATTTTGCCTCCACACCTCACACAGCATTTCCCTAGCCCCAGGGGAACTACTTAAAACTTGTTTGTAGCAAAAAAGGGATCAAAATGGTTATAAATGTCACCATTTTCATAAAAGATCTGAAAATTTTGCAGAGTTGTGTAAAAATACTGAAACAGGAAGAAAGTTTTTTGAAAAAAAACAGACCATATTTTTGAATTAAAGAAACCTAAATTAGTGAAATGGGATAAATTAAGTCAGTTATAAATTCATATGATCTTATGGGCTTATCACGAAATGATAGTCAAGCTTTTGCTCCAGATGGTGCAATAGTGCTTGTGACATCCACTTTGAACTGCAATCTAGTTATGTGTCAGGCAGGAGAGTCCATTATTCACTGCATCAGTGCTGGGGAAAGAAGGTTAAAAGTTCAAGACATGCCCCAAGTGATTAAGGTTGTAAAAATCAGGAGATATACCATGGGGAAAAAAATGCCACTCTTCCTTTTCTTCCATACTCAGTTTGTTCCCCCAAAAAATGTGTTTAAGAAAAAACAAAATACCCAAATCCAAACAAAACACCAAAACCCTAAAACGACAACAACAAAAAAAAAACCAAAACAGGATGCAGGAATACCACAATTCCCTACAGTAATGTACAAATTATCTTTTTATTTGAACTCCTTAAACCCTTCTGCTACCAGCTTCATTTTACCTAGAAAGAAACATAAAAGCTTCTCTTAAAATCTGTCCACAAGTTACAGGACTTGAGAACTCAGTTAACACTTTCTCACTCGTTGTGATATTCTTCTCAGTTATTACATACTTGTAACTAACTCAGATTTCAAACTTTATTTTTCATGTTCCCCACAGATCGCCAGTTCATCTGCACTAGTCAGGCTTCACTTTCTCAGCCATGTAAACCTCTGCTCTGCTGATCAGTAACATAACCTACAAATTGCTTCCCACCATCCCAAAAGTTTCTGCATTTGGAACTGCAAGTGCCACTTCTCCAATACTTAAGCAAATTTAGATTTCTACTTCAATATAAAAAGAAGAAGATGCAAAACCTGAAAGGTAAAGCTAAAAACATTTCAATTTTAAAAATACCTTCTGCAAAATTCTTCATAGTAAGAGTAATGAATGGAAAGTATTAGAAAAAAAAAGTGCTTTAGTGCTCAGAACCTTTGAAAAGGTATGAAGTAATTATTTTCAGGAAGGTCTCTTTCAACAAACAGGTAGAAAAAAGTAATTCCATTGTAATAAATTTTCTGTCTGCCATTTTCTAACTCTCTGTTTATCTCTGAGCTTGATTGCACATTTATATAAATTGTATAATGAATTATGTACTATAAATGTATTATGGCCATGTTGCCATATGCTCTTTGAAATTACCTCAAATGCAGTAACTGATGCATTAGCCCACATTTCATGTAAAGGAAGGTACTGAATATGAATTTCACAAAGCCTGATAACATTGACCCTGTATATATTTGTAAGTGTGTTAACATTTCAGAGTAGCATGTTGACAATGCAGACAGAAATCCCTGTAATCCATCACATCAGGGTCCTTGAAATACGTAGGATTTAGTAATGCCCTAAAGTTCACAACAGTTACTTCAAGATGCACACATAAAGAAATCCTGTAGCAAACTCCTGATATCCAAGACTAAACCTAGCACTCATCAATAACCTGTGCATTTCATTAAAAAACCTACACGCTACAAAACTATATCTAAATTTGAGGACAACCTTCTGTAAAAGGTTCTCAAAATCTTCTCAAAACTCAGCTCAAAAACTTGTCTTTAAATACTGTGTGTTCCAAATCACCTCTGGAGTTAGGATGATAAATCAAAGCCTGTGAGCTCTTAGCCTGCAGTTCAGCAGGCTCCTGTGGACAAGGCCAGGCTCACCCTCGCACAGCTGGAGCTGAACAGACCCACAGGAAGGATCCTCAAAGTTTAGAAAGAAATTAGTACTAAAGCCCACTCAACTTGAAGTAACCATTGGAGCGGAGAATGATTACTCAAGGCAAATGAATTCACATAGGAGTACTTGGGAAATTAAAATAATAGTGCTGGGGGAGCTGGGGAAAGTCTTAAATAATTAGGAATTTCCAAACATGCCATATATATATTACTTAAGTCCTTGCAAGTTTTTATTTAGACTAAAAAGTCTAATCTAAATGTTGTGTTCAGCCATGTCCAAGAACTGAATCTTTTGTTTAATTTTATAGATAAAGTTATATTTAGCTTTGTTACTGGAGCTTTTTCTTTAGAGGATATAGAATATTAAGAATAAAAAGAAACACTACAGAAGCATTTTAGAAATAAAAAGAAAAATCATTTAAAACCTTTTTTTTAAAAAAAATTAAAATGCCTCAAAAGCAGTAATATATCTGTAGAAGAGAATTTGTATCACCAAGTTAAAAAGACAATACTGATTTTATTGGAAATGTCATGCAGTTTTTATGTACTGAGAGCTGACTTCAAAGAAGCCCTTGTCAGTGGAATGAGCACATATTACTCTGTGAAATCCTACAAGAACACAGATGGCAGTGAGACCATGATCTTAATTGATTTAAGGGTCAAGTTTATATCTTTAATAAGCATTTTAGAACAGCAAAAAGCAAATCCTTCATGCGACCCTTAAGCGTGTGGTATTGGGTTTAGAGCATTAGCACCACGTATTTATACCCAAAGGAGATGCATGTGAAAAAGGGAACACTCACAACACCATATCATAAATGAGGAAAAGCTGATTGTCATTTCTTTCCTGGCACAAGAGTTATAATGAAGGCTCGAGGTGAGATAATACTCTGTAGGATTGCTCTCAAAAGAAGCATGACCCATTTCTCTCTGAAACCAAAATAAGAGGCAATCTAGAAGATTTGGGGCAAAATCTGCTGAGAAGACATCAAAATATGATGTCACCCCTAGGAATGTCATGATTGCAATTATACAAATGGGGTTTTAATGTACATATTGATATAAGTGAAGTATCTTCACTGTTTAAAAACAAAAAAAAAAAGAACTACTACAGGGTGTCATTTGTACCCAGTCATTTTTCAAAGGCCAGACTTACACTAAGCACAGGCTTTTCCTCACTGGGTTTGTTCCTTGGCTCTTGTTACATATACTTTGATTAGAGAGTTTTTAATTACACTTTAGCCTGTTAGCACCATGGGGCCAATAAAACTAAGAGAAATAGAACTAAATTCTTTTCATTCAACACAACTGGTAACTAAACACCAATTAATTACACCCACACAAGCCTAATGAAGATAATGGGGTTGCAGAGAGTTCACGGATGGTATGAAGTGGCTTGTGGTATCCTAACCTTAATCAGTTAACTACTTTGTAATAGGGAGGATCACAGGATAAGCCACCCTCTTTCTATATGCTTACAATTACTATTACTGTTAATGGAAATTACATGGCCATACAGATAATTCATGTAACATTCACTTGATCAGGAAACAAAAATGATAAATACTTGAGGGACTCCCTACTAGTATTTCTAACAGTTTATTGAAAACAAGATTGCAGAGTTATTAAATGAGTATCATTCTGCTTCATCACATTGCTTCACTTAAGGCAAACTTCATGGATTTCTTCTTTTCCAGGGAGGGGACATCCACAGCATCTCTGGGAAAGCTGTGACAATGCCTCACCAGCCTCACAGCAAAGAATTTCNATATAAGTGAAGTATCTTCACTGTTTAAAAACAAAAAAAAAAAGAACTACTACAGGGTGTCATTTGTACCCAGTCATTTTTCAAAGGCCAGACTTACACTAAGCACAGGCTTTTCCTCACTGGGTTTGTTCCTTGGCTCTTGTTACATACACTTTGATTAGAGAGTTTTTAATTACACTTTAGCCTGTTAGCACCATGGGGCCAATAAAACTAAGAGAAATAGAACTAAATTCTTTTCATTCAACACAACTGGTAACTAAACACCAATTAATTACACCCACACAAGCCTAATGAAGATAATGGGGTTGCAGAGAGTTCACGGATGGTATGAAGTGGCTTGTGGTATCCTAACCTTAATCAGTTAACTACTTTGTAATAGGGAGGATCACAGGATAAGCCACCCTCTTTCTATATGCTTACAATTACTATTACTGTTAATGGAAATTACATGGCCATACAGATAATTCATGTAACATTCACTTGATCAGGAAACAAAAATGATAAATACTTGAGGGACTCCCTACTAGTATTTCTAACAGTTTATTGAAAACAAGATTGCAGAGTTATTAAATGAGTATCATTCTGCTTCATCACATTGCTTCACTTAAGGCAAACTTCATGGATTTCTTCTTTTCCAGGGAGGGGACATCCACAGCATCTCTGGGAAAGCTGTGCCAATGCCTCACCAGCCTCACAGCAAAGAATTTCTCCCTAATATTTAATCTGTGTCTGTTTCAGTTTGAGGCCACTGTCCTTTCTTCTATCACTGCATACACTTGTAAAAAGTCTCTCCCCATCATTCTTGTAGGGGGACCTTTTAGGTACTGGCAGGGCTCTAAAGTTCCCCTGGAGTCTTCTCTTCTCTAGGCTAAACAATGCCAACACCCTCAGTCTGTCTTCACGTCAGAGGCTCTCCAACCCTCAGGATCTCAGCTGCTCTCCTCTGAACTCATTCTAACAGGCCCACATCCTTCTTATGCTGTGCCCCCAGACACAGCTGTAGTGCTCCAGGGGGGTCTCAAACAATGGACTAGAGAGCCACAATCACCTCCCCTGACCTGCTGCTCCTCACTCCTTTCATGCAGCCCAGCCCAAGGGTGGCTCTCTGGGCTGGCAGCACAGATTGCTGACTCAGGCTCAGCTTCTCCTCCATCCACACCCCAAACACTTCTCCTCAGCCCCTGCCCTGCTCAGCTTCCTGTCCCTGCAAATGCCATGCTCAGGGGGGAGCTGCATGCACTCCCTGTGTCACTGGCAAAGCCATTCAAGAGCCCTGGGGCCAAGGGCAGAGCCCTGAGGGACACCCTTCATCTCTGGCCTCCACCTGGACATGGAGCCACTGACCACAGCTCCCTGGCTGCGTCCATCTGGCCAATTCCTCATGCCCTGCACAGCCCACCCTCCAAAGCCAGGGCTCTGCAGTGCAGGGCTCGGGGTGTCTGTCATGTGGTACCGTGTTCAAAGCCTCACAGGGCCTCTGGACACATCAGCAGTGTCAGAGACTGAAATGTTATGGGTAATGACTTAAACACTGTTATAAAGGAGTTTTTCCCATTATGGCAAAATGATATAAAGAGGTTCAGATCATCCAAGCCCACCCCTCCTCCACCTGACTGCTACTTTGGGCTGTGACTTAAGCTGCCTAACAGAACTTCAGATACGACACTATTGTTCAATTACCTCTAGTCTAGGGACAAGGAAACAAGACAAAGGGAGAAGAATGTATCTACAAGAAAGCCAAACTCAGCAGATCAGTCCTGAAAATCAGCTTGGGCCAGGCTCAGCCTGGGGGAGGCCATAGCCCACAGGCTCATCNTACACATCCACACATCCTCTAGCATCACGGAATGGTTTCGTTTGGTAAGGACCTCAGAAATCATCTAGTTCCAACAGATTCTCTTCTGCTCTTTTTCTGTCTCTCTCAACCTCTTTCCTATTTCTTTCTATCTCTCTCTCACATATTTCTAGTTTAATCAAATCTATGTTAAATAAAATCTGTGTGTTGTCATCATATGGTCTCATTGGCACCTTCATTTGAGCAGAGACATCTCTCCCTAATCTGATACTAACACATTCTCTGTCCAGCCCGTGTTTGTGTTTGGGATTGCCCCAACCCACATGCAGGACCCTGCACTTGCCTTTTGGATCTTCATGAGGTTGATATGGGTCCACTTCCCAAGCGTGTCCAGGTCCCTCTGGAGGACACCCCTTCCCTCCAGCACATTGACTGCACCAGTCAGATCAGGGTCATTGGCAAACTTGCTGAGGGTGCCTCAGTCCCACTATCAGTGTCACCAACAAAGATGGGTAACAGCACCAGTCCCAGCACTGACCCCTGAGGATGCCTCTTTTCACTGCCCTCCCCTTGGTCATTGAGCCATTGACCACAAACCTTTCCATGTGACCATCCTGCCAATTCCTTATCTACCAAGTGGTCCATCCATCAAATCCATCTCTTCAGTTTAGAGAAAAGGATGTTGTGCTGGCAATGTCAAATGCTTTGCACAGGCACAGGCAGATGACATCAGTTACTCTTCCCTCAGGTACCAACACTGTTACCCCTTTGGTCTCTCTTTACCTTCCTTTTGGAACTTGGGTGGTGTAGCTGCAGCACTTGCCAGTGAATGGAAGCACAATAGCCACTGAGTGTATCAGCTTTCCTCACAATCCTAGGCACTCAGTTCTCCCACTTCCTTCCAGAGAAGTCTGACATTTTCCTTAGTCTCCCTTTAATCTCCAACATGTTCCTTCATGATGCATTTTGGTTAGAGCCTGTGAAAGGGAAGAAGGTGTGAAACTGATAGAGAGAGGCACTTAAACGTATCAAAAGGCACAGCTCTCACATTGGGTGGTTTTACACAGCACATGATCATGCTCAGAGACCACCACACCAGCACCATTTACCTCCAGAAGCCTGTTCTTCCAGGACCATTTAATTAAACTGGAGCTTTCTGGGGCAAGCCTGTGCAAGTGACAAATATCTGGTACTATTTGACTACTGCCACCCAGGCCCCGGACTGCACAAACCCCTCCCGAGGCAGGTGTGTGCCCAAAGGAGCAGCCACCCACCACATCAACTTCTCCTGAAGTAAGAAAATCTAATGAGGCATTCGCTACCCACTCTCCTCAAGGAACAGGTAGTGTCACTTTAGAAACTTTTTCAGAGGAAACAGCTTTTAAAAAAAGAGGGATTAAATCTCTGGAGAGGTACCACAGTATTTCGAAAGGATGTGAAAGGAAAAGAAAATGATTCCTTAGGGATTTTTCTTCATTATCACCCCACCTGGAGAAGTGAGCACACAATGAGCAAAGGTCCACACATATTGATTTTAGAGCTGGGGAAGTGTGCAGCTAACAGCTTTTAAGTATCTCCATTTTCAGTTACTTCAACAAAATTACCAGTGAACAGTGTAAGAAAGTGAAAGTTTTTGTAGGAAATTGCGGGCTAAAAATGATCATTTAGGTCGCGAAATGTTTCCTTTCATTGAAAATGGAGGGCTTTCAAACGTAGGAGTTAGTGCGGGCACTTTGCAGCGTCGTCTTCACCAGACATTTACCAAACCACAGCCTGTCCCTCTTTCAGGACCATAACTTTACAGAGTTTTGCTGCTCGGAGGCGTTTAAAACCGAGGAGCGCTTGGTCGGGGCGTCCTGACTCGCAAGGCGGTGACCGGGCTCTCAGCGAAGAGCGAGCACCACGCTGCCCTGAGGAACCAAAGCGGGCCAAACCGAACCAGCTCTGCCCCCAGCCCTGGTGTTCCCGCAGGGAGCAGTGCCACGGGAATGCCGGGCCCAGGCAGAGTGCCCTGAGCTGGCGCTGGCCCGCCCTGGGGCTGGCGGGGAGTGGGGGAAGGGGCGGGAGCTCCCCGGCTCCGTTGCCCGGCAGCGGCCGCGGCCCCGCGATGGAGGCGGGCGAGCGGCGGCGGCTACGGCTGGAGGCGGCTGAGTATTACCGAGGGCACCGGGTGCCGGAGCGGATGGAGGACGCGCTGAACGCCCTGTTCCCGCTGCACCCCGAGGATCTCTACGGGGAGCTGGTAGCGCGGGGCGGGGAAGCAGCCGGGCGGGGCCGGAGCGGCCTCTCCTGGCCCCGCGTCCCGCGGGAGGCGGCGCGGAGGGCCCGTGTGGGTGCCCGCCGTGCCCGTGCCCCCTCCCGGCCCTTGCCCTCAGCGAGGGGTGCGGCGAGGAGCTGGGCGTCTCTGTGGTGGCAATTCAGTGGTTTGTCCCCTGGCCCCGGCAAGCATTGCCATGGTTCTGTGTCTGTGGCCCGTGGCAGCTGGGTGCTGTGCCGGTACATGCGAGCAGCAGCCGGGCTTCTTGTCCTTTGCTGCTTGCTTGTATCGACGTAAAAACAAAGTATTCCACAGATGGACTACTGTTGTCCCTAACAAAACTGCTGCTCAGCAGCGATGACTCCCGGGCCAGCGGCGAAAAGAGAGTGGGTGCTGTTCACACTGGAGCTGCTCATGAAAGGCAAATGGGCCCCCGTGGAAGGGTCAAGAATCAGACCAGTTTTATCTGTTCCCACTTGGCAAAGTATTGTTGACAGTAGTCATAATGAAACTTCAATTAGTGGTGATACTGGACTTGCCGGTACTAGAAATAGGGAGCAGCTCTCGAAAAGAAAAAAGATTTCTGGTGTGGTCTTTGATGGGAGAGTGGCTGTGGAATGGAAATATTTCATTCCATCTTACACTGTTTCCCATTCCAAGTGTTTTGCCATCATCAGTGGAAGGGACTGGAACTGGTAACACCTTTCCTTGCTTGCTTGATAGTTGGCATGTTCCTCTTCTTCGTAGCCCTAAGTGTTTAGTGCTTTCCCCATTTGGTAACCTGTGCTTTGGTGACTCTCTGATAGCAGATTAAATAATTAAACTAGTAAGGAAGTATGTAGAAATCTCAGGTAAAAACACAGTCCTTTTTCTAAACCAACATTAGTGTTTATTAACTACGAACACAGACCCAAATGTACTGAGTTATGATAGTTCATCAGGCCCAATAAAGACCATGTTGGAAGAAGAATGAGGACTCTGCCTACCAGAACTCATAGTTTCCACTTTCTCCCAGGGCTCAAAGCTTGCTGGAACATGTAAATCATAGAATAATAGAATATCCTGGGTTGGAAGAGGCCCGTAATGGATTTGTTTAGTGGTGGATTTGATTGTAAGGTATTTCATGGAATAAAAGCCTCATTGCCTGGAAATTGACTTGTAATTGAGTTCTTTCTCTTTCATTTAAGGCTAACTACTTTTCNCAGCCTGTCCCTCTTTCAGGACCATAACTTTACAGAGTTTTGCTGCTCGGAGGCGTTTAAAACCGAGGAGCGCTTGGTCGGGGCGTCCTGACTCGCAAGGCGGTGACCGGGCTCTCAGCGAAGAGCGAGCACCACGCTGCCCTGCGGAACCAAAGCGGGCCAAACCGAACCAGCTCTGCCCCCAGCCCTGGTGTTCCCGCAGGGAGCAGTGCCACGGGAATGCCGGGCCCAGGCAGAGTGCCCTGAGCTGGCGCTGGCCCGCCCTGGGGCTGGCGGGGAGTGGGGGAAGGGGCGGGCGCTCCCCGGCTCCGTT
>VXBC01009900.1:113666-186668 GCA_013399945.1 Ploceus nigricollis | reverse complement strand
ATGGGAGAGTGGCTGTGGAATGGAAATATTTCATTCCATCTTACACTGTTTCCCATTCCAAGTGTTTTGCCATCATCAGTGGAAGGGACTGGAACTGGTAACACCTTTCCTTGCTTGCTTGATAGTTGGCATGTTCCTCTTCTTTGTAGCCCTAAATGTTTCATACTTTCCCCATTTGGTAACCTGTGCTTTGGTGACTCTCTGATACCAGATTAAATAATTAAACTAGTAAGGAAGTATGTAGAAATCTCAGGTAAAAACACAGTCCTTTTTCTAAACCAACATTAGTGTTTATTAACTACGAACACAGACCCAAATGTATTGAGTTATGATAGTTCATCAGGCCCAATAAAGACCATGTTGGAAGAAGAATGAGGACTCTGCCTACCAGAACTCATAGTTTCCACTTTCTCCCAGGGCTCAAAGCTTGCTGGAACATGTAAATCATAGAATAATAGAATATCCTGGGTTGGAAGAGGCCCGTAATGGATTTGTTTAGTGGTGGATTTGATTGTAAGGTATTTCATGGAATAAAAGCCTCGTTGCCTGGAAATTGACTTGTAATTGAGTTCTTTCTCTTTCATTTAAGGCTAACTACTTTTCTAAATTTTCGAAAGCTCCAGTAATATGCAAATTAGTTGGAAGAAAAGTTCTTGATGGAGTTGGTCAGCCAACATTAGAAGTGGAAATATACTGTACAGTTAAAAACAATGAGAAGGTATGAGCTGCTTCTTGTTTTATTTATTTTACTAGGACAATATATGGGAGAGGTACTATTCTCACATCCTAAGGAACGTTTTATTTTCCATCTTTATGACAAGACATAAATCCCAGTTGAATGTTGTAACTTGGAAAAAAAATGTGTAGTGAAAAGTTAGACACTGGCAGCAGGTATGAAAGCTTTATTTTCCAGGAATTAGACAGTATTTTGTGAGTGGGATCTGATAGGGTATCTCTGTATATTAATTTTTTTTTCTGTTCTTAATGATCATGTAGGTTTTCCTTACACCCCATACTAACCTTATACATTCACTTTTCATTTCACCTTTTTCTTTAATTTTCAGATCTTTATATTTCTCTTTGTGTGACACTTTCAGAAAAATACAGTACAGCTGAAAAACAGTAGAGATAGAGGCACTTCTTTTACACTGAGCTAATAGGGTGACAGGAAAGTCAAACATACTCATTTAGTACCTGCAGTGCAGAATTGATGGCTCATCTCTTCCCCAACCTGAAATATTCAAACTACATCTTTGCAGCTCTAGCTATTGTGGAGTAATTATTTCTACTTTCCCTCAATTGAACTCTGGTTCACTTAATTCTTGAATTACATGTAACCTCATAGATATTCACAAGATATAAAGTTAATACTGTTAGTGCAGGCAACTGTGGGAAATTTGTAAATTATGTCTTCCTTAAGTGAATTTTCTTATTATCATTTGTTGTTAATCAGTACAGAAAGATAGGTCTGAATTATCTAAGACAAAAGTAATTGATCATGAGGGATGGCATTAAGCATGAATGCTGATGAATCATGGTACAACAGGCTACCAAAAGCTGCAATAAAAGGTGTCCTAATGACTGTGTGGTCCTTAAAATAACTCCATTCTATTCTGATAGCATAATATGTGTATAAAGCAGACCTGCCAGAGGGGTTTTGCCTATGTAGTTATAATTTTAGGTCAAAAAGCTTGAATAATGTCTGCAATTACCAAAATATAAGAGGCTAAAAAGAAGGTGCTGGATGAGAAAAGACAAGTGGAGCAAATAGATTTGGAGATATGTACTTGTAGAGTTGGTAAGGACATACCTCTTAGTCTTTCAAATGACATTTCCAAGTTAGAAATTAAATAGTGTTTTAAACCTTTTACATTGTTTTGGTTTTGATGGGGTTTTTTTGTTGTTTGGTTTTTTTTTTTTTTTTTTTTCCCAGAGGATTTGTTCCATTGTAATGGCTACTCATTCTCAAATACCTGAAAATGCTTTACCTGAAACAATTGAAGCTGATGAGAAAGAAAGAAATGACTCTGTTCATACTGCTGTGGCATGGGTCAATGAATCACTGAACACAATGTTAAGGGACTTGGATCCTACTGACCAGTATCAAGCTGATAAGATGCTTGGGTAGGTCTTGTGTATTATGAAAATTATTTCATTTGAATATTTGAAATATTCACCATTAATTTATACTGTAATGAAAGACATGTAGAATATTCAATGTTTTCTACTTTTTAAAAAATATTTTTAGGATATAATGTCTGTCTCAGACCCATTTCACTACATTATTGCCTGCTTTTCATAATTATGATATAAAAAGCCTGCTGTTTTGGGCTGCAACACTGAACACAGGCTGTAGCACACAGACCTAATTGCCTTCCACATGGATTTGGGAAAACCTTGGTAGTGGGAATAAGGACTCAATTGGAAAGTGGGTCTAAATAAGATTTTCATGCATTGTTTACTTTATATATCTCACATACTCAGTTTGCCTGAATTGGCTTTCTGTGACCCACGAGTAGAGATTTCACTTCATGCATGTAATTGAAATTCAGCCACCTCTGAGTTTGCAGCCACACAATAGCCAGTGTACAACTCACCTACTGTCTCAACCTAGGCCAGGCTGATGGATGTCATGAAGTTATGACAGGATCTGTTACTACCCATGCAAAGGAAATAAATCCTTCATGCTCAGACTGTCTGCTCAGGGCTAACTTTCAAACCAGAGTGATTTACAAAGCTTGTACCAAGGTTTGAGATCACTGTGGTCCTTTTTGTTTAATCAATGCTGCAGATGACTACCAAAAAAGAATGATGTGATAAATTTATGGACTTCTCCAGCTTCACACAGGGAATCTATGGCAGAAGCTCAAATACAAGCACTTAATCTACCTCCTAGATTTTACCTCCTAGTTCTTTAGCCTGCATCACACCTGTCTGTTTGTCACATGCCTAACAAAATTTTGACCCAGTAATTTTTATGCATCCTCCCTCAGTGAATACTTTGCAAACAAGATAGAAGAAAAAAAGGAAATTGAAAAGCAAGAAGAAGAAAAAAAAAAGGAAGAAGAAAAAAAAAAGGAGGAAGAAGCAGCAGCAAGAAGCAGAAGAAGCACCCCTGCCCCTTCTTCGTGCTCTTCAGCCCCAACACCTAAGCCAAAAAAGGGAGGAAAATCAGGTTTTACTTTATTTAATTTTAATATTTTCTGTAATAGAGATATTGATAAAGGTCCTAAAAGACATCCTGTCTCATGTTCAAAGAGTTTGTTACTCTCTCCTGACCTTTTTGATCACAGCAGTTTCTGCAGTAAAATTAGGGAGGGGAAAAGACAGTTTCCTCATCATTCACATGCATTGGCTGAACAGTTTCTGCCTTTGTTTTACAGTTGGTTTAGACAGGAGGTTATTATTCTTCAGAGTGAGGAATAAGAATGGAGGAGGATGCAAATGAAGAATGAAAATGAAAATGATAAGGAAAGAAAAGGAAATCACAGAACTGAGTAGTAAAAAGGAAATAGAATTAAGATAGAAGCTGAAAACAATTGAAAGTTCCTTCTAACACTGAGAAAAGGAGGAAATACAGAGAAAAGCAAAAGAGAAAGAAAGAAGAGAGTGAGACGAGAGTGAGGGGTAGTATAGAGTAAAAGGAAGTAAGCAAACATCCTACTAGAGGAAAAAGGAAAAAATGGTGTGAGACTAGAAAAACCAAGGTAAGAATACACAGCCAAAACCAAACAACCCAAAGAAAAACCACCATATGTTATCTCCATCTATACATTAAAATCAGACAAAAAAGGGTTGTTGTCATTTGTTGGAAGGGCAGAAAATTTTGGCAAATTATTATTTCTTATCAGTTGAGTTGCAACTATCATATACTGTCAGTAAAAAACCTCACATTCATATGTTGGATGTGTGCACAGTAAGTTCACCTTTCACCTGAAATTTATCTTCTGCAGTTGTCAGGTCCATCCAGATATCATTGTGTATTTGATATTTGAGTCAAGCTTCTGCTAATACATCTATTATGTGTTTTCACTAATTGTGGCATTGACTGTAATATTATTGTTAAACTCAGTGCCTGATTATTTGGAGCCAATATCAAACAGTCCCCAGTGCAATGGTTCTTGGGAATCAGATCACTTATTGCAGCTTCAGCAGGTGCTCCCTCTAAGTGTTCATGTAAGCACTATAGGCAATAAATATGGTAGTGGGAACTGCTTGGTTTAAAGCATTTTGGACAGAGTTATTGTATCTGAAAGGGAAAGAAATTCTTATGAAAATTTAAAAAACCTGTTTTCTCTTTGGGAATTCCTGTTGTAATAGACCTGATTTTTTTCTCACAGTCATTACTAGAAGAAATCAAGTATTTGTACTCCCAATCAGGTTATAATGTAATCTGCCATTTTTTATGCAAAATCTGAGCATTTAAGGAGCACAATAAAGAAGACTGAAAACATGCTTTTGAAAGGAACCTGAAAAATGATACGATATTATTGGATTCAAACACAAATAAATAAAAATATATATTTCAGTGGCTGAAATGTCTCCAAAAGAAACAGACCTGAAATGCATTTGAAACCAGAGTGAGACCAGGTACTCTTCTTACTTGTAAGGTCATTCCATATTAAACAGCTGACAAAATTAAGTTTTTAAAAAATAAATTATTGGTTTTAGTGCATTGAGTACACACTGAAATGACAGTACCATATTTACTCACATAACTCTGATCCACAAACATATATTTAGAACCAAGAAAATGTTTAGCTTTACAACACAACACAACTCTCTGTGTTGTAGGAAAGAAGATGTCAGTGGAAGTGAGTTCCATCCCAGCTGCAGAACCTGCTGAACCAGTGCTCTGTGGCAGCTTGGCCATTGGGGGAACATCACTTGCCATAGCAAAGGCTGGGGCCACCGTTAGCCATGTCCCATTGTACTTCCACACTGCACTGCTGAAACACAATCAGGTACATGTGGCTTTTGTCATTTGGTTTATTTTGTCCCAGTTATCATAATTATTGCAGCCAGTTGTGACAGTGTTATTAAATTTGCCTCATAGAATATACCCTTAACACCATTGCCTGTGCTGGCAGTTTTTGAACTCTGTACCGTAACTAAAATATATAAGAAATTATTCTGATTTTTACATTTTTATTTTCACCTGGCATTCCCAATTACAGGAGTCACCTAAAGAAATGACTCTACCACTCCCAATGGTTACTGTGTTGAACTGTGAAAAAAATTCACCTACAAAACTGAAATTAGTCAAAGAAGTTATGCTTATACCACCAGCTGAGTTATCACTCCAGCAGGTACTGTTTCCTTTTTTTTAATAAATGTATTCTATAGACATCATACTAACTACATATGTACATAAGTATATAGGTCTTTTCAGTATAGTCCTTACAAACTATATTTTTCATTTTTTTTAGCTTACAAGGCCAAAGTTTTACAAAGTTTTTAATGTTAGTGCAGAATTCTAACACTAATAACATTAAATTAAGTAAAAAGATGATTTAAAAGAAGAACCATGAAGATTTAAGTTAAAAATGGATGTATGTATAGAGGAAAAAATCAGTGCATTGAAGAAGATGTCAAGGAATTGTGTTACACAATAATAGATCTTGCCTGAGTAGATTATAAATATTACGAGTTGTTTGATATAGCATACAAAACAACAAAACCCATAACAAATTTACAGGAAGGCATGAAATATTTGGGAATAAGTTGCTTTAAAATGAAATTGTGACACTAGAAGGGAATACAAAGAGCAAGAAGATGGGTGAGACAGATGGGATCAGCCCTCTCTCTTTTTGTTTAGCCATGTGTTGCATTAAAGAATGTATCTGCACAAGATGCCTCCATTAGGGCTGTGATTTCTACTTTGTGTGCTGGTGACCTGAACAAATAGTTGAGCTCAATTCTCCTTCTTTTTGCTTTTCCTTTAACTTTTCTGGATTGTCCCCCAGAGCTGTTAACAAGGTCACTAATTCTGCCCCATTCAAAGCCAGGATGCCTCCCAGTGCCCATGGGAGAGGAGGAAGGTGTTTGCTGCAGTGCAAAACTCAAAGCTTTGTCCTGTGTTGTTGCCAGCTGTGACTGACTTCTGCCCCCTTCAGTATTCCTTTACTGGCACACTTTGAGAAAATCTGAAATGTCCTTTATGAAGTTCACACTCAACATTTACTAGCTCAGCTGAAAAGGAAAAAGAGCCTTGCATTAAAAGCAATGAATTCATTTAATTGGAGTGTTCTCCAATGTTTAAAATCAAGACAGTGAATTTTTTTTCCCTGCTCCTTGGAAGTAATTCTGAAGGTAAATGCACTCAGTCTTGTCAGAGTTTAGGAAGTCTAAGGCAGAGTCATAATGCGAACAGGGGTTATCACCTGCCCAGTTCTCAGATATAAATGCAGACCCAGATACTTTTTACTTGTTAGATATCTGAAGGGCTGCTTTTGGGGAGGAGACTGCTTTCCTTGAAATCCCATAATCAAATATTCCTGCTCATTCCACTGCTGCTAACCCTATATCATTGGACATGACTGCAGTTTGTGGATGGAGAGATTGTGTTAAGGAGTGTGTAATGGTTTGGGCTTTTTTGAAGACTTTATATTAAAATTTTTGTTTAGAGTAAGTGTTGTCTCTCTTCTGATTTAAGCTGCTAAAATGAATTAATATAACTTTCTTCTGAAGATTACTGTTGTTTAATTTCAGGGCATAGGAAGAGTTCTGGATATTCAGAAAGAAATGACAAGGAAGTTGGAGTCTCCAGGCAAAACAGTACGATAAAAAATGTGTCCTTACAGTGAGATGTACTTCATTTGATCTTTTTACTACTTTTGTCCTTTCAAACATCCACATGGAACACTTAGCCTGCTACAGGCTTGTGACACAGAATAGAGGATGTGTTTCTCTGACAGATGGATAAAACACTGGCCATTTGGTGATACTAAATTAGAAAATTTAGAAAAAATCATTGTTCTAAGATAAGGCTTTCTGTTTACCTGAAGAAATATACTGGGAGTGAATGGTATCAAAGGGCATACCTGACCTTGCTACACCTCTCACATAGAACATATTTTATTCCAGGTACTACTACTGTAGCAGTAAATTGGTCTCAGTGTGTGCATGTGCTTTTTGGAAAGCAATATTGTTGTGTTTCTCCAAGTACAGAGTCTAGATTCTCATTTTTGAGATCCCCTGTATTTTTGATGGGCTGGGTGAGAATGTCTTGAAAAACAAAAGATGGTTGGACAGATGTCCACATAGAAATAAACATTTTAAATTAGTAACCACCACAGAATAAAACTTTTAAACTATTAAATAAAGCTATTTCCTAACTGAAATATTTGGTCTCTTTTGACCAAAATCCAGTAAACTTTTTTCTTTTCTTTTCTTTTCTTTTCTTTTCTTTTCTTTTCTTTTCTTTTCTTTTCTTTTCCTCTTCTCTTTTCTTCTTATCTTTGCATTTTTCCATGGAATTGATTTGTATCTTCTTTCACTCCAACAGCCTGGTTCACAAGCAGACAGTAGGAAAGGAAAAGCACAGAAAGCTCAGGTAAGAAAAGAGATTTTAACTCTAAGCCTTCGACAAGGTATTAACAGCAGCAGGGAACTTAAAATGTTCTTAAGAAAGGAAGCATTAATCTACATCGCCATTTTGGAAGGGTCAAGGCAAGACTTAAATATTCCAAATTTTACATAATAATTTAAATTCTTCTGACTATACCTTCCCTTCGGGGGCAGTAGAGGAAATAGGGGGAAGTTTCTGGGACCTGATAATTTTTCTCATATAGAAATCCTGGTAATTTATCCAAATGAGCATTTTGCAGGCCTGTAGCACCAGCAGAGAACTTTTGATCATGTAGACCATAAAACTGTTACCTGTAAGATTTGTGGATGGTGCTGTTTCCTAGCCCTGGGAGCACAACTCCCCTCTTATCCTGCTGCATTCAGTGCCTAGGTCCAGTCTGAGGTTATAGATAATGGCAGATACAAACCAGTAGCTAAAGGGCAGCACTCACAATATTGCACAGGACATTATTTTGTATGGCTCAAATGATCTTTTTTACCCCTTCAAAACTGGTAGATTGTTGATGAGTTTTCCAAATAGTGGGATGGGAATGCCATGCAGGTTTTGCTCTTCATTTAAATATTATCAGGTGAGAATCATTACTGTTGTGAAGTATAAAAAAGAAAGGATCAACAAAAGCTTTCCTATTTTATTGTTGCTAAAACAACAAAAAACTCATCAATATTAAGATGCTGGCCAATGTTTTCCTAGTGGGTAGTTTCCATATCAGTACCACAATATGTACTGCAATCATAAGGTAGAATATTTCTGTAAGACATACACAAGGAAACAATGCATTAGATTCTCTGAAAAAAAATCCATTTATTTTAGTAGGAGAAAACTAAAGGAGATAATAATGAAACTGAATTTAAAACTGATAAAGGCACCATGTTAGTTTTAACTTTTTTGTGAGGGGAAAAAAGGAGAAATGACAAAGTAGGCAGTGAAGAACTTATTTAGGTTAAGGTAGTAAAAACTAGACAGAGAAAAATGTTTTTATACAGATAAACAATGCTTTTAATAGAATGTAACAGGGCACAGCATATGGACATCTTGAAAACCACATGAAACGCAGATTTAACCTCCATCTGAAGTGCAGGAGGACTGCAGCATCTTTTGCTGTCTATTGCTGCATCTTTATAATCCAAAATTCCCAGACTTTAAAGTTAAAAATCAGTGTTTGGAAAACCTACAGAAAAAACTGACAACAGAAGGAAATACATGAAATATTTGCTCAATACTTGCAAATGTGGCTGATATCCAGCAATACTGTCCCTGAAGCAGACAGCTGCATGCAGCTGGGCTGGAGGGATTTCCCCTCTATGAAATTTGTTCCTTCTAGAAGTCTTGGGAGATTCTTGAGGTTTCTTGAACACTTCCCAGAGTCAATATCAATGTTGTAGTTGGGGATTAATGAGTAAAAGCTATTTAGAAGTGGAGGATATGTTTTTGTGGCAAAGGGTTGGTCCATATTACCACAGCATTTATGGCAACCCAGTGGTTGTTAAGAGTGCCTTTAATATAATTTTTTATACCAGTGCTAGCCATACAAGACTGAGATCTGCATGACTAAACATATTTCCAAGGACTATTGCTCTCTACTCATTAGCAGTTTCCTTATCCCTCTTTCCTAGAGAATTGTCCTTAAAGCTGCTAAGGAGATTTCTGAGAACAAATTTATAATTTGATGACTAAATGCAGATGGAAATTACAATGAAAAAAAACCCATAAATATGTATAATATATATGTGTGTAAATAAAGTGATTATTTTGTTTTGATTTCAGCCACCACCCTTAAAAAGAATATCACACTTAGGCTGCCTGACAGCAGGATATGATAGTCTAGAACAACTGCTACTCCAAATGCAAACAGCTTGCAACAATATAGGTCTGGAGCTGGGAACAGACATGTACTTAGCAATAAATTGTGCTGCTCATGAATTAATGGATTATGTAAGTTATTTTTCAATTTTGATTTTCTTGGGTTTTAAAATAAATGTAGCTGTTTGTTAACATTATTATTATGTTGCAAACTCACAAGCTCCTAACTCCCTTTTTTAAGGTAGCAGTCAAGCAAACAGAAAGAATTATCTCTGCATTTATAAATTCTGGCTGAATCCGCTTGTTTTTCCATTATATTAAGCTACATCTTTTGTTTTCTTCAAACTATCCTAACATTTGCTTGTATTTTTACTATGGTATGTTTATATACACATTAGTGCCCATCTCATTGTGCATCAACATTAATTTTTTAACTTCAGTTTTTTAATGTTTTTAGTTGACAAAATCTATCTCCTGACAAAGTCTTACAGTTCTTGCCCCTTATTCCAAGATCAGGCAGGTTTTCATCTAAGCAGAAAAAGAAACTTCCAATTCTATTTAGTACCTCATGAGCTTTTCTGTGTTTGGGTGTTCTGTAGTGCCAAAGCTTCCATTACCAATATCTTTTGTGAAAGCAGTTGCTCTCCTGGCTGTGATATCTGTATCCTATACCAGAATGTGCAAAATCTTAACCATTGAATTACCAGTAATTCTGTAACTTTCTGTTACTGAACTATTAAAGCCACTGAAGCAGTGGATATCCTGGCACAGTTTCACAGTGTGCTCTTAAAATTCCTCCCAGGCTGCAGTTTTTGCTTCCCAGAATGATGAGACTGGTTTTAAATTAGTCTATTTTTTTTTTCTTTTTGAAAGGGAAAAGAAGCAGGGAAAGGCAGTATCTTGGTTTTGGGCATTGAAGGTGCATTCCTTGCCCCAGCAATATGTTTTTTATGAAAATGAGGGGAAAAAAAATCACCTCTTTTTTTGGGAGAGAAAAATGAGATTTTTTTTCCACACGAGATCCAATAAAAATGTCAAATATTGCTAACTTCATGCAGTAATTGTGTGAAACTGGCAGCATTGCCTAGAAAATGCTGAAATAGATCTCTCTTCCTTTGGCAGTGGCATTGTTCAGAGACTTTGGCATGAGCCCACTGGAACCCACGGTGTCATTTTAGGCAGAGTTTTCTGTAACAATGTGCTGACAACTCAGCCACAGAGTGGGGCAGATGAGTGAATGCCTCCTGATTGAAGCACACACAGCCCACTGCCTTACAGAGATGTGTACACTCTGCTTTTCAGGGTCCTACTTTCCCTATCTTTCATGCTTTTTACTTTGCTTTCTAGGGTAAAGAAAAATACGAAATACTCACTGGAACATTCAAAAGTCCTGATGAAATGGTTGCCATGTATGTGGAAATTATTAATAATTTTCCTTTTATTATTGCATTAATAGATCCCTTAAGAAAAGAGGTAAGATACCACAGTGCAGTCTTTTAAAAACTGGTGGTACTGTTCAGTATCATATCACTGACCTTTTCTCATTTTCACAAAACATGTAAAATACAAAACTTCTGATTTTGAAGTTTTGAAGCACAAAAACATCATTAGAAAATGCATCTAACAATTTCTTTGAATATATTTTATTGGCAATATCCAAATTTTTCAGTACTTTTTACATAATTTCTGATGGAAAATCCTGGCATTAACAGAATATGGTCAGTACACATACCTTAAAGAATTACAAGAATTTGCTTTTTTTTATCTGATTCTACTTGCTAAACCACTGCTATTTTGATTACATTTTCCTCTTTACGTACACTATTCAAATTATAAGGTGAAATTGTAAAATTCAAGTGTATTACAAAAAATTGATGTGTAATGTAATATTATATTAAGCTGGAGAAGCAAACATTTGAACATTGTTGTATATTCAGCCAAAAAAATCACTAGAATATGTTGTTGCTGCAGTTCTTTGTGATGGATATTTATAACCAAAGTCCTGTCACTGGCAGAATTGCTCAGCAGAATTTTTCAAGTGGGAGTAAGACACCCTGCATTTACCTCTGTTATCAAAGTTAGAGGAGTTAATTAGTGTGGCCAATCAACTACAACAATAAAGCACAATAATATTAAGCATGTTATCAAGCTATAGGTGGATAAAAGAGATTGTATAACCTTAAATATTCACATTTATACATGACGTTAAATTTCCATGTGTTAAAAAAAAGAATAAAAACTTAATTGCTGCAGAACCTACAATTGTAGGCTGTGATTCTGCAGTTGCACAACTTAATACAAAATTTGCTCTTGGTGTCAAATTTCACTTTATCTTCTTAAAAATAAATACAGGGAGTTCATTTTCATGAACAAAGCACAAAGACTGTGATTGAAGGGAGGAGCAGAGTGATGTTGGCTCTGTGAGTTGCCCAGTGCCTGAATCAATAATTCTAAAACCGATGAACTGCAAAATCCATCTGATTTTGTCTTTAACTGTAACTTTAAAAGTTCATTTTTTGAATAACTGTGTTTAATATTACCTCACTCTGGTTAGCCTTGCCTCCCTGTGTTGTTTCAGTCTGACTCTCTGAATTACCATGTTCCAAAACACCAGGTCATTCCCCACTCCTGCCAGGGCTGCAAACTTCCTTGTGAATTCTTATGAAGGAAAATATGTGCAAGATGAGAATCAGCAGGAGAATTACAGCACACAGTGAAGTGCAGTTGGGAAGAGAGTATAGAGTTAAGGGAAATGCCTCTCCTCTTCCTCCTCCTCCTCCTCCTCCCAAATCTCCTAGGTTTACCCGTGCCACATCTTTAGCCCTGATAATTAGATCCTTGAGGATTAGTTCTGGTACCAATTCAATAATTCGTTGCCAGACACCAGCCAATTTGGTGCTTAAATTTTAACATTTGTTCAGGTGTCAAAAACTTAATTTTCTCTTATGCACAAGTACAAAAAACTGATCCACAGACAAAGAATAACCACTGGCAGAATTATGAAGTAGACATGTTTTTAATGTGAGAACTTTGCATTCTGTGGATACAAAGCAAGCAAATTAATTCTTAAATTTCTTCTTTCAAATTCTTTACATATCCTTGTCCTTTATTTAGCCTGGACCATATACCACATGGACAATGCATTAAAATAAAGAAACAAAGACCCTGAAAAATGGAGCTTTGCTAGAAAAGAGAGCATTGTATTCTTCTGTTCCCTATGGGTCCTGCCATTGAGTCTATATCTCCTGTTCATTATTTTATGTTCAGACAACTATGACACTTGAAATATTAACACAAAAATTAGTCATTGGAATAAAACAATAAAAAAATATTTTATGTTCCATCAAAATGAAGTAAATTTCAGGAGGGAAATCAAAATAGCAGACCCCTACACTTAATTTATTTTAAATATTTTAACTATATTTTTTGCAAATAATGTTGATTAATTTCAGATAAAAATTTATGTTTTCTAGCAAAATCTTAAAACTCAAGGAAAATCCAAGTAGCACGTTTTTCTTAGGCAGACAGATTTAAAATACAGTATAAAATGTAATATGTTTATATGAACGGCATATTTCAGATTAAACCCAGATTATTATTTAATTTTTACCTCCTCAATTAGAGTTTTCATTCAGTTTAGTTTTTTAAAAACTCCAGTTGTTTGCTCAATTTGTCTGTGCAGGACAGAGAACAGTGGAGTAGCATCTGTTGTGCCCTTGGTTCCAAATGTTACCTGATTGCTGAAGATGCTGCCACGCAAATTTCCAGACTCAAAACCGACCAAAACATAAACATAGCAATGTGCAGCGGTGTTGTCCTAAAATACATCAACCAAACCACGGTGTCAGACCTCATAGAACTTACTGGAATTCTGGATGGTGAGTAGAGGGGGGAAAGGCTGAAACCAAACCCTGCAAGCCACCCCTGTAAATATTACATGTTTTCATTTAATTATTCTAATGAAATAAATTCTAATTTAGAAAGCACTTGTCAGAAGAAACTGAAATTCAAGTTTTGATTCACAAATCCCTGTCAAGGGGCTTAAAACAGCAGTC
The DNA here is from genome assembly GCA_013399945.1 of Ploceus nigricollis. Lineage (NCBI taxonomy): Eukaryota > Metazoa > Chordata > Aves > Passeriformes > Ploceidae > Ploceus > Ploceus nigricollis. The sequence goes on along the minus strand of VXBC01009900.1, from coordinate 173,222 downwards.
AAGGCTTCAGCTACTGTCAGTTAATAAACCGTGAATGTTTTGAACGTGGGTGCCCTTTGACACTGCAGCTAAGTGTCATGGAGTTAGATATCAGAATTAAAGAAAATAAGAGAGATGTGATCAATTCATCTCAATTTTGAATAATTTTAGCATTAATAATTTAGAAATTCAGACACGTGCAAACTGTTTAAAACTGCATTTAGATAGATTATTGACTACATATTACTGAGCCTTTGTTGTAAGTATTAAGAACCTGTGCAGCTTCATGTGTAAGATTTCTCTTTGTATCAGATTTTCTTTATTCATTTTTATACCTAAGGAATAGATAGACAAATTTAATATAGCTTATTTTTTTTCTTGTTCCTTAAAAACACCCAGAATTGCTGTATCGAAGCGAGTAAATAGCAACTAAAAGATTCCATTCAGTCAGGATGGTGAATTCTTTTTTGAATAGGAGAAAAATAATTACTATAGTGAGGAACACATTTAAAATAAATAGCACAGCCTGATCAGACAGATCAGTGAGAGGCAGAGACCAGGACAGGATGTTAGATGTTCCCTTATCCATCTGAAAATAAAAGAGAATGCTAATGCAGCAAACTAACACAGTTTACATTTTTGGATAGCCCAAGGGTAAAAAAAGAATGAGAAGTTCAAACAATTTCTGTGTCAAATATATAAAATATACTCTAATGAAGGTGTTCCCTCCCATTATATATAGGTCAAAGACATATTACCATATTAGGAAGTCCAGCTAGAGAATCTTCAGATGAGAGCCTCGTGGATCTGGTAAGTATTGAAAGCTGTTCAATTGCAGAATTGCAAAAATACTGCTTTTAACATGTGCTATTTTTTAAGGAGAAAGCCTTTTTGTGCTTGAGAAAGAAATAACATTTTACAAAATGGGCTTTTTCTAGAGGGTTGGTTTGTTGTTTTTTTTTCCCCACAGAGAGTGGTTATTCTTTTGAGTTTAAAGAGAGCACAGAGGAAATTTGCCAAAGCAGGGAGTATATTCAAAAGTGTGTATGATCTATTTGCTTGCATTAGTTTATAAAAAACTGTGAGTTACTTAAAACATTCCTGCGTAGTAACAACATTTTAAGCAAATATCCTTAACACTACTATATTTAGTATTTTGCAAATAAAATTTCACTTCATATGCCAGCGAAAATTACTGTTTGCATCCAGCAAATCTTTCACGGCGATGTTTTATTTCCCCGTCTTTCTCTGTGGAGAGACGGGGGTGTTAAATTAGACTTAGATACCGTGTTTAATTTTTGGGAATGGCTTCACTTGGCCAAGCGAGGAGTTTTACCACGGGTCCCCTCTCGTTGCAGGCTGTGGGCCTGGGTGCCAGGTTCCTCAAGTTGGGAGGTCTCTCCCGCGGAGAAAGGGTGGCCAAATACAACCGGCTGCTGGCTATAGAGGAGGAACTGGCCGCGAATGGAGCGCTGCGTACGAGCTTCTTTCTTACTTTGTTTTCAGCCTGCCATGAATACGGGCACAAAGATTGGAGGGAGAATGATTGAAACTGCACCCCAGGAGGGAAGCGGAATCAAAAGGCTATAAATAAGGGCTGACAAAAAGAGCCTAGGATAGCACTTGCCACAATGTATATTGTTGTCCTAATGGATTATCTGTTTACTGAATGTTAAAATAGACCCCTTCTTGAGGAGTAGCCTACATTAAGCTTTTTTTTTCCCAGAATTAATTGGTTGGAGTCTTCAAGCCCACGGTGCAAAAGGAACAAAACAAAAAACCGTGCATATAATGTGTCGAAAAGCTGCCAAAATGGAATTTTAGGCCAAATACCCCACCTCCCTCGAGGCCCGAAACATATATTGCTAACAAAACTCCATTTCACAACCCTCTTTTGTATGTTACATTTCCAGCAAAATGTGTTTGGAAAGCTACAATTGCGTGGGTAAGCCTTAAATAAAATCCAAGAAAACCCCAAGTTGACGATGCACATTCAGCCTTAGCCACTTGTATGCATCTGCCTGCCTGTTTCAGGATCTGCATCTTCTTTTTACACTGTACCAAGGCACTGTTAAATGCTTAACAGTTCATTAGAGCCACTTCTCACTTGCTCAGGTATCAATCAAGCCAGAATAAAGACATGCAGTCTAAAGGGGAGGCAGAGAGACAAGGAGAGGAAGAAAGGAAGGAAAGGGTTTGCAGGAATTGTATTGTGCCTAAGAAAAGGAAACACGAAGCAGAATTAAGTCATTTTACCCTCTTTGTAATAATTTCCAATGTTCTACACATAGGGTAGGAGCACTTGACATGCACGCTATAGTACAGAGGTTTTAGTTGAAATTTTTTTTTATTGAAAATATGTTGGGCTTTTTGAAATCTCCCCCTTGCTCATAAATAACCATTGTAAAAAACAGAAACATAGAAATTCTTTTCTTTTTTGCTAATAATTTCACAGAATGCACTTTTCAAAAATAAGATAGATAATTATAGAACTATGAATTTTAACTGCCTCAGCAGTATTAATATATTGCCTCCTCAAACAGTATAGTCTAAGCAAAGGCTCTCGAGTCTGACAAATATTTAGACCTATATCTGATGAAATGAAACAGCAACAATCCCCGACACCGTTAATCACTTGGCAGAAATAAGATCCAGTAGCTAAATCAACAGCAGGGCAGCAGTGAGAGCGGGTCTGAGCTGCATACCAAGCTCCTCATTTGCTGGGCTGGAGCTGGGAATGCCCAGGAGAGCCCGAGCCAGGGCACTCCAAGTGGCTCATGGCTGCGAGGTGACTCTGGGCCATCAGGAGTCCCCCGAGCATGTGAGGGGCCAGCTCCGGGCTCAGGAGCATCGAAGCCGGCTCTGCCATTGCCTGGCTCCTCTCCTGGGTGTTCAGAGCAGCCCCGGGGCTGCTGTGCCAGCACAGCTCCGGGACCTGCTCGGGCTGGGGCACAGCAACCTCCCCTGCCTGGCAGTGACAGCGGGCTGGGCACTCGGGTGCTGTGGGCACCGCGTGTGGGGCAAAGCAGGAGCTGGTGCTGAGGGCAGGGCTGGGGAAGGAGTCACAGGGCTGGGAAAAGCCAGAGCTGTTGGTGGCAGTAACAGTGAACTGCTGCTGGTTATGGGACCAACACTGGCACAGGGGCTTTAGGAGCAGAGTCAGCTGATGGGAACCTGGCAAGAGCACCAGTGCAGGGGGAAAAAAGAAGGCAGCAAGGTGAGATGATCAGTGAAGAAAGGAATGCAGTAAATATCCCAGCTCAGGCTGCAGTGCACCATGTCCTGGTCCTGTAATCACAGTGTTCCTTCCTTTCTAAGGAAGGACCAGACTTTCAAAGGTGTGTCCAATCTTGTAAGCATCATGTGGCATTTTCAAAACATCTGTGTGCACCAGAGAACAACAAACCCCATTATAGAAAACATGAGCTGGGCTTTTTTTTCTTCTATTTCAGGTGAAGCAAAACTCGAATTTGTTGATTTTGCTGAAGAATCACAGCCAGGACAACTTCCTGATGTGCTTCCTGCCCCATAGCAGGATTAGCTGCCTCCACAGCTCTCAGCCAGCCCTGTTTTTTTTCAGCCTGCCTGCTCAGCTCCCAGAGAACAGCACATTAACCTAGGCTGTCATCATTACTTTGGGATAAATTTCTAAGAAAAAAACATTTTACTAAGAAACTCACACATTAACTATTCCTAAATCCTTTTATTTTCAAGCAGTTCAGCCAAATATCTCTAAGAGATTTGAAATACTGGCTTCTCTTTTCCCAGGGCCCATTGCCTTCAGCTGAAACCAAATTAACTGAGCAGTGACTATAGTCTGAAAATACCACAAAATTCTGTGCTGCATTTACAAATTGACAAAACAAATACTGCTGTGTTAAGTCCAAAACTAAATGTTTGTTTTGAGAAAATCAGAATCTCCCTCCATACAAAGAGCAAGCTGTTGACAAACAGTAAAAAAAAAGCCAAACACAAACAGAACACCACATTTTACAAAAAAAACAAAGGGCTTGAGTGTTATGCTGCTCCATCCCCCCCACCCCCTCAGTGCTGCTCTGAGATCCAGCCTGCAAAGGAGATTTTGCTCCAGTTGTAGCCCTCAAGACAAGTGCAAACCCCAAATGTTGGGCACAGAGCTGTCACTGGCATCAGTAGGAAGCCTGCTCCAGTTGGCAGCAGTGAGTAACAAGTCAATTCCACAAGGTCTGGGAAACTTGTCAGGAGTCTTTTTAATAAGCAACAATGAAAAGTTAAAGAAATAATTTATGTTCTAGGTAACAAAACAGTTTAAGTAAAAGAAATGCTTCTTGAAAAACTTCTGGGTTTTGCATAATTTGAAAGTCTGAACATATAATACAGCAGCAATAATTTGGGGAAAAAATACATATATGAAATTGCATTTTAAATTCAGTGTAACAGACAACTAAGTAAAAAATTAACAACCAGAACCAACTGCCCCCAAGAAATGAAAATATCAATGAGAGACAAATTTCCGCAAGTTTATGAACTGTATGTAATTCAGTCAGTAGATCAAGTCCAAGATTTTCGTAGCAAACATGCAAAAACCACCAAAATAGATGTGAAACCACCACACTCATTACTATCATTTTATTTTTAGGAAAAGCACCAGACAGTTGCATGCAGAGCCAAACCAACAAACTCAGAACATTCATCCTTCAATACTATCACTGTTTCAAATAATTAAATAAAAAAGAATCCAAGTGCATTCAAGTATGTGCCCACCCAATTTCAGTTACACCAATCTTTAGGTAAATCCCTGATTCCATTTGTTCATTATAAAAGAATGAGATACTGTGTTGAATTTAAAGAGACTACAATGGAATGTGAATTGGCAGTGGAGCAAATCAATGATGTTCCTATCTCACCGTTCTCATAGGAAATAAGGGCTGAGGGAAACTGGGATTTGTGTTATCAAATACAGACACCTGAAGTGTCATCTAATAAAGAAATTAATGCCACCAGTGTGTGCCAGGTTCAAAGCAAGGGCTCATTTGTTAGCACTGTGAGCTTTCAGCTGGGAGTTCTCAGAATGCTGATGATTCCCAATAACTTGCAGTCCTAGAATGAATCCCAAACGCAGCCCATACCCGCTGGAGCCTAAGGCAAGTTATTTTTGTGCAGCAGTGAAAACAGACTCCAGCTGCAGCAGTTCCAAAAGCTGCTGTGTAACATTGATGAAACAAAACCCAGGAGCAAGTCCTCCTTTGCAAAGCTTTTAACCCAAATGAGAGCACCAGTCCCAGCCCACAAACCCCTGACTCTGGCTGTCACTGCCAAAAATCTCGGTACCACAATGAGATGCTGCACTGCCTCTGCATTTCAGTTCCTGTCCCCTGACAATCTGAGACAGAAGGGTTGTGCTTGTGCTTTTTTTTGTGTGGGGACAACAGGCAGGAGACCAACTTGGTTTAAGGGGGTATCAAAACATTTTTAGAGCAATGTGTCTAAACACATTTTTATTAATAATTAGTAACACCCCCATACTGAAGCTGATGAGGGTGTAATCACTTACAGGGTCCAACTCAAACCTGTCCAGCTCAAAAGGGGTGCAAGGTTCTTCTGGCAAGCTTTGGAACAGACCTTCAACAAGGCATCTTCTCAATAAAAGAGGAGTTAAAAAAGCCTCTTCAAACCCATTTTTAAAGGTAACTGATACTATCTAAGAAATTAATAACCATACCTGCAAAATTAAAATGGGAAAGGGATTTTGAGTGACACACAGTTATTTAACACTTCAGTGCATGTAACAAAAGCTGCATACAAAAGACCATTTCAATCTGTATTATTTCTGTCTGGAGTACAGACCGTGGCCCCTAGTAACACACCTAAGCAATTCACATGTCCAGATAATGATTCCCAAAAGGTACAGCCTTGCAGAGTAACAATTAACAGCTAGAACTATCTGTTTCTTTTATTTTCCCAACGTTAGTTTCTTTGTGCAGTGGCTTGCTTTTTTCTTCTTTTACTTTGTTCTGGTTCAGGGCATTTTCAGACATTTGATCCCCACTGGTGGACACAGGATCTAAAACTACCACGGATTCTGTCTCTTTTTCACTGCTAGAAGCTTTTCTTGTCAGTTCTGTGTGACTAGTTGATCTAGAAGAAAAAGAATAAATATATAAATACAAATAACAGTTCACATATGCAGAAGAGCATAAAAACACAAAAAAGCATTTCTATTAGTAGCACATATGACCAAGACAGGTCTGCTAAGGTAATAAATAGATTTATGGATTTAACAGCTGTTATGTACAGATAGCAGTGCACAAAATGCAACAGTCACATTCCCCCTCCTGGATCATTTGTTAAGCCAGGCATGGAAGATGAAAAATGAACTCACAAGGCACTGAAAAATGGCTTCTCCACACCTCTGTCCCAGAGCCACCTGCTTGGGGGCTGCACTGCATGACTGAGGCACAGAGTAACCAGGTGTTCCCCTGGCTGCTGCTGGTCTCATTGGGAGCAAGTGCTGATGATTTCTGGAAAATTCATCTACTGGTTTGCTGAACTATCAAGGGTGTTTGGCCCACGCTCTGTGCTGCAGAAATGGGGTTACACCACCATTGTTTGCAGTGCAGGGATTCGTGTGGATAAAACGCCTCTGAGCAGGGAGGAAGGAAAGGTCAGAGACACCTGGGTTATTTGTCAAAGCTGGCATCAGCCTATAAACACTAAAAGCACTTGTGTGTATTCAGAAGCTTTGTACTGGTGTTGAAAACATGCAGGCAAATCCTTAGATTAGCTGGAATGCACCAGCAGAGAACATGGCAAACACTGGGAATGCTTGATCTGAACAAGTGGCAGATTGGGGTGTTCCCACTGCCACCTTACCCCTGCTGGGTGGGCAGAGAAAGAGCCTGAGAGCACAGGCTTGTGTGTCCTGCACCCTGCATTACAGAGCCTGAGTCCCCTGAGCCTGAGACCCCCAGAGCCAAAGCCCCCTGAGCCCCCAAAGCCTGTCAGCCCAGAGCCTAAGCACCCTGAGCCCCCCAGACCCTGAGCCCCAGAGCCTGAGCTGCCAAAGCCTGAGCCCCCCAAAGCCTGAGAACCCCAAAGCCTGAGCCCCCCAGAGCCACCAGCCCACTGGCTGTGGGCTCGCAGCCAGGCAGGCTCAGGGATGGCACCACACTGCCCTGGCCCATCCTTAGGCTTGGCTTTACAGGCCACTATGGATGCACAGCCCACACCCACAGAGCCCAAAGTGGGCAGGTGCTGAAATTCCTCAAGCTGGAAGGTCCTACATGCACTGTAGGCTTGTCCAGAGCCTTTTCTTCTCCCTGCTTTTCCTTTTTTTTTCTCTAAATTTTAATGTTTATTTTTAAGGAACAGACTTCCATTCTGGTGAAGTAACACCCTTGAGAGGAAAAGGTAAAAACTGGAGGCCAGAGAAAGAAATTCAGCTACAGGATCCATCTGCCATGAACTGCCCTTTATTGTGACAGTCTTTGTCCTAAAGAAAATTACAAAGAAGAAAGAGGTCACCCCACTCAACAATTAGAACACTGGGTGGGGACTGCACCAACTCCCACCTGATGGGGAGAGAATAAATGAACAGGTTAAAACCAAAAAATAATCACAGAAATAACAGTTGCTGCACTTTCCATTTCAGAAAGAATTTACTCAGCTTGCTGCTGCAGCACTGGATAGAACAAATGAAATTCCATGTTCAAGCTTTAATTACAAGAATTGTCTCTAACATTAGAATTTTGGTATAAGTTAATTAATGCAGAAATTGGCACTAATAGATACAGTTTCAGACTCATTTGATTATCATCAGAAGCTAGTGATTTCAAAAGGAAAATAATGCTTATTTTATGCAAAAGTTGTCAATCATTCCAGAAAAATACAAGGTGGGGTATTTTGAACGTTACAGCAAATTAAACTTTTTAAAGCAGTGTAACCAGAAGAGGGTTATTTTAAAAAGTGCTACTTTTGAAAAGCTGATTGCCCAACACTATAAAAATGGTCAAAGCCATAAATGCCAAGTTCATTTTTATTTCACTTTGGAGGTAACTATCTTTCAAATCCCAACAGCTGGACTATTTAATACAATCTGGTGAATCAAAGTATAATTCTTCACTGGGCTCACAGTGGGGAGTCTGCATTAGTGTATGGCAGCATTCCAACAACTGATGCACAGCCAAACACTCTGAAGTCTGTTTCATTTATAACAAAAATGGATAAAATGGCAATCATATTTACCACCTTCAAAGGACAGAAAAATGAAAGATGTCGATATAAAGTAGTTTAATGGAGAAAACCGGTGATTAAATCAGTGTTTGCAGCATAAAAATAAGAATTACTATCCGACTTTGTTGTACCAGTATTGCCTTCTTCAAATCCTTCACACTGGTGCAGCACCAGCCTGACAATGCTGCTGTTACAGCTGAGGCATTGTTAAAAATTATTAACCCTATTTATCAGTTATTCACAGCTTACTTTCAACAGTTTGCCAAGAGCTGAATGTTTCAGTGTGAAGAATGAACATAATTTTGGAGCTCCTTTTCAAAAAACAGCATCTACTCGTACAAATAAAGCTGGGAAAAGCAATGAGTTTGCCACAGAGTTCTGGAAAACTCAATTTTGTCCAGCCAAGGTATTTGCATTTAGTTCTATGCATAGCTCTTCCCTCATTGAGATTATTAATGCTGTTACCAATATTCTTGTTATTTGTCCAGCTATATATTTAAACCAGAAATTGAGACCCTAGTTCTATTGTACTCATTCACACATAGTTGCTCACAAGTCTGCATGTATTTTTTTTTATGACTAAACACATCAAATCTGCACTGTGAAATATGGATTTAGATGATAAATGCATTTGAGATTAATTCTATGGGATATGCAATATTCCATGCTTTGTTATGTAAGATTATCAGAAGCAATCTGTTCTGTTTATATAGTTACAGAACCTACAGAAGGTGTAAATACTAAAGGGTTACTAAAGCCTGTGACATAGCATTGCTGTGACCTTTGCATAAAATTTACAGTAGGAGTACAAAAGGACAAACTAAGGATCAGATTGTCAGCTGAGACTTGGATTTTCTTTGTTTCCTCTGTTAATATTAGAACCTTGGCATTATTTAACCTGGGCCGGTGTTCTATTCATGAAATCATTGTAAAATCACTGTAATATATATCCATTAGAACAGAATTAGAAACAGAAATTTATGCCAGTATTCATTGAGAATAAAAGTAAAAATTGCATATGTGTCTATTATTTCAGAATTCTTAACAAGAATAAACCAGAGAAGAGCACAGGCTAATACTGAGCAACAGTAAAAAATACACCAATTCCAAGTTTTGAAAGTCTGAGATGAACAAAGAATTCCATCACAGCACTACCAGTATTTGTCCAGCAGTGATTGCAGGGAATATAAACAGTGACATTGGTGAATCTGTGTCTGACCTCTGTTCCCTACTGAAGTACCAGTGCTACCTGCAACACCAGACATCTGTGAAGGAAGTGCAAGAAACCTCCTCCATTTCAGAATGCCCCTGCTAAACCCAGCTGAGTACAAAGGTGGTCAGCATAGCAGGACAGAACTGCAGACAATCTTTAGCATGGAGATTGTTCCCACTTTCAGGTGCTTCTTATGAAAAAGCTCAAAAAGATCAGAAAATTTACTTAAATGAAGAATCTTGGACAGCTTATGCCTGCAACTGAGAGGGCACACACAGAGTACAAGCTAAGAAAAATGCCTCAGTAGCTTTTAAAACAGTTAAAACTGAGGAGACCTCCAACTTCCAGAACATCCCATTGTTTTCTTCATCTGTTATTTAAACTAAATTGCCCATGTTCAAGCTGCACTGGAAAACCTTTGCAGTTCATTCCAGCTGAGGCTGAGCTGCTCCCTGCAGAGCTGGTAGATGATTTGGGGTACTAAGATTACAGCTGGGAGAGGGAGGACAAATCCTTTAATTGTATAAAATCATCAGATTAAGACTAACCCTCTCTGTAGTGCACTCTGTCAGCAGAGTACTCTGCACCCCAGAAACACAATGTTCACCAAGTGCTGAAAAAAACCCTCACCAAACAACCAAAAACCCAGGGGTAGAGCCAGACACACCTTTCCCTTCTGTGCCTACACACTGCAGGGGGTCACAGGAACTCGCTTTGCTGCCAAAAAAAATAAATCGTCCCCTCTTCTAAGCAGTTGTCCCAGAATTACTCTCATGCTGGGTTAAATACTGGGGAAGGGATCTGCAGAGGAAGTTACCTGCACACTGAGGTGAGGCCTCAGTTTCTCTACAGGACACACATTACTGATGTCTTCCCCCCTAAGCACCACCTCAGCAAAATTTCACACATTCCCAACCATCTCCTTAATGGCTTCAGACACACAAGAACCTCTTGCACTGAAATAACACCTCACCTAGGGGTTCTAAACTCAGGTTTTCTATAGCATGCTCTACATTAAAATCTAGGTGAAGAAAAAAGAATAAACCCTGCCCTGCAAGAGACACCTGGCAATTATGAGACATGCAGTGGTCCCCTGTGATGGGAAAGCTTTGCTCAGCTGCTGCAAACAGATTAAGAAGTCACACCTTGGTTAGATTTCAAGGAACTGCAAATGATGGGAGCTGCTTCATTCAACCTGAGGTGGGAATAAGAAGAGGATTTCTCATGCAGGGTATGCAGTCCAGGCAGGGCACTGTTTGTCCAGTTAACACAGGCTCCTTTAGGGAATGGAGAGGTGCAACAGGAGCAGAGTGTGGAGGGAAGCAGCCCCTGCTGCAGAGCACACGGCTCAGGGTGATTCACTCTGTGGCCCCCCAGGACATCCAGAACCATGGATGGATCACATGCCCTGGTTTAGCTTCACTCATGCAATGAATCCAGGGATCCAGGATGCACTAAGGGCACTCCAGATTACAAATCAAAGCACAGCACACTCAGACAACAGTGAGATTTGTTCAGAAGTGCTCTGCTGATCCACACCAAGCTGCTTGCAGGGCAGCCCAGAAAACTGCCTAATTACAGAGCTGAGTTGTCAGACCTGCTGGCCAGATGAACTCCCCTCTGCTGCCTGCTTCCAAGGAGCCCTGCTTCCAGCAGTGCTTTCACACCTTGGAGTCTGAGGCTGCTTCTACCAACCTCTGCTGCAAACAGCACCCAGGAGAGAAAAGAAAAGCCACTGCTCTGTAACTTGGTGTGGGGCCTGCAGGTTATCCCTGCTCCTCCTGCCAGCCTGGCCACACAAGGGTAGGAGAGCCCCAGCAGCTTCTCTCTCGCTGGAAATCCATCCCAAGGATGAGTGTTCCCAATTAAGCAGGTTTACACCAGCAACTCCGTGCAAGGAAGCCCTGCAGCACTGAGGACTCTGGCCCATTACATTTGTTTTAATGCTTTAAACAGATAAATTAAAGTGAAATGTGTCTTTGGGGATGTCACTGAATAGGCAAGCTGAGAAATAAATTGAGCTTCACATATGCTTTTATAACACATAACAACTGTGACTGTCAACACAAGATCCTTTCCACAGTCAATTCACCATGCATTCTGTGAGACCTTGGGGCCTGCAATTATTTCATTTCCTTTCTTGTAAATGCAATTTCCACATAGTTTGGTGCAATAAAGGTACACAAAAGGTGGCAGGAGTTGCTTGTATTTTCTGGTTTGCTCAAAATCACAGAAATCCACAAACTACAAACACAATTTTCAGGAACAACCTCACCTTTCTGTCAAGGGTAGGTGTTCAAGAAAATGCAACGGCATTATTCATGTCTAAACAACTGTTGAAAATATCTTCATCTTTCTGATTAAATTAAAATGAAGATCATTTTTCTTCTAAGGATGCTTAAATTAAATAAAAGGGGAAGATACATATGTTTGAAAATGGCATTCTGCTTATACTTCTCTGTGGTAATTAAATACAACTGTAGAGCACAAAAGGAAACTGGGTTCTTTATCTACTCAAAAATAAATGATGAAAGTACCTGCATAAGAGTGAAGCATCAGTTCATAAAAATAGATGCAAACTTAATATTCAGCTCATTTGTCACGACTTCCTCCTCTGAACAAAGCAGTGGAGACTTGCTAGAATTGGTACTGGTGGTATTTTCTAACTGACAGAGCAGGAAATCAGAAGTTTAATTAGCCATAACTACATTATTTTGCCAATCTGATTTGTCTTGTCTCTTTCCTTTTCTTGAAATGACAACAAACTGACAAGCAACCTGGCAAGGCAATAGAAGCAAGTGCACAGCCTAATTCCAAAAGGAGCCTGGTATTGTTGGAGAACAAACCAATCCTCCAGGGAATCTGAAATAAATATTGCTGAAGTAGGTTTAACTCTGATGCTGGTTTCAGGTCTTCAATTTGCTGTGATGAAAGATTCTGCTGCCCATCGGTGCAAATGCAGCACTTTTTTTTAACTTGAGATTTCAAGGTAATTCAAAATTTTTACCAACAAATTTTTAAGAGTAATAGTCAGGACTTATTTTGGTTTAACAGAAACTGCCCTGCACACCAGCATATAGACCAAGATGACTCACATGATTGTATTTTTTAAAGTATTTGCCAGAACTATTTTTAATCAAGAGTTAACAATATAACTATCATCCCTCTTCAGGATATAGAAAAAACTCTCAACCTCGTTATTCTTCAAAATCTCTTGAGGGCTTTTTTTTGACAGAGAAAACGAACGTTTTTTTGAAGAATGTTCACAGGTTTTAGAGGAAAAGAACTTTATTAAAGAGAATTTAATTTCTCCTTTCACATGAGACTGCAAATTATTTGGGGAGTCAATGGTAAACAGCTGCAGACTGTACATGTATCTTGTTAACCAAAACTGGTATTAAATCACGTTCCAAACACACCAGCTAAACACATCTTGTACTACAATATATCTAAAATCCATATTCTACTTACTGTAAAGTAGGCTTGGAGCCCATAGCACCCTTAGGCTGGTTGAGGACAGGACCTGAGTTGGGTACTTTGGAAGTGAAATCTGTCTCCACATCTTTCTTGTTCAGTGCTGCCTGTGGGGCACTGGCTCCTGAACCCAGCACAGGCAGAGACTTTGATTCTGATGTGGCCAAGATTCCAGTGGGACCTAAAATCCAAAGAAAGTTTAATGTTTCTGTTACCCAGATTGGTTTAGAAACAACACAAGAGCAGAGCAGAATTCAAGCTAACTGCAGAAATCAAAATGGAATTTTAATGAAGAGCATCCAGTGCAAGAGAATATCAAAATACTGCATTTGCAGCTCCTGCTCTCCCCACTGAGATTTTCCCTTTCTTGTACCACAGGCAGCACTTGCTGTGTTGATCCTCCTGCCTTCTGGGGGGGTAAGTCCTGCTGCCCACACAGCCCCACCCAGGCACAGCTTTGGTGCTCTCCCAGCCTGACTGCAGAAAAGCCTGCTCTCAATACTAATGAGGAGTCAGCCAGCTGTCTGCAAAGTCCAAGGTAAAACTCTACAGTGACATTCAAACCAGCCACACCTGCACCAACTATGGCATGGGCTTACACTTGCACAAATTGTGTTTGTAGCCAAGCAGAACATCAACAGTTTCTTACAGAAGATGATAGAAAAGGACAGTGTAAAAACTGGAGACCCCTGGTTTGCAGAGGAGGTTAATTCAAATCACCAGTCCTAAATCTCATTTCTCTGGCTAGCATTACTTTCAAGAGCATTTTCACAGTAAGCTCAAGCAATAACTCCAGCAATAACATCTGATCTCTCCAGGATGGAAAGAGCAATCTGAGTGTATGTGTGTGTGTGTGCAGAAAATCCTGACAGAAGCATCTCTTGGAGAAAATGGAATGAAAAGCAATAGGTGAGACAGGGAAGGGAGTCACTGTTGAAGAAGGTGAAGTTCTCCATTATGGCTGCAATGGCAGTGGTCTGGAAGAGAATGTAAAGCTTGAAGAGTCACTTAATGCAGGGAGAGGAAGAGGACTCCTGTGAAGTGCAGCACTTACTGCCACTGTCCTGGTCAGTGGTCACTTTCCGGCGTCGCAGGACTCGTTCCAGCTCTGTTTCACCACTGTCTGTCTCAAGGGACTTCAAGCTTCGGGAACTGGTGGATTTATTCAGTGTTTCCTACAGCAAGAGAAAGACATGAGAAACTCTCTGAGGACAGATTATGCCAAGCAGCTCATGTACACAACTTCAGAATCTTTCACACTGCAGTTCCAGAGCAGCGTGCCAAGCTTTCCCATGGGTACAACAGGAGCAGCTGGGATGCACTCACCATCCCACCCTTACCTGGATTTATGATGTAGGGATAAACCACACTCACTACACATCAGGGGGCTGATATCAGGCTGAAGAGACATGCCCTGGCCCTGCCACTGATGAACAAATTCTGATGTTTGCAGGAAACTGCCAACTTCCTCCATCCTAACATGTGAAGGACCTTAAGAAACTGCTAGGGAGTTATCATGCACATAATTAACCTCTGTTAACAAAAAGCCAAAGATCCATCTTTTACTGCTCCAGTGGGTTTTATATTTTAGCATGGTCCTGTGTTGCTGCATCCTGGTGTATACATGTATCTGCAGAAGTCAGTATTTATCAGTTACAACTGCAGCACATTATATCCTATAATGCAGCTGATCTGCCATAAACCTGACCCTATGTTTATATACTTAAAGGTTTCTCTTTTGCACAGAGTTAGATCTCAAGCTGAAACAGTTTTTTATACATACAGAACATAAATAAATGCTATTACTGCCTTATGCCAAGGCTAGCATGTGGTATCAGTGAAGCTGCAAGTCCAGGACCATTTTTCTTAACATGGGAGGAAAAGAGGCTTTAAGCAAAGCCTGAAACCTCTCAAACTTGCCTACAGGAATTTAAACATACATTTACTGCTTACTGCATGCATTTCCCAACTCACAACAATCAGTTGCTGGATCAGAACCTACTTGATTGCAAAATTTGCCCAAAATGTTTTTAATGCAACTGGAAATTTGGTACCCATATACTATTTCATTCTCCCTCTGAGTCTTCCCTTAAATCTTGTTTATTCAGCCTTCCAAAACATGTCAGGCTCATACAGCATTTTTCCAGACCATAAATAACATTCCATTGACATCTTTTGTTGATAAGCACATAACTTTTGACCAGAAATAGCCAAGGACAAAAGCAAATAGCACTGCAAGTTGCAAAAGCTGTGCTATTTTCAGGAGTCCTGCAAAGAAGCTCTTAATTCTTCACTCCTGCCTAGAAGTTAAAAAATTTTCTTTCAAAACTATTTGAAATTTAACTGAGCAGGTTATTCATTAGTAGTATGCTCCAGATCTGTACAAATATACATGTACAAAAGCAACTTAAAAAAGGGAGTCACTCAAACTCTGGAATTTGCACAACATAAATGTGTTTTGTTTGTAACGATTATATGGAGGTCTACACAAAATGCATAATTAGCATAGTAACAACAAATGTTTACTCCATCACATTCCACCCCCATGTTTGTTGTCTGACTGTGCATAATCACTGCTCTCAAGAACAGACTGGAGCTGCATTTTATACAGTTTGTCTTGCACTGCAACTACCCTGAAAGGCTCAAAATCAACGAGCCTGACAAAGGAGTGCAGTGCCTGCAGGTTTCTCCCTGCTCCCTCTGAAGTGCACAATCAAGTGTCCCCTGATGTCAGTGACACAGTGCAGAAGAAATAAAACAGCTATTAGAGAACGAAAGGACCCTGGGCAGGACAGCCCTGTCCAACCCTCACTGGTGCAAACAGCACACCACAGCCCACTATTCCTGTAATTATGGAATTCTGCTTCAAGCACAGTCTCAGTGTTGAATTTTATTCCTTTCCTATTTACTGCTGTGTTTAATTAAGTGTCCCTCTAATTAGGGCTCAGCATTAGGGTCTGGTGACTCTCTAGACCATTTCTTCCCTTCTTCCCCTGCTTTCACATGACTGGAGAACAGCAACTTTAACACATCACTGGTGATTTTAAATCACAGCAGAGGCTGTGGCTACACTCTGCTGTACTGTCTTGCATCCCCCAAAACACCACTGAACTGTTTTTGTACGGGCTGTTTAACCACAGGATGGTGAGAATGATTAGTTTCACCTTCTGCAGAGTGGCAGTGAAGCATTTTGCTTCAATACTGGCAGAATTTCACCTGACATGCCGAAGTGGCACTTCAAAAGTTTCAGGGTTACAGAAGTCAGGGAGCAAGAACTACAGCTCCTTCTGACACAATTTTAGCTCTTGTGCAAAAGAAGCAACCAGTTAAAAACAAGCAGTGCTACACATGAGTAAAGGACACAACAGGAGCAAACCCAGCACATTGCTCTCAGCTGGGCCAAACTAATGCCTAATGTTTTTATTTTGTGATAAGGGGTTATGTGGACAGCTATTCAGAATCCATTTTTTCTACATACAAATGCAGACAGACCAGAGCTATTCCTTTATTTAAACTTCACCTGTGTTAACAAGAAATCTGCTGCCACAGGGAAGAGACCAGTTGCTGAGGACAACTCTACATCTACTATAGGTGCAGTCCAGGGGCTTTACTTTAGATTAGTACAGATACTCAGCTGCCTCTCCATCCCTAAGCATCCCCACTGTGAGTATTTGGAAAGTTTCCAAAGAATCTATGGCAGACACAGACCACAAAATCCCCTCTAGTGGCAGGAGCACACAAACCCAGAGCAGAGTGCAAAAACAAATTCTCCTAGCTTAAGTCCTTAAGTCAAACCAAAGTCAAAGGTGGAATTGGGGGATTTGCTTCTATGGCTTCAACCCAAAATGCAGAAGTTTCACAGTTTGCACAGAAGGCCCTGTCAGCTCAATGCGAAGAAAATGAAATATAATATGAAAGTTTCCTCTTACCAGAATCCCTTTCAGTTCTTTCATTGCACTTTCAGAGGGCTTTGGTGTTTCTGGCTGTAAGCAAACACAACACACAAATGTTAAAATCACACAAAATGGCCCAGGACAGACTCTGTACCTGCAGACAGACCTCACACAGGGGCTGTGTGACATTCCTCTGTCCCCTCCTCCCATGGCACAGGGCTAACATTCCATCTATTTCCTTACTCAGATGAAGAGAAGAGCCTCAGCTCTCAGCACTGTGAATCACAGACTACAAATAAATATTATGCTTTTGTGAAGGAGGTAAGCAATGTTCTGCAGTAGCCACATTCAGGTATTAGGTGTAAGTGTTGCATAAAAGAAAAGAAAAGTGTTAATGCAGTCTGCTTGTTGATCATCCCCTTTAACCACTTCAGGTATTCTCTCTGTGCTTTTTGTTTCTGAGCAGCTGTTTGTTTACAAGCTTCTTTTCTGTGTCAAAGAAACTGGCCTTTATTTACTTACTGCTGCCTTCATTTTTTTCTGTTCTTCAGGTATATGCTGCTCTAATTCATTTTATCCAAAATCAAGCAAAGTAAATGAGGGGAGGAAAATGTATTCTTCTGCATAGCTAACAGAAAAGTTTACTTTCAGTGTAAATTACTGTACTTAGCTAAAATTATTGGTCTGCTACTTATTCCAAACCTTTGTTTTAGGCCTGCTTGACTGGTTGACTGGTCTCAGGTGAACTCCCTTTTTAATCCTGTCCATCATTTCTTCCACAGCTTGCCTCTTCAGATCTGTAACTTCTTCACCTGCTAAAAAAGTCAAAGAACAGATCACATTTCAGACAGGAACCGCAGAGAAATGGTATAAAGTAAAACCATGTTCTCATTCTGGATACAGGGATCTCTGCTATCAGAGCTTGAAGCTCAAGCTCCTCAAGGATAAAATGCCAGTCTGCACTGAGGATCCTGACTTTGCAAATGCCCAACTGCAGAAGTTTGGGCAGAAGCAGGGCCCTCATCCTGAAAAACACAAAGCTCCAGGAACTGTTTGGGAATTGCAAAAGCTCAGTGCTCTAGGCTGAAGCACCAGG
Source organism: Ploceus nigricollis (assembly GCA_013399945.1). Taxonomy (NCBI): domain Eukaryota; kingdom Metazoa; phylum Chordata; class Aves; order Passeriformes; family Ploceidae; genus Ploceus; species Ploceus nigricollis. The sequence goes on along the minus strand of VXBC01009900.1, from coordinate 155,356 downwards.
GACTGAAAGAACACAGCTCTGCTTCCACTGTGGCTCAGCAGAAATTCCCACAGCTGCACTGACACAGGAGAAGCTGACAATGCCCCATGACAGTGACTCCACATCTCCCATTTCTCACTGGTTTGAGGAGCTGGCAGGAACAGCACACCAACACCTCAGCCTGAACTAAACACACCCCTTCAAAAAACACTGCATCAAGTTTAAGGGAAAAACTGAAATACCATGAAAGGAAATGGATGCTTTTTCAAGAGATCTGGTATCAGGACTGCGAAATATTCAGATGACATAGGAATCTCTGTGATGAACCTAAATAATACCTGTAACTTATCAGCATTCTGGATAACAAAAGAAAAGACCCTTAACATACCAGAAAGGGGAGGGGGGAAGAGCACTTAAAGCAAATACTTGGAGAAATAGGGTTGATGCTATTCAAAGCTGCAACCTTGTACCTTATGTAACAGGAATTTTAAAAAGACTTCTGCTCTCTCACTTGTCAGGGTACTATTGATGATTCACAGAAATGTGGTTTCTGTATTCTAAGCTGATTTAATGTCAGGCTTTAATTTCACAAACAGGCTGTTTCAAATAGAAAAGCTTAATTGGTGGCATGGGATAGAAACCACTCATTCTAAGTCCTTAACAGGGGTTAAAACAGCCTCAAGTTTGATATAATAACTAGATCAAGAAAGAACTTTCTCCCTTTTTTAAATTTTTATTTTAAGAACAGCTCAACTATTAAGAGGAAAAGCAGTTTATATGTAATTGAAGAAAGGTCAGAACTGTTATTTTACTAATAAATAATGAAAGAATGGGGAGTAGAGAACTTAGAGTGAATTTCATAGTATTTCCTGCAATCACTGCTTGTGACAGTCTCAACAAAAAGGTGTAATCAAAACATCTAGGATCCTTCAAGGTAAGGAACCCTGACAAATCAAGGCACCATAATTGGACCTCTACTGAAAGATAAGATTGACCCTTCATCAGAGATCTCAGACAAGGTCATCTCTCTAACTATTCTATCCAGACCAACAACCTTGTTTCTCTCAGACTGGTAACCAGTTCCCAGAAATCCCCCCAGGGACCTGCCCAAGTCACTCCATTCCTCAGTTCCTCACCTGAAAATGGGAGGAGTAATACTTTTTTTCCTCCACCTCCTGCCTGTTGGTTCCATGCAACAATCCAGCCTGACTTACATACCATTAGTCTGCTAACAGCAGGGGTTTTTTTAACAGTTATATCCTATAATTTCAGCCAGGTTCCCTTCTTTGTTTAAGTGGCAGCAAATGAGTTAAGCAATTCACTAAAAACAAACTCCTGCTGTTTCAGAAGGAAGAGAGAAACAGCAAGAAAACCCTTGGTTATTTAACTGGCAATGCCTGTCTAACTAGCTCTGACTCCTCAGGCACTCACAGTCATTTGCAAATCTGTACTTAACTCCTGTTCTCAACCTACTAAGTTTCCAGCTTCCATTAACAACAATAAAATGCAATTTCAGCTGTTACTCTGCATGCAGAGCCACCTTAGTGCAAGACTGTTTTGTTTTAGGTTTTCAGTGTTATTAAAGGATTAGAATTACAGTCAACTCTGAGTGGTAATTTCACAAGATATGAATTGAGGGACAAAAACTGAAGTATTTAACAAACAAGCTCTGTGGAGAGGCTCTGGACAGAAGAAATTGCCATGTGGAAGTTCAGAAATTTCCTTGTATTATGCTGAATATAACCTGCTCTCTGTTTAAAGCTGGTAGGTTTGGTCTTCTGCATCTTCCAGGTAACCTGTGGAAGCACAAAGCCCTGCACATGCTGCAGCTCAAGCAGGAGGATTAGAACTTTTCCCTAGTTACAGCAAGTGCTAGGTGTTCCCTTGAGGTTTTTGACCTGCAGCCTCAAAGACTGTTCATACTCAAATCCTTCTGGAAGAAGTAAATTGGATGCTGATGACCAGTTCAGTTGTGGAGGCAGAGGTGCCTATGAGGGCCACACAAATTTACTTAGGATCTCAAGGAAGTTTGCAGTAGAATATAACAAAATGTTTCAGCTGGAAGGGCCCTGCAGTGACCACCTGGTCCAACAGCCTGACCACTTCAGGGCTGACTGAAGTTAGAGCATGTTCTTGAGGGCCTCAAAAACTTCCAAGCTTGGGGCACCAGCCACCTCTCTGGGAAGCCTTTACTAGTGTCTGACCATTCTCACCATAAATAAATTCTTTTTATGTCCAGTCTAAGCATTCCTTAATGCAGTTTTTTAAACACTCCCATGTGCTCCGTCACTGGATCCCAGGGAGAAGAACACAGCACCTCCCTCTCCCTGACCCTTCCTCAGGAGCTGTAGAAAGCAATAAAGTCACTCCTCAGCCTCCTTTTCTCTGAACCAGACAAGCCCAGAGTCCTCAGCCACCCCTCCTAGGAATACCAAAGCTATAGTACCAAAGATGCCACTTCCCATCTTGGTGCACATATTCCTGGGCTGCAATCCCATTTCTGGACTGCAAGGAATGTGCTGGGCATGGAGAGCTGCAGTTAATGCTGACAATCAAAAGCATCTGAACCACCACCTTCATCCCCAGCTCCTTTCCTGCAGTCCCAGGGGATAACCCACATGGCCTGAGAAGGGATGAGCCATACCTGACTCCTGCTGAGGAGGCTTCTCCTTCTTGCTCACGTTGGTGTTGGAGTGAGATCTCTTGCGAATCATTGACATGAGAGACCTGGGGAGGAAATGAAACGGCACATTGTCATTCTGTCCTGGGTCCCCACTGTCATTCTGTCCTGGGTCCCCACTGTCATTCTGTCCTGGGTCCCCCACTGTCAGAATGAGCCTGAGCATGACACACTACCAGCCTGCTTATACCTGATTATACAGCCACTTACAAAAGACTCATTTAATGGTTCTTGAATGCAGATGCACTGAATTACCCCCCACAATGCCTCCCATCAAAATGCACCAGAGAAATTTATTTCTTTTTAACAGACATTAGGCACAAATCAAAACACTCCAGATTTGAATATTAAAAGCCAGGGTCTCATTGTGACACACGACAAACAGAAGCTGCTCTGGCATAATAAACAGAAAGAAGAGCTGTAGATGTTGAAGTATTGTTCTCCAGAGGACACTTAAATATGGTGATCAGTATCTCCTCACCATTTCCAAGTTTGTAATCTTTTACAGTGTCAAATAATTATCCCCTCACTATATTCACAACGTAAAAGTCCACACCAGCAAATGATTCATCTTCAAGAACAAGTACAAGCTCCTGTGCACATCTGATGTGCCAGTCACTCCCTACTGAACAGCATTCCTTACACAGCAGAGTGACATCCCTGCCTAAAAGGTCAAAACTCTGTCCCAAAAAAATGCAGCATCCAAACAACTTCTATCCACGTACACATCACAGTGCATGAGGAAATAGCCTGACTTTGCTACAACAGGGCTTAAAATTAATAGTTTTACCTATTCCAAACAGTAAAGGGCACAAATTTAAACAAAAAATCCCACAACACCCCTACACAGTTAATTCATGCTATCCATCAGTGAGAAAGGAGTAAACAGGCCAAATGAGTTAATGGACATAAAAGAAGCAAAAGGCCAAACACAATCTTTCTGAACATGTTTAGTTTCTAAAAACAATGCAAGATGCACAAAGGGATGAATTCTCCCCAGTAATCACATCTATCCATATGTTTAACACAGTAGTTAACAAGGCTCCTGGATGTAATTTCTATTACAGAAGGCTGCAAACTGTCATCAAAGTCCATTTATTTTTAAAACCAAGCAGACAACATGAAGATTAGCTGAGTTTTTAACATTAACTAAGCACCCTTTAGTGTTTAGTTAATTCATTTGGGTCTAATGCCTGATAAATTTAAACAGACTGGTCATCCTCTTTCATAGTCCTTTGCAGAAATCAAGCCAAATTTTGATAATTTTGCCCAGAAATGCTTGATGACTGGGTGGTGATTTTCGTTTGGGTTTTTTTTTTCTCCTTTTTAACTTATGAAAGTAATTGTGGGAACTCAATGGAGTCTGCATTTTCATCATCAGTATCTGACATGAAGGGACACACAATAATCTAACATATCCTTTGGTTCAAAGGAGTTTTCTTGGCAATAGAAAGCATTTCACAAGTCTATAATTACAGCTATCAGGTGAATAGAAAAAAAAATAATCTCCTAAATTTAGAGGAGACAGGTATCCCTCCTCCTCCAAAATCACAGTCTAGACAATCTGTTAGGCTTGGCAAGGCAGGCACTGCTCAGAATTGTCAGGGTGTTCAGTCTGGGGGCAGGTGGGGCACTGAGGTGTCCTGCAGCTCAGGAGCCCCAGACAGGTGGAGAAAGCCTTTTTTCCTTTACAGACACTCTTCCTGCTTGTATGCCAGTGATGTAAGGAGCTCTGCCCCTGCAGAGCAGCACTGCTGTGCCCTGGCTGTGAGCACTCACCGGATGGGGTTGTGAGGAGGAGGAGGAGGGAGAGGCGGCGGCGGAGGCGGCGGAGGAGGCGGGGCAGGATTTTCGGACTGCTGGATTCGCTTCTGAAGTTCATCAACTGCACGGGAGCAACGAAACAAACCACAGTCAGCTCTTGGGCTCTCTCATCTCCTCTGAAAACCAACTTCGATGGTTTGAGAAAAAAACTCTACTTCTTAACTAAAGAACAAACAAGACTAAACCACACAACTGCCAGAAGTCCATTGGACATTTCTTACCAAGAACAATGCACAGGATTCTCATTAAAACAGCTACCTGCAATCTGAGTTACTACTGAAACCCTTCCTCACACAGGATTCTTCATACAAAATGATAGAGCAGGGAAAACTTGATCCCATTTCTGCAACGGTCTATCTGAGGTTGTATTTGAGAATGAAACTAACAAGAGATGAAAGAAATTGACAATTTCAACCTCCAGACCTATCTCTATCTTGCTGATGGTGTGGGCTTTCCCCATAAAAATGGTCAAAATTCAGTCGGGGCAGAATGGATTTTTTTCTCTCCTGTTTTCATCTCAGACCTAAAATGTGGAAATTACTTTTCTGCACTTGTAATGCTGTCAAATATAATTAACTGGGGAGGGGCAGAAACAGAGAAAAAAAAAGTCCTGAATTTCTTTTAGTCACAAAAATCCTTAGCGACTGTTTTGTGTGCAGTAGGTTATGGCAGAAGTAAGAATATGATTTCCAAAGTGGATATGGTTCTTTGTTCTTGCAATGATAGATTCAAATTAAAATTGCAGTATTTCAAACTTGTTTTTAAATTTTAAAAGGTTAAACAAATTAAAAATCAATGGAGTGATTTTTAAGTCCAGGTATCATCTTTTGTGTCTTTCACACAGACACCCATTCCCATGTATTTATCCATCTGTAAGACTGAGGGCAACCTAACCACAGGGATTTTTGTTCCTTACAGAAGTTTTACAAGGTTATTCCTTCACACACATTTTGGACACAGTTGTTCTGCAGCTGAAGGCAGTTGCTGTACTTTGTCTAGTGAAGCAAAGGTCTGGGTCACAGCTACACAAAAGCTTTTGGGGTCTCAAATGTAGATGTGCACCAACCATGCCACACACACACTTTACCCATAAAATGAAAGTTATTACACAGTATTACCTGAATGCTTTAGGTCTCTAGCTTTTTCTTCTGCATGCTGACACTTCAGCTCCAGTTCTTTTTTATCTTCTTCCAAAAGTTCTAGTTGCTGTTTAAGGCGACTAATCTCCTTATGCAGTGACTGATTCTCTAGCTGCTCTTCTAATTCTTTAATCTGCAGTTGGCAAACAAGAGCATTCATCACAATAAGAGGCATTTTCTGTCCCTCCCCTTGGCAAATAAACCACTAGGCACAGTTATGCTTGAAAACATCATGTTATAGTATACGAGTGAAACACAAGTCCCAGAAAAAGGAAAATTTTTGAATGACAGCTGGAAAGATTCTTCTGAGAGATGTCAGAATTTTCTGTTATGATCCCAACTTGCTTTATCTCTTCTTTAAAATGTGTCTTTAGCTCCAAAGTACTTAAGCTTTACTTTGTTCCCTTTTCTTTTTATAGAGTTTTTATCACATAATTAGAATTTAATTTCAGAACATTTCCTCATCTGAAGCACAAGAACATTCACATTTTTGTTCTCTTACTGCTTCCACTGACAGGTTCATTATTTAAACTCCCTTGTCTCAACTCATGCAGATGCCAGTGGGGGAATTATGGAATATCTGATTCAGAGGCTGCATTCAGATGCAGAGTAGCAGTAACTTCACACCTCCCTAAATATATACATTTTGCTCTAGACTTCAAAGTAGCCAAAGATGCAGAGGTTTTCTATGAACTGGCAACAATTCTTCCAGAATACTCATTCAGAGCATCTGAGATTGCATAGTCTTAGTATTGCTGCATTGATGAAAGGACAGGAATTGTTTACTGTCCCAGACTGAAAAGCAAGATTTATTCTATTTACCATCTATATAGCAGTTGTCTCCTGTAAAGTAAGTAGTTTTCCTTATCTCTTCCACAATCAATCCTCCCTCCAGAAAAACATCTGCTAATAATAAGCCTATTAAATGTCACTGCATAACTAATAAGAATTATAACATCCTATTGTAAGATACTCTGCCCAAAAAAAAGAGCCAAACATTCCTACCTAAATATAATCTTAAAATTCTAGCACACCAGCACAGCTTTTCTCCACTAAATTCCCAGAAGAACAGCTACCTCTTCCACTAAATATTCAAAAAAAACCTACACCTTTCTACAAGATCACTACTCCAACAGAACCACACCTGACACACCTCCAGAAAGACTACAACCACAATTCCAATTAAACTGCTACCAACACCCTGACCAACGAAGTGTCAGGTTGTATTCTGGCTCTGTCAGTGTTGTTTTCGTTTACTGCATTGTTTATTTTATCTTTTTATTTTCTTCCCTAATAAAAAACTGTTATTCCTGCTCCCATATTTTTACCTAAGAGCCCCCCTTAATTTCAAATTTATAACAATTCAGAGAGTTTACATTTTTCCATTTCAAGAGAGGGTCCTGCCTTTCTTAGCAAATACCTGTCTTTCCAAACCAAGACATTTACCTATCCCTAGTATTACTCTACTAACAGTTTTAGGAACAGGCCTCAGGGCTAAAGCAAAGCTCATTTTCAGGCTTTCCTGGGAAGCAATGGTGATTTCTCTCTAAAGAGATTGATCTAGTCTAGTTTCAGAGAATGAATTCATTTATATCCTATCAGTTTAGATCCTCTCACAGCACTTTGAAGATTCACCTTACCCCTCCCTGCTCCAGTGTGTCTGTCTGGCTTTCCCCCATCCATTTGTCCAGCAAGACCCAAACCACTAATGTGCACTGCCTACCTCTCACCTCCTGTTCTTTCCTTAAACCCCCACGACACCCTTTGTATTATTCAGTGTCCAAAATACTCTCTTGCCATCCCTTCACTGAATGGAACCTGACTCACTGCTTGTAACTGCACTTCACTGGCACCCAGAATAAAATACTTGCCTAAACCAGAGCCTTCAGGCTCAGGAGCCTTTGAGTTCTGCACTCATATCTGAACAGTGACTCAGAAGAAGGCAATCACAACCTTCTCTGAAATGTAGCTCTTAAAACTCAAAGCTCTTACAGGGGATATGATCTCAAGTAATTCTGAATGTAATTAAGACACAGCACTCCTTAAATTCAGGAGGTTTTCAAAGTCTTCCAGATGAGATTAAAAGAAATTCTGTTTTACCTTTTGCTGGTGTTGAAGCCTCTCTTCCTCTAATGTGTGGGTTAGCTTAGCATTGTCATCCAAAGCCTTCAAAAGCTGTTGATCAGGAGCAAAATTTTGCAGAAGCAACTGACTCTGCCTTTTCATCTTGTTTTGTTCAATAAACATCTGCCAAAACAAGCCCACACCCAACAAAAACAACAGTCAGGCAAGCACAGTCTAATGCTAAAATGGCAATTGGAAAGAAAATGAGATACTAACATTGTGTTGATGTGGTTCACTACATGAGGAAGAAGCTGAAAAGGAAGGGGAAAGGAAGGGGAAAGGAAGTTTGAGAGCAAAATTCCCAACAGCTAAGCTCACACTGAAAGGAGCCAGGTGTTTGCTCAGAACCACCCACTGCTACACCTCAATTACCCACATGTTGGCAGCATTCAGAATTTAAACACATCTCTCAGTTCTGTTTCCTGGAAATGGGAACAATCTGAGCCCCATTCTGGGAGCTCTGGAAAGACTAAAAGAACTCTAGGTGGAAGATAAAATATCTATGAATTCACAGGCTATCTCCCCAAACACATCTGCAAGCCTTGGCATAAAGCCACTCACTTGAGGGTTAGCTGGATATGTGAATGATGGAAATTCATTTCTTCAGGAAACTAATTTCAGTCCATGTCTGTGTAATCAGTGTAGGCACTTGCCCTGGGAAAAGGCTTTTTAGGACAATTTCAGCCTTTTAGTTCTGATCCTTGTGTTCCTTCCTCTGCCCGAGTTATATTTTTGATGTGGCAAATGATTACATTGCGGGGGGCAGGCAAAAATCAAAACGTCTGGAAACCTGACATTGATAAAAAAATCACACACATCTCTAGGCTTCACTTAAGAGGTGCAGAAGCTGTCAGTATATGCAGTTTCCCTGAGAGATCTGTTCCTCCCAGACTGTTTAGGAACTAGGAAAAAAAAAGATTGCTTCCCAACAAAAAAAAATTCCTAGTGAATTTGTTCTGCACCTTGACATCTCTTTCAGGTATATGTTTGCCCCCAGGCAACAAAGGCTTCCACTCGACAAACTCAGCTGTGCCTGCTCTTAGAGCAGAAACAGGGACTGGGTCATGCTGAGGTTGCAGGTGAGTGTGCACAGGTCAGCAGAGCCACTTCTGGCAGCAGAACAGAGAACAGCCTGAGAATGCAGGTACTCCCTCAGACTGCAAAAACACTGTTGTAGAGCTCAGCAAAAGCAAGGAAATATTTTAAGAATAAAGTATTAGAAATACAAAAGTGCCATGACATCTTTTCAGATTCCCATCCTGTTTATTCACAAACCACAATTACAGATATGGCATATAGTTTCTTCCCCTCTGGTGCCACTGCAATGCTCTGTCATTTATTTCTCTTAATAAAATTAGATATTAAGTATGAGCTGATGTTTGTGGCAAGCATTCTTTACACAGACACTTCAGCTGAGCCTTCCCAGCAAGCAGCTCTGTGCAGACAGACCAAGAGAACCACTGACCGTGCTGAACTTTTACCTCCCTGGCAGCCTGTGTGACCCTGCATGCCAGGAGGAGTCAACTGATGCAGCCCTAAAACCAATAAAACCTGCAGTGAACACTCCACTGGGCAAAGCTCTGCCATGGGGGCAGGCAGCAAAGGACTTGGAAGCATTTGATGGAGAGGAAATGATGAACGTGGGCACTTTGTTATACAGCAAACGGGAACAAACTGCTGACAGTGCAAAGTCAAATGTGCACTGGACATCAGCTCTCTGTCCCCAAATCCTGCCAGTCAATCCAATTTATGCTGATGTTATCTTTTACTAGTAGGGCTGTGGCAAAAACAATTCAAGGGCAAGAGAATTTCAGAATCAAAGCTACCCACAACATTCCATAAAGGTTTGCCTTTGTACTGCAACTGATTCATTTAACACTTCATATTCTTAAAAGAAACAGCATCTTTGAACATTGTTCTTGAGAAAGGCCTCTAAATCACTGCAAAACAACTCAATACTGTCTCAAAAGTTTTCTGTGTTCCTGTCAAGTCACTCACAGAAGTTATTTAACCCTGACAGAAAACAACCTCTCTCAGAAGCCAACTTCAGCAAACATCACAGTTTAGCCACTGTGAACTTTCAAAGCAAAGTGAAAACCTGGATTTTTTTTTTTTTTTGGAATCTGAAAAATAGTTAAAAGTGATCAATTCCAGATTTTTGTTCATCAAGTTTCTGCCACTAAATCCAACCAGAGTTGTTCCAGCCTGAGGGAGCAGAAAGCTGCCAAAACAAGAAGAAATCAAGTAGAGCAACTTGATTTCTTCAACTTGAGCAGATACTTCACCAAGTGTAGAAAATTCATATTCACTTTGTTTCATGTTCTTCTGCAACAAAATGATAAAAATCCTTTTGAAGACCTGGATAAAAACTTTTTCATTCAGAAGCTTTCACACGAAGTCCTGCATATTCAATTAGCTTTATAAATTGCTTTAGTGATATTGCAAATATTTTCCTGCTCACAAATATGAAAGCATCTTCAACATCACGAAGAATAATTTTGATTATAAGGTAATGCTGCAATCAGACACATGGGAACCAAATTCTCACAGGGAGTCCAAACCATCTCAGAAGTTACTTACATAATTTCTTTAAGTGCCAACATATTCTAAGAGGAAGGGACAAAACCAGACAGGACAGTTGTGTCAAGCAAGTTGGTGGTACTGATTCCAAGTTTTTGAGAGGCTGCATTGTTTGACATAGGACAAAAAAGACCCTTGCAAATTAATTCTAACTTAAAATTTAAAAAATCAATTCCTGCTTCAGCAGGGCGGAAACCTGACTGTCTGAACAACCCTGAATATTAATTAAAGTGACTGCTGAAAGGGCAAAACAGCTACTAACAAGATCATTTGGACTAGGTGGAATTTAAACAATTGATGGATTAGTTCCGACTTTGCCACCTGCTAGACAATTATCTGCAGAGCATCCCAATCAATGCTGGAAACACAAGTCAATGGTGCAGGAATCTACTGAAAACCATGCCTGCAGCTGAAGGCAGACCACAAAGAAAAACAGTTTGCTTACACCTATCAGTCTAATTTTTAAAGTCACCCATTGCTGTGCAAACCAGTTATGTATCTTCCTCTGCCTGAGTTCAGAAAGAGAAGCTGCAAAGTACAGGAAATCTGGGAGCTGCCCAGTTTCCATCAGCAAAGTTTTCACAAGAGCTGGGGTGGTGGAAAGAAGGGGGTGAAAATAATAGAAGGTTTTCCCTCGACCTCAGTGAGGCCATAGCTCATTCTAAGCCCCTTGCTCTAGGTCCTTACCCGACAGAGCGTTCACTGCAGCTGTTTTTTGTTTACAGCAGGGCTGAAAAAGGAATTCTTCCTCATTAAAAAAGTTAGAAAGCAACTCTGTTAGTGTCAGATCCCTGGGAACACCAACCCTTGTGCAAGTAAGGGTCAGGATAAAACTGGATACCTTCCAACCAACCCTTCTCCCAGGAGCAAAACAATGACAAAGGAAATTCTTTAATATCCATGTGAGGCTGCACTTCCATCTATACATCCTTTGGGTATTTGAGCAATAACCTTTTTGTCTTAGTTACAGTTTAAGGGAGAAAAATGTTCCAGTACAGCAGGCGTTGTTCTAATAAGGTAATCAGTGGTTGCATGAAGTAAAATAAAAATCAGTGGCATGCTGTCCATTATAAATAGAACAAAAAAAAGGTAAGTAGCAAGGCAGAGTCAAACTTGGGAAGTGTCAAACAGAAGAGAAGATCACTCAGCTGAGCAGCTGGTCCTTTTTTCAATCCTCAGCAGCACTGCCCCATCCCCTCCACAGCCTAGTGAGGAATCAGTGAGTCACAGAGGGGTTACCCATTCACATCTGTCACATTTACAGGAGCTGATGCCTTTTGCATTATGTGTACCCCAAAGCCTTACAGCTTGTGTTCAGACCTCAACTAAGACCCAAGAGAGGTAGGATCAAGGTAATTGTATCTCCCCAAAAGAACAGGCTGTTTGAAGGATTTTATGTGATGGGGAGGACAGAGTGATCATGTCTCCTTATGGCTTGCCAGGACACTACATGGCTCTAAAATTAGGATTAAACTACAACTCCAGGTATGGTTTTTAGTTCAATGGCTAATCAGGGAAAAAAATAAACTCCTTCAGTGGAGTCAGGGTCTAATCTAGTTGTATTAAGTGAGCAGTGTGACCATGAAAAAGGACATATCCATAGTATGGACAGCCAAGAGTCACTCATAGATGGTTCATCATATTTCTGACCAATAAAGACAAAATCCAGTTGATTTTAGTTACCTGGCTAAATGCCAGACAGCTTCTGAAGGGATTGTTTCAAAAGCGCTACAAGCTGCAGCATTTGTAAGTTTTGTGGCTCAAAAGAAGAGCTCTAATTCAGTTAGAATGGGAGAATTGGAGTAGATGAATTAAGCCTATTTTTTGTCCATCGTTTTCTTCTCACCACAGAGGTGCTTGGAGCATGGACTTTTGTGAGCAGACTGTACTCCCACCAACAATGTGACTTCCTTAAAAACAGAGCATTATTTATTTTACCAGCCTGTTCTGTACAAAAGGGTTTATCAAACTACAGCACTCATTCTTCACTTATGAGGCATAGCTGCATGAAATACAGGGAAAATATAATCTCTATTGTTATTTGTTTCTTCATTTCCTGCAGTTTTCTTTTTGTCATGGTAGAAGCATAGTGATACATTCTATAATGCTCAAAGCCTTACAGCATTTAGACACCATCTTATAGATTCAGAAGTAGATCATATACCACATGAAAAAGGAGGAACTTTTTTCCCCCACAGACTAATTGCTTGAACAAAAAGAGATGGAGGGGAAAGAGACCAAAGAGTTTCCTAGAGCATACATCTGTTACCATTCCCCAAGCCTCTTCCTAGGAAAAAGCTTGATGAAACAAATTAGCATTACATCATGTTTCAAAAGTGGTAACATCCAAGCTCAGGAGAATTCAAGTACTAACTACTTATGCCTCTTTAATTATTAAATCCAGTTCAGTCAGCTGGACTGCAAATTAATTATCTTCAGATACCAGTTGCAGTTGAACTATCCTGGGTAAAGCACAGAGCGTGGCACTTGCAAGCACAGAGTTGCTTCTCCAGTGCTGGTTTTGCAGTATCCACTCACAGATGTAATATGTTAATGCAAAAGTCCTCACAAATTAACCCAAAAGGTCACAAATGCATCTCAGGAAGAGGTCTTTAGGAGCTCATGTCATCAAGATAACCAAACCCACTGCATTCAACCTGCTAAGAGTGACAATGATTTTCCCCAAGTTGACAGCCACCTTTTATCTTTCAATATGGGAAGATTGAGTCCCAGAGTAAGTAAAGTCAGCTGTGCACTGGCCCAGGTATGGGATGCAGGTATTTTGAGGAAAAACAAGTTAAATATACACATTTTGTTGTGCAATAGTTCCTTAAAAGCACAAACAGCTGTAGGATGGTGTAAGCATTGAGGAGGGAAAGTCAATGAAAAGACGAAAGATGCACATTAGAGATTCACTGAATTGTTTTAATTCACCTGGGTCATATTTCCTCTGAATGCAGCCTTTCAACTTCATAACTGCAAACTGTTTTACAGGCTACCACAAACACTTGGGCAACCTTCCTTTTCTTTTTCCAGTTGTGCATTTTGAGCAAAAGCCTGTGCGAGCTTCAGAAATGAAAGGAACCCCAACAAACTGCTCAGCAGTTTGACAATTCATTTCTGTTTGTCCAAGATACAGAGGGCAGGGAAAAAAATCAGCTCAATGTCAACTTTGAGAGCACACTGCTTCTTCTCCATGAGGTTTCCAGAGCACTTCAGGTGCAGGGATTATCTCTCCACCAGCATACACTAATAATAAACCATTCATGTCTGCTGGTTTTGGCTGGAAGAGTTCATTTTCTTCACAGTAGCTGGTATGGGGTTGTGTTTTGGATTTGTGCTGAAAACAGCATTGATAACAGAAAGATATTTTCATTATTGTTGAGCAGTGCTTGCACGGAGTCAAGGCCTTTTCTGCTCCTCACCCCACCCCACAGTGAGTGAGCTGGGGGTGCACAAGAAGCTGGGAGGGGACACAGCCAGGACAGCTGACCCCAACTGCCCACAGGGAGAGTCCAGACCAGCTGGCATCATGCTCTGCATGTATAGCAGGGGGAAGAGGAAGGAAGAGGGGGACGCTCAGGGTGATGGTGTTTGTCTTCCCAAGTGGCTGTTGTACCTAATGAAGCCTGGCTTTCTCGGAGAAGGTTGAGCACCTGTCTGCCCATGGGAAGCAGTGCATGAATTTCTTGTTTTGCTTTGCTTTTGGGTGCAGCTTTAGCTTTACTTAGGAAACTGTCTTTATCACAACCCATGAGTTATCTCATTTTAACTTCCAATTTGCTCCCCCATCCTACTGGGGGAAGGTGAGCAAGCAGCTGTGTTGGCTGAGTTGCCAAGCTGGGCTTAAACCCCAACATCACTTTACAAAATATTATTGCAAGGCAGGATGTATGTTTACTAAACCACTTATGCAAGATTATTTTGTTAAACTCACAAGATTTTTGCATGGCTAAGAGTTTCAATTTGCTTCTCACATCGTGTTCTGCTTTTGGCTTGCTTTGGCCGCATGTACTGTATTTTGCTCATCTTTGTGGGAAAGTGCTTTTCAGGGCTACCTCTGTATTATTGCAATGGCCTTCAAGATACTCTCTGCCTTCCTTTGTTTTCTTATAAACTGCTTCACAAACAGCTGAGAGATCTTCAAGTGTCTCTTAAAACCTGACACTAGAATTCTGGTTAAGCTTGCCAAGATTCCTGTGTTAACAACCCTGTTTTATTCAGGTAGGTACAGATTTTTCCATGCCTCCGCCCCTTACACACTCTATTTATTTAGTTCTTTTATGCAGATTCCTGTACCTTTCACAATGGATTGTGACTCACTTCAAAACCTCTCTCCTTTTCCTTCCCCCTCTCCACACCACGGCTGACAATATTTACTCAGTTTCTTTAGAACCTCTAAAGAGCATGAATTCTAATGTTTGAAGTTGGATCACTTTTGATTAATTAAATATATATTATGGTGGTGCCAGCAGCATGACTATAATTAAAGCTGTATTGGGCTTTTTTTTTAATTTTAATCAAAAGCTCTGATTTTCAAGTGTTCCCTCACTCCTATATGTGCCTGCTCCCTCCCTCTCTTGCTCCATGTCTCTCCTCTCCCCCACCTGTGCTCGCTTCTGCACACAGGCTCACCTGCCCTTCCCTCTCACACCTGCACTCCCAAGTGCTCCTGTTCTGTCCAGAATCCTCCTCACCTGTCAGAAGGGCAGGAGGCCAAGGGCACCCCTTTGAAAAGCAGCCCCCACCAGCCACTCCCCTGGTCCCTCCCAGGGCAGCCGTAATGCAAAGACAGAAGATGAAGCCATGCCATGGAGAAAGGGAAAGGGCTGAGTCTGAATGCATGGGCTAACCCCACCATGAGGGCAAACTTCATGTGCCTCAGCCCCTTGGACAGCCAACGTGCCCAGCACCACACAGGCACCTCCACAGGCTGTAGTTCTGAATTTTACTGAGCTAAAACACACATTTGGCTGTTTGAGACATCACAAACACTAATACAAAACACTAAGATGTGCCATTTTTCAGCTGCAGTGACAGCCACATTACTTGGAGCCTTTTTCCTTTCTCCAAGTGCTCCAAACAAATCAAGAACAAAGCACTGCACATGCAGTGTTGCCCTTTATTCAAAGCTCTTCCTTCTGTTGACACTGCACAGCTTACCACAACCAACTACTGTGGCTTTTGCAAAATGTGGCAACTGTGTCTTTTGCAAAATCCAGCAGAAAAACCAGCAGAAATTTTGAGGTTTAAAAGAAACATTTTATAGAGTCAGAGAAAACAGGCTAATGAAAGGAGGCAGAAAATCCCTGAACATCCTTAGCATAATCCAAACACAGCTCCTGTAAGCACATCCTAGAAAACTTAGCTCTCCAAACACAGCTGTGACCTTGCAGCACGATCCCTGTGAGAGGAAGCTGACACAGCCTCACTCGGGCAGAAAGCTGTGCTGCTGTGGATGCAGTTGTGGCCAGAGCCTGTCTAATGCCTCAGGTCACTCAAGGGACACCATCAGTGTGAAACTAGGCCAATGATAACAGGTTTTTAAAGTAATTTTAAATATTGGTTCCCCAAATGTGAATCAGCAATGCCTTTGTTGTCACATGGTCGTGTATTTTAAGAACTGTTCTAAAAATCTTTCTGAGCAGCACAATACCACAGGAGGACAAGCAGGTACAGAAAGGGAAGAATAATGCAGGCCTTAAGTTATAGGGATTCCATTTTGGATAAGAGAACTTTATGGAATGAAAACCTTCAAACGAACAGCTACTCTGACAGTCTGCACCGGCAGGGACCCATATTCTGGAAGAGGCAAAAACTAAATAATGACAAAACCCAAGAAATAGCTGTTTGCAAATCATCAGCATTTCCTTGTCATTGTACCTAAGTTGCCTGTCAGCTTGTTAGTTCAATTACAAAAAGTACTTTCAACATAATCTTTCAAAATGTGTCCCTCAATTTGTACTGTAGTTCTGCAACATCTTTTTTAGGAGTCCACGTATTTTGCAGGAAAAAACACAGTCCTTCAAATTATATCATTAGAAAGACAGCTAATCCCTGCCAGTTCCAACCACTACATATTCCACATTTGGATGTTGTAGCAAACTAAGCCCATGATAAATTTAAAGTCCTGCCTTGAAAGGGGACATAGGTAAGACTGCATGAATAATTCCAAATTTATAAATCCTTGTTGAAACAGTAAACTCGTTTTTATGGATGAAATACAGAAGTTACCTAAGTAATATCTGGGGCTGGACAAGAGCTGGGAATTGAAATCAAATCATCCAAGCTGGTAAGGTTTTGCCCACTTGCAATGTCTTAATTTTTCCCTTGACTACTCACCTCTTGTGCAAATGACTCTGCCTTCTTCCGCAGGTTCTTTTCCAGCTCAAAGTTTTCATGAAGCTCTTCATATTCCTCTACTGCCAGCACAGACACTGTTTATATGAATTAAACAAGATCAGAAGGAGAAGTGGAACAGATCAAAAGAAGAAGTACTGTTTGATTTACCCAGATAAGCTGCTATTCCCTAGTACCATGGATCCTTGACTGACAGCATGACCTAGTTTTACATTTCCATATGCAATCTTCTTTGCAGTATTTGTCCTAAAACTCACCACATATATGCACAATTACTAATCTTCTAAATAGAGTAATACTCCTCCTCTTCAGACTCAAAATCTCCAGTAACAGGCATCAAGTACCACAGACTAGATTTTGCTTCTCTTTGCCTCAAAAGAGCTTTGCTGAATCTATCAAAGATTATGTTATTCTTGAGAAATCCATATTTGTTTACCTAGTTTGGAAATGAGCAAAACATTTTTTAAAGGCAGGTACAGTAAGTGGTAATTTAGACAGTGGGATACACATCCCAGCATACCTGATTCTCAAAGTGATGCTAACTTAAAAAAGCAAATAAACTAAAACCAACCAGACACATAAAAAATACCCAACAAACAACTTACATACTTAGAAAGATTTAAGAGCAATTCATCAACTCTGACTGAAATGCACTGAATGCACAGCTCCAACACAGTGCCACATAAACACAGGATACAGGAGGTATTGAATACTTTGGTAGCTTACTTCATGCATACAAAAAAATCTTGCTTTAATTTAACTCTTCCTTCCAGGATAACAGGCAAATGTGAAACTAGGGTTTGTTCTTTCCATAATGCTTAGAAAGAAGAAAAAAAATCAGAAAATTTTCATCTGCATACTATACCATCAAAATCTTCAAGCTAATCTGTTTAATCAACTGTTCCAAAGTTTGGGGTTGTAAGAGCCTTCAAGTACTGCCTGTCATAGGTTAGGAAATGCAGACACATGGAAGGGGTAAGAGATGGACACCTGGAGAAAGCTTACAGGATATGCCCTACTATACCTCAGCCACTTCAGGAAAATGGGAAACACCCAATGAGGCTTTTTACCAAACAGTTTTTAATTTCTTAAGGCTTAGTAAGCAACAAGAGGAAAGGGCAGAGTAATCTAAAAACTAAAAACTTTTCCCTCCCCTCTAAACTACTTTGGGATCAACTATTACTCACGTAGAAGCACTCACCTTCATTAAGCAAAAGCTTTCCTTTTTTGAGCCACATCTCTTTTTAGTCTTTCCCTGCCCTGGTTTTACCTCTCTCCTCTTTCCAGTAAAGGAAAATTCATTATTTTCTTCCATAAGTTGGAAATCTTATTCCTCACATTCTAGCACTCCTGCCTTTTTCTCATTATCCTCTGAATATAAAACAAGTTGCTCCCAAGACCTCAGACATTCAAAATTAGAAGCTGCATCCCAACAAAAAGGAAGACTGATGTAATGATTTAGGAAAGCAGGAGATTAAGGTTCAAACCCCATCTCTGGGAAGGACTGTGCCCCTGCCCTGGTTTCCCACTTGTGGCACACAGGAAAAGGTTTCCATATTCTCACATAACACCTGCTATTCACATTGTCACATTTTCCTGGACTACAGGGAGTCTGGAACAGTCCATGAGTTGATGCAGTGCCTGCAGCAATCAGGTCGAGTGTCAGATCTGGACCACAGCCACTGTGCTGTAACCTACTCTTTGTACTGCAACAGAAAAGTTCTGCAGCTTCTGCAAAGGATGCAGCAAACTCTTAGAGAACCTGCTGAGACTACACACCTCTGTTGCATTTCTCCAACAGTTTTTGCTGCTTGTTAACTTCGGTCGTCAAAACAGCCTTTTCTTCTTTCAACTTATTTACCTAGAAAATTATAAAGAACACATCAGAACCAAGAGCATTTCAGTTTATGGCACAAGGCACACAGCATATACATAATTCAAGCAGTATTTTGCTGTCAGTAGCTCTGTTTCCTAGGTTTGGCTTGATGCTGGGGTTTCCATTGGGATGGAAAGCATTTTTACTCCACCTTACAGATGTTGTAACAGATGTCATGAAAGGGTTATGAACTAATCCTCCCATGGCACGTTGCAGTCACAGCTGCAAATACATGATCTTTGGAACCTTTCAGGATCAGGTGCCATAGCACCTGGTTGGAAAGTTACTTGACTGTTTGCATTTTAATATAGTCAGATCCCTGTTTTGGATGGTTTTTTTTCCTGGGCTCTGTTTATTGTCCAAGTGCTGTCAGCTGTGTCTTTCTGAATGCAAGTGTTGCACAGACAGGAAGAGCCACTAAGTCCTGATTTGCATCAGTACATGGCTTATCCAGTTTTCAAGCAGGAATGGAACTCTGCTGGCTTGAAAAGCCAATTTGCTGGTCTAATTATCATGACACAGCACTGCCAATGGCTGAACTTAAGGATATACTCAATGAAGTAGCACTAGTGATTAAACTACGTGTCCTACAAAAGCATTTCTTACACATCTGTGGGTTTAAGGAAATCCAAAAGACCCCTGCAGGCTGTGATGGGTGAGGGGCTGTCAGGAAGGGGAGGTGACAGTTGTAATATGGGCTTTGGAACAGTTCAAACAGATAAGGAGAAGTTATGTGCCAGCTACAGTGGCAAACTGGACTGTGATGTAGAGGGTCCCTTCCAGGGACATGCCCTAAGTGATCCATCACTGGCAGGACTTGAGATTAGACAGGATTCAATTAACTTCACAACTGAGCATTTTTAGCAAAATAAGCTAGAAGTTATAGAAAGGACAGACTCCACGCTAACATGGTCTCGCCTTCCATGGTACAATACATACTTCTTCAATTACTTCTGCAAGTTTGCACCTCAGGTTTTCCAGTTCAATGGCCAAGGTCTTCTTTTCCTCATGAACAGATACGATTTGATCTCGCAGCTCTACAGTTTGAGGAAGGAAACGAAGAATATATTTTATTCGAAAAACAACAACAAAGGAAATGTCACAGCAATGCAAGTACAGCTGAGTATCAAACACCTGAACTACGTATCAAGCATCAGTTGTAATCAAGGAACATCCTCAATAATTTATGAGCTTTGCATAAGTGTCAAGTAACAGATCTATAACTGGGCCACAGTTTCAGATTTACTCTGAGGTAAGCTCCTTGTTCAGTCCTGCTGTCTTTATTTGCATTTTGAATGATTCATTTCCTGCCATAATAGGGCAAATCCTGCCACCACACAGGGTCCTCAGTCCTGCTCTTGAGACTGTCACATCACAGAGACTCTGGTATGGAGGCAGCGGAAAGCAATTTTTAAGAAGCATCCTTTAAAACAAATTAATGCACTTCAATTCTTTTTGGATCGTGAGTTC
Source organism: Ploceus nigricollis (assembly GCA_013399945.1). Classification (NCBI taxonomy): domain Eukaryota; kingdom Metazoa; phylum Chordata; class Aves; order Passeriformes; family Ploceidae; genus Ploceus; species Ploceus nigricollis. The sequence goes on along the minus strand of VXBC01009900.1, from coordinate 135,324 downwards.
TTGTCACAAGGGAAATAAACAAAACAACAGGCAGTTAATACTCGGGAGGTTTTCACAGAAGAAATTGTCCTGAACAGCTGCCAATTTATGGCCTTTGTAACATTATGTGAACAGAGTCAGAATGTAACCTTTACTGATGGAAGAGCTAATGCTTGTAATTTTCCCCTCAGAATTTTTGTTCCTTAATTATTAAAATATGAAATAAATTAAATTCACAATGGAATAAAACATTTGATTATAATCACTTCTTAACAGGAGATCAGTTTGCATACATAATATATCAAGGTTTAGGTTAACATAAAATCACCACAAAAATCAAAATTTATTGATACATATTAGCTTTCAGTAAGTGCTCTCATTCCCCACCTGCTTCCAGTATTTCACAGCACTGCTGTTCATTGAATACCAGCCACGAGTTGAGAAAATTGTGGCTAATCAATTGCAGATGATGATGACATGCTGGATGTCATTCTGGTAGGTCTCACATCTTGAAAATGTCCATTCTGCACCAGCATCCCCCCTCCCAGTTCTGGAGCCTCAAATTTATTGCCCTCTAAATGAAAAGCATACACTTTCTAAAGTAAATAAAAAGACCTGTTTTCCCAGAAGATTCTTGATACACCTTATCCATTTTATGGATTTGTGCTCTCCAGCTCTCCAGAGAATTAATGGGGGAAAAAAAGTCTCACTGAAATTTATGGGACTTATGGATTCTGGTTTTACAATACATATACCAACCTCACTATGCAGAGAAGAAAGCATATCCACATACCACAGAGAGCCTCAGGTTTTACTACCTTATTTGTGTATCCTTACAGAAAAGTGGTGGGAGGGAAGAAATCATTCCAAGAAACATCCAATACTTTCTTGAATGGTGAGAAGGCTAAAGGACTTAGAAGATCCCCAAAATACCACTTTTCATGCTTTAATGAATTGTTCATCAAGACAGAAAGCAGATACATCAAAACCTTTCTTCAACATTTCTCTAATTTGACCCTGCTACCCTCCCATCTGATCTGCACCCAGTGTTTATTCTCTAAATGTATTCTTGACACCTTTCTCCAGTAAAGGCAGGAGGTATTCCAAAGTCTCACTTCCCATTCAGATGGGTTGCATGGTATGCATCACACCATTTGCTGTCTTTTCCTCATCTAGAGGATGGAAAACTGATTACAGAAGGGTACTATGACACCCTATTTCTTCAGTGGGATTGTTTCACAAGCATTTTTACAACACACACCATTTTTCCTCAGTGATACTTTGTACCACTCCACTGCGGCTGCTGCATTCAAAAAGACAACAATTAACAAGGTCAAACTGAAAGTTCAAAGAAGTTGTACTTAAACATCGTGTGCTGCTCCAAGTTACAATCAAAAAAAAAGTGAAAGCCTTTTTTTTTAAGAAGTTAAACACTTAATCTTGTCACAAAATCCAGAATGTTGGCATTCCCCGTTTTTGGATACTATGACACAACAATATAGAAAATCACAATGACTTCATCACAGAGATGAGAAATAAGGCTGATTTTGGACAATGGAAATATTAACTGCATTTCAAAAAAGAACCAGAAATTTCTGAAAAAAAAAGCACAGATCTGTCTTATCAATATATTTCGATTTTCTCCAGCTTTGCTGTTTTACCCAGTACAACAGTCCCTCTTCAGACTGCTTGTTTGGTAATTGCTCTGGAACATGAATAAAGTTTGTGCATAAAAAGGTACTTAATGGAAACAGAAATGGAGAGTTCTGTCTGACAAGCTCTGGAATAATGATATTGCAGTTGAAAGTGACCTTGTCCTTCTACTTCACTTTTAATATTTTAAGGGTTTTAGGAAATGTTTCTTTTACTGATTCAGTAGCATTGAACTCTCTTAGCTGGGTAGATCTCATTTTCCTGTTGCATTTAACTTCCTCTGCAGGCTGTATATCCCCCACCATTTATGTTACACACTACCAGCCCACCATGCTCTTAGTCATTCCTGGAAATCCTTTGATTCTGACCACTCCCAGAAGCATGACTTGGAACATGACCAGTCTCTGGTCCAAACCAACACTGCTGTTCTTCAGACAACTTCTGCCTAGCAGAAGTTGATCCTGGTGTAGGAACAGCAACAATGCTCACCTTTTATTTGCTGCTGACAGTGCACAGAATTGCATGATCCAGAGGTAGCTTCTGTATCCGTGGATGACTCATCCTCATCAATGTTAATCTCTTCAGTGATAATTTCTGGGCCCAGTTTGGCCATATAAAGCATACTAATTCTTTTCAAGGTTTTATTTTCTTTGTTCAGCTGAAAGGTGAGAAGTACAAACAGTAAGAAGCTAGTTAGTCTGTCTTTAAGCTGCTGGGCAAGGAAAAAAGTCAACTGTTTTTTGTCCTTTATCATTAGAAGATCTCTCAAACAAAGACAAAAGTAACATTAGATTAAGTTCCATTCAACATTAGAATGGTCTGAAGATGGGGTGCTTATCCACTTTCTCCTCTGAGAGGCTTGAATTCAACATGATGCTTTATCCATACCTTTTTTTCCTCTCTGGTACTTCTGTTTAATAAATACTGTGTAGGTTTAAGCCAATCAAATCAACTATCAAGCTGACTTAATGCTACACAGGCTTTGTGATAGCTGCTTCAGCTCCTCACCCTTAAATGTGTACTGGGGTCCCAATGGAATGACCTGAAGAGTTTGTGCCCCTGAAAGCTCATCTGGTTTTCCAAGTTGGATCAATTGGTTAAATAAAAATCCTTACTTTCTCCTATGCCCTATTTTGCTTATAAACTACAAATACTACCACTACTGTATTCCTAGTCACAACAGAATTATCTCAAAATTCTTTTGAGTTATTACTGTAGAGTCAACATACAAAAGATGAGAGCCATCTCATGAACCAATTCTCTATGGGTCAGATCACAAGTCAGAAACCACTTTGGGCTGGATGCTTGAACATGACCGGTTGGTGGATGGTACAGAAGAGAGTCTACAAGGCATCTCTGTCTTGATCAAGAAAAACTGAACAGGAGTCACTGCAAATGTTTAATTCTCGTAATTTCTTTCACTGTTCTGCATCCAGACACCCCAGGGGTGTTCAGGTGAATGTCAGAGGGACTGCCCACTATTCCCTGTGCTCAGGTTTAAGAATGAAACTCAATTTTCTACTAATGACACACCACATGCCAAAGTCAACACGGACTTCAGAACTCCAATATGTATCCTCAAAGAAAACATACACTGTACAGTTCACCTGACCCTGAATTTTTACCTAAGCAATCATCTCTGATCCCCCTTATCCTCAGGCCTTCAACTATGGGAGATTTATTCAAGAATTTCTTATCTTCTTCCCAAAGAATGAAAGTGAGAAAGTGGGGAGAGTGGTGTGAGGAACCCTACATGGTGCAGTCAGCTCACAGACAAACAGCCCCATGGAGCAAAGTGAGTCTTTGAACTGCCCTTGTCCCTGCATTACAGGGAAAGTGCAGAGAAGAAGACAAGTTGCATAAATGTGTTCATTTTCTTACTTATATGCTGATTGTCTATCTTATGAATTCTAATATAGTGTCATTATGCAAACAATTAAGTAAATACCTCCAGAAAGTACATTGCTAATGCATCTAAATTAAAGTGATTTCTTGCTGGTGTGATTTTTACCATATCTAAGGATGTACTTGGGGCAGGGAATGGGGAGGGAGGGAAAAAAAAAAAAAGAGAAAAAAAAAAGGCAGTCAGCATTGCTAATGAAATTTGGTTCAAAATTGCTGTAATCCATTTTCTGATGAAGTGGCTCAGATGCATTTTACACAACCAAAAATATATAAGAGAGATAAAAACATTCTTTAATAATAATGCACTTCTGATGAGATGGAATATAGAAAATTACACACTTGCTAAATTCATCAGACTAGACGCAATCAACAGAGAAGTGGAGGTCACCTTTCCCCTGCCCTTGCTTTGCTTTCATAAACAATCACCTGAAATGTAATGCAGTGGTTGACTTTTTCCATTTGATTTAGACACTGAAAGGCTCATTATTGTTTTCACACAGAGGAGTTCTAAAACTTATTTTCCATTTAACCTAAATGCATATGAAAACTAGAGATCAGGATGCTGGTCCGTGAAAATAGAAACTACATTAAAATGGGTATTTTTTTTTTCTTTAAAGCAGGAATGGTATCTTGCATCTCACATCTGGCTGTTAAGCTTTTTGCCACTTCCAAACTACTTCATAGCTCCACAAGATTATACAGAAACATATAAGGGTCATGCATACAATCTCAAGTTTTAAATAAATAAATAGATAAACAGGTGAATAAATAGATTAAAAAGAAAAAAAACCTCAGCATCACCATAATTCTTCTCACCTTAGAAGCCAAAGCCTCAGCACTTTCACGGCATGTCTTCTCAATTTCAAGATGGTTCTGAATACAGTTCACTTCCTCAATAACCATGTGAGAAACTAAGGGAAGAGTTCAAAAATTAGTCAGTATTTTCCTGAGATTGACACATGCCTCCCATGATCAGAAATAGCATATCTTCTTACACTGTGAGCATTTCAAACACAGGGAAGTACATACTTAGATAATCCCCACAGATAGGAACTGTTCTGAGCATTGAATATTTGGGTTGTTCCTTTAAGCAATTCTCTCAAGCCATGTTTGCAGCTTTAGAGGGGCAACTGTAGAGCTGAGCATAAACTTATGGAAACAGAAGACCAGCAGGAGCATCCCTGACAAACCTCACTCATCATCATCATTTCACTAACACTTGAGGAATCAGAATGACACCTTTAGGATAATCCCTTAAGAGATGTATTACAAAGCTCCTTTTCACTTTCTGCTCTGTTTCTCATTCACAGTCTCTCTGTGCTTGAGCAGGCCCTAAAATGAGCACCACAGTCTCACCTACCTCCACTGCTCAGAACACAGATTTCAACACACTCACAAAATCTCTCCTGAGACCAGGGCCAAGACTGGGCCGTGTGACTGCAGCTGGAATGCATGGCTGTATGTTTGATGTCACAGCTGGAAAAGCACATGACACATCTGTCCTCTGCACTTGGAGAATCCCTATTACAATTGTGGGTACACATCACTCTGTCAAAGACAGACAAAAGAGTGACCAAAAAGTTCTGTAACAAATCTCATTTTGTAACATAGGAGACCAATGTGAATCAGAAAGAATTTAAAAGCCCAGATACATTTTATCTTGCAATTCCACTCATCTTCCAGCAGTACATATGTACTTTAGTAGTGTTCAAAGTCTAAGGGACAGGTTTAAGGTTGCACAGGGGAGCAAAGCAGAAAACCCAAGAATAGTTTTCCATTTCTCAGGCTCATTGATGCAATTCCCCCTTGGCTTCTGGCACCCTCATCCAATCCCAAACAGCAGCCTGGACCCTAATTCTGCACATCACTGCACAGCACAAATTCCTTCTCAGCCCAGTGTCAGGATTTCAACACACAGAAAGGAACTACTTGCAGCTGAACAACACTTTGGAGAAGGAACAAGGCTGGAAAATACAGTGTAAATACAGAGGAATTTTTCTAGTATTTCTTCTCCTTTTCATCAAGATAAGCTTTAAAACCTAGGGATTTTATACCACTGGGTAGAAACCCCCCCTTGCCCTCTCCCAAGAGTTTTGATCAAAGACTGACGAGAAATATTTAAGCCCTCTTTGATATACAGAGGTCATCTTAATGACTATAAAACAGGACTTCATGATAGGAAAAAGAAGGTCATTAACAAGTGTTATTTCTGCAGCCTTATATTTAATATCAACTGAAGTTTTCATTATTGAAGTTTTGTTGTTACCAGAGGAAACTAGCAACACACTGGTTTGCTGAGTAGCTGCACAAAAGACTCAAAATCTAAAAAAAGAAAAGGCAGGGCAGTGTTCTGCTAAATGTTGTTCTAAAAACTATATTCTCATGAAGTCTTCTACCAGCAGTGCAACCAGATCTCTTTCTTGGACTGTCTTTTTATTTCCATTTAACCTGACTGTGGAGAAATTATCTGCTCCAAACCTGTCATACCAGCTACTACATTGAGAGACATACAACACATACAATTTTAGAGAGGAAAAGTTTCAGGCAGTACATCTCCCTGTCTCTTCTGGTTTTATTCCACTGAGCCCTGGGAGCTTTGAGCAGTGAGATGCTGGATGAGGGAGCAATGGAGATACAGAGCTGCTCCCATTTTACAGACAGGAACCTAAGGGCCTCAAGCAAGGCTAAAGTTAGGAAACAAGGATCGGGCTCTCATGGTAGAACTAGGGATTACTCTTGGTTCATTTAAACTTAATTAACCTGCAATTATGATTAACTCAGGGGAAAAAAGTCTTTCCAAATTAAATACAAAAAATATATTATTTCCTAAGTCTGTCCAAAGTTCTTATTATGTTAATATTAATATTCATAAAGAAGCACTAAGTGGCCTGAAACATCTCTAACCTTGACAGTTTTTTTCAGGGGTAATAATAATCCGCAGCAAATGCAGGCCAACCAAAAACCACTTAACTAATTAGTAGTTGCAGTCACCGAGAAAACATGAATCAACATTGTTATTACAAGTGGCACATTTGAGTGGCATCTAATTATGACTTGATGAGCACGATACTTGCATTATCAACATTACTACTGCATCCCATCAGGGACTAAAAGCCGCTGATGGCATTGACTGCGAGAAACTCCCCCTCAATGGCACCGCAGCACCCAACAATCTCCTTGGCAGGGGCACCCTCACTAAATGACATGTTAAGCATAATTACTGGTAGACATTGTAAATAAACAGGATTGGAAGTGAAAATTGTACCAAGTGCATAAGACACAATCTGACACATTGGAAGTGGCAGCCTTAATTGAGAGTTTCTTTGACTGCTCAAGATCATTTCAACTGCATTTCTCGGAGGACAGTGATTATAACTGTGGAGACAGACGGCATAATGGTATCAGCACTGCTGACAGAGCAGTGAATTAAATTGTATCTGCTGTTGTGTGAAAGCCTTGATGAGAGGTACAGATCCTTAGTGGTCTTATCATTATAACACAATGGTCATGTTGTCATCAACCTTGCTGGCTCCAATTGAAAAGAAATGATTGTGTGTTGAAGCTTTCCCCCCCACCACCACCTTCTATCTCTTGTGCTCAATAGAACCAATTTTCAGAGAGCTATGAAATCACGCAATAGGGCCTAAAATGCAGCTGCTTGGCATACAAACGGGGCCCCATTAAACTGGAATCACACACAATATGTGTTTATGCCAGGAGAACAAATAGAAGCTGAGTACAGGCCAAGTTTATTCACAGACACAAAGCCAATGTAGCTCTTCATCAATATAATTGCCTTTTATATTGTCGTTTAAATAATGGGCTCTATTATTGCTTTAAAATCCTAATATTCCTGGCATTTTATCACTATGTTTACAAGGTATGTCCTTTAAAAATGTGAAAGGAAGATAAAAGAAACCTATAAAATCTTACAACATCAAATATTACCTCAAATTTTAAGTCTTAACTACTTGACATTTTCTGCCACACTCCAGTATTCCTCATATCATAACAAAAACAGAACAGGCAGCCGTTTTTCCAGAGGAATTGTACTTCTTAGAGAACATTCTTGGTTACCTACGATCATTCAAGGTAGTAGACAATTCCTGTTGATTTCAGATTATTTTCCATAATTGTATCACACGAACTATTATAAAACAGAAGTGAGCAAATTCCTCTTTAACACAGTCACACAAAAGTACAGACCATGTGATTTCCTTCTCCTGCATTAACTTCACCCACATTTCTGATGCTTCACCGTGCAGTTCACTGTACTGGCACAAACCAGATGTAACAGACCACAATCCCATTGTAATTGTCTCTTCTAAGGAGCTATTCCACTAGGATACTTCCACTCCCATTAGATGTGCTTTGTTGCTTCCAGACACCATACGGTTTCAATAGAACCATTACCATAAAAGTGCAAAACTGAATATTGATGTTCTCACAGCCCAGACAAGATAGAACTTGCTCTAAAACTGAGCACATGAGAGGAGCTCGTCCTAAAAACCTTTCCTGGTGTGTCTATGCTTAAAGTAGTATTACTCCTTCATGAAAAGAATTGCCATTATTATTGTTATTATAATTATTAGGAATCTCAGCAACAGCATCAAATCCCACTCACTTCAAGCATGCATCATTCCAAAAGTCACTTGCAGAATCCAGGTGAGATAGAGCCACATCTGCACCACTGTATTTTCACCCCTTTGCACCTTGAGAATGACTACCCTTGCCAGAGAGTACAAATGCTGTAACAGCATTTATTATGACTGTGGGCAAAGTCTCACTGGATTAGCTCCTTAAACTCAGCTTTCAAGGAGAAACATCAAGTGGACCTGAATCTCTCCGCATTCTTAACACTGCTGTAGAGTGTGCAGAACTATGTTCATAATTGTCTACATCAAGAAAATCCCACTGACATTGTCAGCTTACTTTTCTGAAACTCCTCCAGCTTTTTGACAGCCTCATCTCGTTCTTGCTTGATTTTGTCACACTGTAGGAGAAGAGAAAATTGAAATGAAACACTGATCCCAGATATTTAATTAGCAGTCAGTCACAACAGGCAAAATCAACCAAGATCAATTGCCAGCACAATAATGTACAGAAGCCTATCAAAGCATTTCTTTTTCCTTTCAGCCATGTAAGATCAATGGAAATTATGCATAAAAAATTCATTACTCAGAGTACTTCCTAGCCAAACTGGCACACTGTACTTGATTTAGGTTCTGATTCAGAGCTACTCTGAAAATATTTTAAAGAGACACATTATCCAAAACTGATATAAGCAGTTATCCATATTACACCAACACTAGAACCACTACTTTGCATGTCAAAAATAGGCTTTAAGTCTAGCTTCTTTAACACAAATAGACTCAGCAAAGAGGCCTACATTTCTACAGCAAAGAGCCCTACACTTCCCTGTGCAGGGAAAACCTCAAAGCCAATCATCAGGGACATGTTGTTTAATTTCATGGCATCATGAGCAAAGTTTCAGCTTTGTAGAGAGAAAGACACTCATGTTCATGCTTTAAGGAGTTCCCATCACCTCAGTTTTATTAATTTTGTGGTTATTGCTAACACTACACAGGCTTGCAATCACTGATCTTATGATGGAACAGTTTCTTCAAAAAGAAAGAATAAAACAGATGTTAAATAGAGTTCTCTAAGAAGAGCCATTCTGTAAGTAAATGAAAGAACTCAAAGAAATGAGTAAAATTCACAAGAGACACAGTCAGTGATTAACCACAGTGTGAAAAACACATGACCCAGGGGGAAGTATGACTGGCACACAAGGTGCCTTACACACACATCCTTCCTCACATGCGGCTGGGCATGTTCACAGCAATAAATCAACCTAAGACCATGAGTTAACTTCTGGAAGAGATCTGTGTGACTGAGCTCCTTACAGTGCAACTCCAATTACAAGGATGCTGGCCACTGGAACAGAACTGCGTTAAAAAAAACACCAAGAAAAAAAAAACAACCCTGAAATGATTTTGCTCGATTTTCAGTTTTTCCACATGAGGAGCCACTTTGAGTTAGCTGGGAAAGGAGCCTGCTGTTAAGCAACAAGAAGGGGGAGAGTCTGATTCAAAGGCAGCCAAATTCAAGAGAACTCTTCTATCAGCTACAGAGGACCTTGGATGAGACCCAAAGAAGGATCTGCTCTTGAGCAAGGCGAGGATGCCACTGGTGCTGGCCCAGGGGCAGCTGATGGCTATCCGTGGGAGCAAAAGGAGCTGCACTCAACAAGCAATCTCTCTTCTCATGGCACCGGGGTGATGAGGCTTCAAGGGACAGGGGCTGAGTAGGAGGACAGGTCAGTCATCAGCTGCTGTAAGGACTGTGAAACAAGGCAGAGCTGCAGAAAGAGCAAAGACATGCTGAGCAAGCAGCGCCGGACGAGGACTCACCGTTTCCTGGGGCCCTGTTAACAAAGAACCTGTGAAGAGAATCTTGCAGAGGAGAGGTGGGGAAGGGAAATCTCTGCATGAATCTTGCTGCTCGCTGCCCTCCCTCTGTTTCCTCAGCAAAAATCTGGGTTACCTTTGTGGCAGAAGTGCAGTCTAAGAGCAGAAGGCAGTGAAAGATGCAGAAGGTGTTTCTGGCTGTTCTGCAGAGCACAGTTCTGCCACAAAAGGGAACTGGTGGGAGCTGCTGCCTCCTTGGATTTTCCAAGAAAGACCCTGGAGCCACACTGACATATTTCACCCACACATGATTTTTCTGCACACTGCAAGCTTTCAGCCCACTGCACATTAAGTGAGCAATTTAAAATCCGGGAACATTAGCATTTTAAGGATCTCATCTGTTGCCTGTGGAAGTCAACAACTTTCCTACTGATGGAAACCTTGATGTAGAGGACATAGCACACTCCCTTATCCCAACAACAGGAAAAACTCCTTTTAAAATCCTCCAGGCAGCAAAAACTCCTTTTAAAATCCTCCAGGCAGCACGCTGTAAGGCGAAGCAGCTTTCCCTATGCAGTGAAAGGGGAAGTTAAATGACCTATTCCACTTCACCTCGAGTGCTATTTGCAGAGAGAGCTCCATTTGGACCACGGCAAGCTGACTATTCTCCTCATAACTGCGACATTTCTCTGCACAATCAGGGTCTCTAGGCTTGGGTCTCTGCGGAGCAATTCCTGCTCCCAGTTGCAGTTTTCTCAATACCTTCCTTTTGCTGCTACTGTGCTTCAGAATGAAAGAAGAAGAAGAAAAGGAGAGTGGGAGATTGCTGCCCTTGCTGAAATGATCAATGGAAAGCACTTTGCCTTCTGTCTTGCAATCAGAGCCATGCAAGCAGAGCTGTTACAGGTCCTTCCAAAAACTACCCTAGTTTATCTGCTAAGAATTAGAAAAATTTGAGATTTTCTTTAACTACTTAAACTGCTTCAAATTTGAAATTTACACTAAAATAAAAAGCCTATAAACTATGTTTCACAGTAAAAAATACTTTCACCCTTCAAAATAAATTGACCTTACCTTTAAAACTGAAAAGTTTAAAAATCAAAATTTAGACGTATGAGCTGCTCATACAGTGCCCCACAGAAGTCTTAAAAGTTCATAACCATCTCACTTTTCAAAAAGGCAATTTGAGGCATACACAACAGAATAATTAGTGGACACAAGTATCACTATTCCTAAATATTAAAAGGCAAATAACATAACATTACTATAAAATCTACTGTTCACTTTCCACATTCAAGCACATGCAACTGTTGAGGAGAATTTACTAAGCTTCCCCTTTTCAGTGTTATGGGACAACTCCAAACTAAAGAGTACCCTTGAATAAAAATTTAGAAGTTTGTAGCTCCTGGATTGCCAGTCAATTTTCTGTTTTTAACTTAATTAAGAGTTCCAGCTTCTCTGCAAAGTAAAATAAGCATTTATTCTCTTTTATTTAATATATCTAGTATTAGTAATCTAATATTTATACCCCCATTATCGCACTTATAAAAACCCCAACAATGTAAACAGACAATAATGCAGTCCTAAACTGGCTACAGGAGTCAGTGATAATCTCCTAGCATCTGTATATTTTAGAAATTAACAGTCAAGTTGCCAAAATTAATTTTGTGAATAACTCCATATACTCTTCATCTTTGCAGGCACAAGTTCAGAAGATCTGTCGATCCCTCTCCTTTCAGATTTTAGCCTTCTAGGTAGCCAATACACAAGGCAATACTCTAATTTCTAGTTTCTTGTCTATGCTCTACTAACAGGCTTCTTTTTTGCCAACTATTTTGCACATAAGCTCCTACAGACTTCAGTAAAAGGCCTTCAAAGGGCAAAAACAACAGGGAGATTGTTCAGTCCAGATATTAAGATGCAACAAGTTCACATAGTAGTCATATAGTCAATTAAACCATTGCTAAGCAGCACAAGACACAATTCTTTCCCATTTACAAAGATTGTGAAATGTATGCAGATTCAATGCTCCTTCTAAAATTGTGAGTTTGGTGCAGTGCTCAAAAGTATCCAGTGACATTTGCAGTACTCTACTTAGAGAAACAATGAGCATGTCATCAAGGCAGAATCCCTTCCCTATTCCCACTTGGTGACAAAACATATAATCCACTCCATCCGTGTGCTTTAGCAGAGCAAACACCATGAATGATGTATCAGAGATACAGTATTACACCTACTGTTTTGGATAGCTGTCTTGCTTTTTTTTTTCCCCCTACTGGCAGCATGACAAAACACTGTCAAAACCAGCATTCAGAGTCATTTCTGTCTGATTAGCAAGTAGTCAAATATTTATTCATGATCTGACTCTGAATATGTCAGAACTGCATATTAAGTTACCCACATTTGTGTGCAGCTGAACATTAGTTATCCATTTTTGGGGGGCTGGTATGAATGTTTTGTTGGCTACATCAATAAAAAAAGGTGACCTAAGAGACGTAATCTGCCAATATAATTTTGGCTCCATTGTTCCTAAAAGTATTTAAAAACACTAACAAAAAAATGTCTGGGGAAATGTTGTCAGAGACTCCACCAGTGGTCTCCAAATTGGCAGTTTTGCAAGGCAGTGAGGAAGAGACACTGTGGATGAAAGATCTTGTCTTTTGCTCCTGAATTTTCATGGTTATTAGCATTCCTTTCAAAGCAGCAGTGCTTTGAACAAAGTAACCCACATAAAAGTCAATTTACTTCCTAATTTTAAGAAAAAATATGGAACAAAGAGCAGAAATTTTCAAAAATTAAAATTATATCTTAAGTTAGCTGCCTACAATCCACTAAGTTCCGTGTGTCTGATGGAAACTAGGACAATTTCTGCATGCACAGCTCATCTTTCAGAGCCATACAAGCACAGCAGTGACTTAGGAAAGTATTCCACCAAGTGTACCAAAAGCACATACACACAGACTGCTATTTAATTCCTCTGTGGCACTTTCCACACACAGTCTGCAAGTCACCTGCTAAAAAAATTAACACCTCATTCTCCTGTTGACGCAATTATGTGACCACAGCTGATACAGAGGAAGCCATTTGCTGACATTCACAGTGACAGACAGTGGCAGAAATAGGAACAGAAGTCACCCACAACTTCCCAGACCCACAGGCAGAGAAAGCCTGTGCTGCATTTTTCCAGCAGCAGGTTTGATCCTGCAAAGCACAAACTAAGATACAAAGCAAGAGATGCTAAGGACCTTTAGGATTAGGATTACTCTGCCCTGCCATAACACAAGGAATAGTTACTTCCAGTATCGGCACTGGAAGCAAATATAATCATGAACTCAGTATCAGTAGAATTTATTTTTTTTTTTTTGTGGAAGAAATGCACTTAGAGCCTCACATTTAACCACTTGAATCCAAGCACTTGAACAATGAACCATGACTGCTTACACAAGTACACCAATTTGCAGTATGGAGTTTTTGCAGGGAGAAAAGAACTCAGTATCAGTAGAATTTATAAAAACTTGCATAAAAACTGAAAAAGCCCTGAGCACGTGTTTAACTGATTTGCTCAGCTGGGAATGTAATCCCCACACGCTCAGGCTTGGGGGATTTTTGGGTGTTATGCAAGAATTCCAAAAAGTTCAAAGCAGCCTCCAGATGAACCACACAAAAGTAGCTAGAGATATGCAGCTGCAGGAAAGAAGCCCTGTGAGAAAGAGGAGCAAGGAGGCAAGAGGAGCAGAATGGAAAAAACAACCTCAGAACATCTCATTCCATCTCAATTTCAGAAATAAAATTTTTCATTGAAATTCCCTTTGAAGAAAAAAAAAAATTAAATAAAAATGTGGCTCAAGGGAAGTCTCCCCATTCCTCCCTTCCCAAGCTAAACAAAGCTTTGCTGAAGAAACACCAAAGCTGATGTGATTTGGGTCCAGGGTAAAGCTGGGGAACCTGTGTACACATGTCCTGGCACGGCACTCCCCACATGTGATAGAAGCCAACAGCCAGCACGGGACAAACTAAAGGAACAGAGCACTGCAGGGCAGGATGCTGAAACCACTCCCAGGCTGCAAATGGTTTGGAGACTGCAAGAGAAACCTGCCCAGGTGTTAAACATGCTCCTACACGCCTCCCTTTCTGCTGTCAGACACAGCATTCTGGGACGGATGGAGCCTTGGTCTAAGTCAGTTTTATTGTCATTTTCTTCTGAGCATTTCTTCCAAACAGCAAAGAGAGAGAGGACAGATTTCCTGGGATATCTGAGACGTTGGTGAAGGACAGGAATGCAGCAACAACCAAAGAGAAAAGGACAAGGAGGTCAGAGGATAGGAGGGAATGAAGCACAATATGCTGACCTCAGTAGAAATACACATAATCTTTGCTGAATCATAAGTGAACATAAGTATCAAATTTTCTTCAACAATACGAAAAGAGTTAAGGACAAGGTCTTCTCAATACAGCCTTGAATGGAAACATTTGTAACTAAAAATGACCATTCCAAAATTATTTCAGAAGAAGCTGAATTAAACCTACATGTCTTGGCAGCTAACAGGGATTTTAAACCTAACATTCTTACATCTTCAGCTCACTCATACTGGAGAAAGGAGAATTTTGCTTACAATACAGTGTAGCACTGACTCCCCTGCATTCCTCCCTACCTTCAGAAATAATATTCCTATATTATGAATGTTCAGAAGCTGAGGGAAGTTGTTCTCTTTTTTTTTCCTTTTCAGTAATTAAGTCCCCTGTGCAAATGAAGTCGTAATAAAACAAGACTTAGATCAAAGAGAAACAATTTTATCTGAACACATGACTTGGTCTATGCTCCCACTGTTATCACAGGCAAACCTGGTAAAGCAGCAATCACTTATAATATATTTACAGGAACTTTTCTGGAGTGGGACAGCCAGAATAGTTGTGAGAGTTGCATTCATTGCTTCATAAAACACATAGGTACAAGTAATACTACTGTTAAGTAACAGTGAACTCAAAAAAACAGTCAACAATCTGCCACAGTCCACAAGGTATTCAGGTATTTAGCATTTTAGTATTAAATGAATAATTGATTCATACAAACCTCTTCCTTCGTTTTCTTATTTTCTGCTCTAAGCTCTTCATATTCACCAATAGCTACGCAAGGGGAAAAAAAGAAAATAAAGTTAATATAGCAGTACCTCTTCCCAAATTAGCTCTCAATTTGATTAAATTGAAAACTCTTCTGTTTGTCTACGCAGACTTCTTAAATAACATGGGTCATAAACTTCATTAACAGCCTATTAATATCCTATGAACTGGACAGCCTTCTAGAATTGAAGCAATTAGGAAGTGTCTGAAAAAGATGGTAGGTCCCAAAACAATCAATTTTTGATCAATGTAGAGTTAAACAACCTTATTGATTGAGTTCAAAAACTACAAGGTGAATATACTGGTTTGCAGTGACCATTTTAAACCCACACTGGCTCAGGTTACAGATCAATCCTAGAAAGAATGGTTGGTGTGATATATGGGTACTTGCAGAGTAGCTGATCCATCCACCAGTAAAACCAGAGTCTCCCATCAATCCCTTTACTTTGTCTCCACTTCTCCTAATGTACCCAAAATTCCTACCCACCACCCACGCCCAAGAAGCAGGAAAAGAAAAAAAAAACTACAAAAAACCAACAGGTAGATGAACAAACATGAAACCACAGTGGTGAAACAATGTATTTCCTACGCAGGAGCACAAAGGCTGTGCCTCTTAAGAGGTCACTGCTCCACTGCCAAGCTATTCCCTGTTCCCCTCAAGAAAATAAGGGAAGAGACTTCTACCATCCAGATGCAAGAAAAGGAATGAAAACTGTACCAACAGATGCAATTCAAGTTTCTTCATACTTGAAAACTGCTCATGTTAGCTCGCCTTTAAGGCAAAGTTATTCTTGACATTCGATACTTTACAAATGACTGAAAAATGTAAATACAGATTTGCTCCACCCTAGACAGCTCTCTTCACACACTCCATGAACAGAGAACTCTGACTCATTAGCCCTGAAGGAGAAAATAACAGAATATTCTGGGCTATAGCTCTTAACCCACCCAAAATGTATTCTCAGCCAACCCTGCTCTTTCTTACAGTAAAAGAGTAAAACCCCAAAACAGCCAACAGGAGTGAACATAGAACGTTCCTTCACAATAATGGCCTCACTTATTCACCAGCTACTCACTCCACAGCTCAGCTGGCCAGAAGGGACTGTCCTGGAAACATAACAATGCCCTTAATCAGTATTAAATTAAGCAGGTAACTTTGTATGCAGAAGCTCATTTAATTATAACTTAGTCTTTTGATTTTCAGTTGTGAACTTCTGTCTCCCGAACCTGAATTTGCTAACAAAATGTAAGTATTTTCTAAATCAGATGTTTTATATATTAGGTACTTACTATGGCTGAATAGGACTTATTACAAAACCAAGGCCATAAGGGTAGAAGTATATAATGATTATCATTCACAATGAACAACAGGAAAGACACCTTCATTTACACAGAGTGAGGTGGTGACTCTTCATACTCTTTTTATTAAAAAATTAATCAACCTCTTTCCTAAAGCTGCATATTTAAAAACACAAATTAAAGAAAAAAACCCCAAACTTTAAAAATGCTATATGCATATACTTCAGTATTTATACTGCAAACCAGGACAGCCTTCCAGTCGATCGAGAGCCATTCCATGCCAAATCAATAAGTAATGCCACTTCAGGATTTAAAATCTACTTATTTACTCAAAAAATAAGTAGAGCTGCCCATGGAAGCAAGTGTCACTCCACTGTTTTTGCTTCCATACCCTGGACCAGGCATGTCTTTACCGGTACAGGCAGGAGAAAGCGCTGATGGTGCAAGAAGTCCTCTGCTCCAGATGAAACAAGCTATCCCAATTAAGTAATATTTTGTTGGTAGAAGTAAACTAACACCTGGCTTTTTGGATATATCATTAGAGAGAGCATTACCCCTGTCAGCACCAGAAGCTTTAATGGAATTGCTGCCACCACATTGCTCCTCCCAGTGTACATGAAATAGGAAGAATCAGGCCACGAATGCTGTGAAAACTCTTGAACAACAGTGGCCTCCTACATGGACAGCATGCACAAGACTGTGAAGTGCTGTCAAAAGGATAAAAAAAAAGCCAAAAGGGATAATTTTTTCCCCTTGTTCATCATTTTAGGCTCAAAGATCCCTTCTGCTAAATCAAACTTATCAGTATTTCAACAGGATGCAGTAAGGCACCAGCAGCACCAGCCAGGTGCAAACTATTTTCAAATAATGCCTGGGTGGCATCTTTAACACCTCCTTCTGTTAAGGGGAATCTATTGGACAGCATTACACTCAGCACCTTACAATGACTCCAAATCTTGACTCACAATACACAAACCTATTATCAGGCCTAAAGCTTACATGGGCAAACGGAGCTTTCAGTCAGATATCAGTTGCATTTCCTGCAACTTACACAGCTCTATTACCTTACAGTTCTTTAAAAAATAAAGAAAAATCACCTGGGTAAGTACACAAAGATAAGTGTTGGGCACAAATACTGTAAATCAGGTAAATACTGTAAGTCAGTTCCTGCATCTGTGCTCCCATATGCCTTGATTTTACTCAAATCTGTGAAAGTGTGTACAAGTAAATTTAATTAAACCCCAAATTTGCATCTTGCAGTCTTAAAGCTTCCTTGAAAAAAACAGGGCAGGAAAACTAAACACACCACTGCCTGATAAAGACCAACCACTAAGTTCACACCAAAAGATTTGCCTTCACAAGTTTCTAAAAAAAAAATAGGGTTCAACACAAGAGACTGAAGTGGAAAAAACGTCTGAACTCTAATACATTCAAGCAGAATGGGTTCTGCTGGGGAATGATGTCTGCTGTGTATTAAGATAGACACACAGGTACATGGGGAACAAATAAATTATAGAGCAGGTGACTACAGAAGGGAAGACAGCAGACAAGAAGGTGTCCTAAGAAATTCCTCTGGCCATAAAAATTACCCATCTGCCACAAAGTAGAATGAATTTATCAGACCACATTAGAAGCTTGTCAATAGCATTCATTTAAAAGGTACTGCTCTGAGATATTGCTGTCAGATTGGCAGTCTAGTCTGTTCCTAAGAAGATACATATAAGATGTTCCCTTATTCAAAGGTGCTGACACTATAAGAAAAGGTTTTAAGAGATCGAATAGATCATAATTTAAAAAAAACAGTATAGAGCACCATAGTGCTTGGGACTAGAGACTGGAAATCATCACACCTCATCAAATCCAGCCAACAAACACAGAGCAAAGTTAGACCTATCGAAAATGAAGAAAAAGATCCAGGCAATATAAATACCTTTAGTATATGTGTGGTTAGCAGCAGTTGTTAACCACTGTTATTTAGCAAAGTGACCAGAAATGTGGCTATGACAGTGGCAGAGCTGAAGTGTAATTTCACCTAGTTTGTAACTCCAGACACTTTGATCACTGACTCCTGTTTTCAACTGAACAAAAAAGGGACTATTGCAGAAGACGACTCTGTCTTTAAGGGCAAGGTACCAGGAGTGCCAATAAAACCAAAGACAAACAAGGCAATCTTCCAGGCAGGTAATCAACTACTGTTATGATTCAGCTGTTAGTCAAGTTTGCTACCATTCCTCAGGTTCTACAACCAACCACTAATAACACAAAGTTTTGCCAATCTGCTTTTTTTTTTGTTCTAAGTCTTACCCATAGGAATGTAAGGGCCAGCTGAATAGAAGTGTGCATCACTGGAAACATCACTTAAAATACAGTGAGGCAATAATAATATTTATAGTGAAACTGCTTTATTAAACTGTGGCATTTCAGAAAACTATTTGAGGATTAAAACTCAAACAACACTTTTAAGTCCAAAATATCATCAATACAGAGATCTTGTTTCTTCATGATGCTCACCTTAAACTTAGTAATGGAGCAAGCTGAAGAATGATCAGTATCAGGTATCTGAGTCTAGCACACAGGACTTGGAAAATTCAGCATGGGTGAAAGATAAGAGTATCTTGCACACAGACGGCTTCAGTGTCCTTGTTGCTGCTCAGAGCTTTGCCAAACAGCCAAGCAAATTTGCCCAAGCCCCAGAGAGCTTCACAGCTGCCACTGAGAATTGAGCGGGCAGCTACAGAACACCTGCCTCAGGTTCAATCTCCCGACCTTGGTTAGGAGAAGTGTAAGCAGCAGTTGAAATGTGACAGCAGTCAGCCACAGACGCTGTTACCTGCCTTCCCCTCCACCTGCGGCACCACTCCTCAGACACTGCATTTACCTGGTGCCAGGCAAGCCTCTCAAGACTAGAAAAACACATCCTGAAAAAGAAGCCAAGCCAACGGCTACTGAATGAATGTTTTCTGAAACCTTTCCAAACCCATTTGCATTTTTCAGAAATCTGACTACACATCAGAATGTTACAAAAACCTGAAGCCATACACTGCTCTGAACAAAATAAAGATAGGACAAGTCTGTGTACCCATTACCCCAAATATTCAGATCCAGCAGGTCCTTCCACCAACTGCATTTATTTCCAAAATAATACTGTTACCTGCATTTGGAAGCAATAAACAAGAAAATTAAGAGACTCTGATTAACAGACCATCCTAAAATTACTTGAGGGAAGTTAGTAGTATCTAAAATAGCCTTGTTTTGTCACCAATAAGAATGGAGGGGACACCATCTATTCCAAATTATAGCATATAAAGAGTTAGCAAATTTACTTATCTACAGTAACAATGTATTTTATTTTACTATTAGAATAATTTCATTTATCTCATTACCTTTTTACTGCTTGAGTTTTTCACTCTAGGAATAAGACTCATCAGTCAACATAACTGAACTACTGATTTAACTATGTGTGCTACCACATTTTTTGCATAGTTTTAGACGTAAAACAAAAGAGTATTTTAATTTTTTTTCCACTAGGTAACTTTTTGCCTACATAAAACAACTGTCTCACCAGCCACATCATCACAAAAGTGTATGTCAGCCTAACAACACCCCACTAAAACTCCTGTGTTTAAGGATGAGCATCCACCAAGAACAGAGCCTTCCTTACAGGACTGGGTCTGCCAAGTACAGCTTCTATTTCAACAGCTCAAGTGGATCTGGGACAGCCAGTCCTCAAGTTACAGTAACTTTCCTTTGAACTAATTCCTCTAGTCCAGTAAAATTTCCTTAGACATTAAAGGATACCCAGCACACTGGAGGAGAAGACTTTCAGAGAGCAGAACTGAAGCCCTGCTCTAAACAATTTCAACAGACTCAGTTTTCTCTAGAGAACACCACAAACTTGTCTTTTTTGCAACTGATCATTGTCACTTTAACATATGTTCTCTTGGAGGCAACAGTACTAGAGGGAAGCAGTCAGTTTGAGCCTTATTTTTTGGTCTCAGATTATCAAAACACTCCGCTGTGAGATTATCATTTTACATCTAACGAATCCTTCCAAAGCAGAATCTATCTTGTGCTGATGGTAATCATGAATTTCCAAAGCTGAGCATACAGGAAAAACCCAAGAAGTGACAAAGCAGGCCATAAATAGTCCATTAATATTCAAATGAAACTTGGTTAGGAAAAGCTTCTGCTATACAGCAAAAATGATGGAGCACATTTATGGTCAGAATGAATGACAGAAAAATGGGCACTGATCACACCCCTGTAATTTCACACTTTTACACAACTTTGCCCAATAGTTCCTTTCCAAATTGCCCCTCCCCATCTCCCGGGAGACCAGGAGAGCTCAGCTGTGGGGATCACCAGATGTGAATTCCAGCGTGGTTCCTTCACACCTCCTGCACATGCAGCTGTGGCACAGGAGGCAACACTGACCGCTTGGTGCACAGGAAGATGTTCACAATTCAAACAGATCTTCAAACGTTTGACTGTGCCTACCTGACTAAGGCTGGATCAACCTGGCTCAGGGACAGACTGACCACAGGGGAGTTAAAAATGGCTTATGAGCACCCCAACTCTTTTCCATGTGCCTTCCTGCAGAGGATTAAATATTCTGCTGTTCTGCTTTCTGAGTCAGACTATGCACTCATGAAACTGAACATGCTGAAATTCTGGCCTTTCCTACCAAAGCACGAAAGTGACTCACATAGGCATCAAACCAACCCAGGATGGAAGTACTAAAGTGCTACAGAAACCGATAGCGCATCAGCCCTGAGCTATGAGCGGGAAGTTTGCTCGCTGATGGGGACTGGGACGGCAGGAGTTCGATGGGTCGGGCCAGGATCGGACCCTGCAGCACGGACCGGGAGATGGGACACGCTGACAGGTTAGGCACGGCCTGGCTCAGCTCCACGTCAGGCTAAGCTCCTCGGACGGACGGCGAGGCGGACAGACTGTCACCCCTGGAGCTGTCCGGTGCTGCGGGCTCTGAGCTCCCCGCCAGGGCAGCACCGAGCGGGCAGCGCCGGCCGAGGCACCCACGGCCCATGTGCGGCACCTCCGCCTCCCGCCACCGCCATCGGCCCCCGCGACGGCCGCGCTCGCAGAGCCGCTCCATCAGCTGGGCTGGAAAAGCCCTCTGAGATCATCGAGTCCAACCCATCTTCAGCCAGAGCGGGCACCTGCGGGGTGGCGAGGCAGCCGCGGCGGGCGCCCACATGGGGAAGAGCCAACACGTTCCACTCCCCTGCTTTATTTCATTCAGGCTTTTATTATTTCCCTCTGCATGGGCAGAG